>CM033472.1:200179556-200522757 GCA_019447015.1 Hymenochirus boettgeri | reverse complement strand
AATCATTCCTAGGTCATATTGGAGGGGGGCAAGGGATGTTAAGGCTAACGAAAAATGTAGACGAAAAGTTAACTCCACGGTTTCAGCCTTTGTTCGTCGGGCAGGTGGCATTGCAATAAGGCATAGGGAATTAGAGTCAGATAATTCTAACCTGCTGCGGAAGGATGGCATACACCTGAACCCGATCGGGTTGGACATTTTGAATAATAATTTCCAGGATGCCATTGAAGCTGCATTGGTAATGCTGGGGCGGCAGGGCCATCAATGATGCCCCTGACGGTGGTGGTTAAATTTGTACGCATTGCCAGTGCAGTCTGTTATATATAAATAGTTTTACTTCTTGGGGAGTTAATCTGGTGGGAAGGGGCAGCTTGTGGCTGACGGCGCAGGTCGGCTCCAACCCATCAGCAGGAGACTCTTGGTTTCGATTATTACATACATGCCAGTTGCTAGTCAACTGCAGGCATTTGTTGTTAAACAGTTCAATGTTAATAAAGCTGTGGCCAATATGTTCAACCAAAAAGTTGTCGTGTCAGTCATTATGGTCACAGTCTGGTTGGTTAAAGATGCAAGTTAAGATGGCTGGATCAGCCCCGGGTAAGTCACTCAGAGGCCAGGGACAGAAGGGACAGCCTGAATGGGTGGGAACGAATCTTGGCCTCTGGGACAGCTAAGGGATTGGGAAAAGTGTTACATTGTTTACAGGGTTAATAAGGCTATTGGCTGGAAACAAGGGGCTGGGTGAAGGATGTTACAAAGGTGGTTGCTGGGGGGGGGAAAACATTCAGAAATAATTAATCTGAGCAAGTTAATTGTTCCCTCCCTCCCTCCCTGCCCTTTTTATTTTCTTCAGTAATATTAAGAGTATTATTATGTATTGTCACAGCCGGTTAAATTTGTATGCATTGCCAGTGCAGTCTGTTATATAGTGAATAATGCACCCCCAACTGTAAATTATAAGGATATTAGAAGTCACTGAGGAGTTCTGTGACCATATAAAAGTACGAGGCCGCAGGCAGAGTACCTTTTATACAGGGCACGGAACTCCAAGGTGACGTCTAATATCCCTTTAATTTACAGTTGGGGGTGCATTATTTATTATAAACTACCCCTTTGTAGCTTCTGGTTTCCTTCTCCTCCTGGAACTGTAAGATTTTAAGGCTATAATCTTACAGTTCCTCCCATGGAAATCCACTACAGGGGTAGGTTATATATAAATAATTTTACTTCTTGGGGAGTTAAGCTGGTGGGAAGGGGCAGCTTGTGGCTGACGGCGCAGGTCGGCTCCAAGCCATCAGCAGGAGACTCTTAGGTGCATATTTATAAAGCTTGGTTAAGTTTTCGCGGCCGTTTTCCCTGACATTAACGCATAAATCGCGTTTAACGCGATTTATAAATGTCTGAAAACGGGCACGAAAAGTTAACGAAGCATTAACCCTTCGCGGCAATACTTACCTGTTAAAGCGGCGGTATGTGTTTCGCACTGCTAGTATCGGCTGTTTTACTTCGCCACCTTGAAGGTGGCGAAAACAGATGATACTAGCCTCCCCGCGGCAGGGATGGGCAGGCAACCTGCGGCGGGTGGTCGCACCCACCCCGGGAGACATGCCCACCCCACCCACAACCCCCCGCGGCGGAGACCACCCGCCGCCGCTTCCCAGCAGCCCCTCCCAACCCCTTCCCCGCTCGCGCCAATCTCGGAACAGAAGGCTAGGAGGGGCTGCCGGGAAGGGGCCGCAGGCAGGTGGTCGCGTCCACCCGCCGCGCACCCCCTCCCCAGCAACCCCTCCAAGCCCCCGGCCGCTGCCGGGGAGGGGAAGGGAGGGAGCCGCTGGGAGGGTTGGTTTACATGTTTTACATTAACCAATCAGATTTCTGGAAAGTTCTGAAATCTGATTGGTTAATGTAAAGCATGTAAAGCAAGTATTAAAAAATTGACCAATCAGAAATGGATTAGGGTTTTCTGCAAACCTATATAAAGAGGTGCACTCCGCTGCGGAACTCAGATGCCATCGCAGTAGATGGCTGCTGGGAAGTGGCGGCGGGTGGTCTCCGCCGCCGCAGGGGGTTGTGGGCGGGGTGGGCGTATGCCCCGCCCCTTTAGCAGAGGCGTCAGGAAGGGGTTTTAAGTCCCTTACAGTATCGCCGCGAAGGGACTTAAAATTACCGCAACACATCGCGGCCGCGATACATATCGCTGCAATGGCGCTAATTTCGCTTTTTTATAAATATGCCCCTTAGTTTCGATTATTACATACATGCCAATTGCTAGTCAACTGCAGGCATTTGTTGTTAAACAGTTCAATGTTAATAAAGCTGTGGCCAATATGTTCAACCACCGTGTCTGTCATTAAGGTCACAGTCTGGTTGGTTAAAGATGCAAGTTAAGATGGCTGGATCAGCCCCGGGTAAGTCACTCAGAGGCCAGGTGGATAATGTCACTATTGATGTCTGCTATAAATAATGGTGGTGGATTTTTATGGGCCTCTGTACAGTATAGGGGGGAGAGGCATGTGATTATGGTGACTGCAGGGGGTAATGGTGGGACTGTGGGTCTTCATAGGCTTCAGTATAGGGAGGAGGGTTCAGGAGTATGTAGTCATGGGGGCTGCTGTTAGATGGTAATGCTGTGGATCTTGAGTGGTGCCAGTCTCACCTGTCTCTCAATGCCAGCCTATTCACATGTCTCTCAATGCCAGCCTATTCACCATTCTCACAGTGCCAGCCTATTCCCCATTTTCACAGTGCCAGCCTATTCCCCATTCTCACAGTGTCAGCCTATTCACCATTCTCACAGTGCCAGCCTATTCCCCATTTTCACAGTGCCAGCCTATTCCCCATTCTCAGTGCCAGCCTATTCCCCATTCTCACAGTGCCAGTCTATTTCCCATTTTCACAGTAACAGCCTATTCATACATCTCACAGCACCAGTCTATTCACCAGTTTCACAATGCCAGCCTATTCTCCATTTTCAAAGTGTTGTGGAACCTGGCTTCCGAAGCCTGGTTTCCTTAATATCGAATTCATTGGCCCCAAGCACTCAAAGAAGCTATGCCAGGTAGCTGGGTCACGCGGGAGTCATCACAACACTCCTTACACACCCACCAAGGCAGACTACATATGACGTTGGCATACCTGGCAGAATTAAAAACACAAAGAGCGTCTGGCAATACGGTAGGGCATGGCAGCTTTGTCCTTTCTGTTCCAATTCTTTCAATGGAAGGACGCGTGACTAAGGACTTTCAGCAGCCATACGCAGGCTGCTGAAAGGCTGGAAACGAGTATCGAGATCCCGGGATAATAGACATCCCGTTTCATTTACGCTACTAAATAAAATATAAAAATAATTGACATTGCCAATGATTTGCAATTCACCCTTTGAAACTTCCCTATTCAGGGCCGCGTTCTGCCTGGCAGTTTATGGCACATTTAGAATAGGAGAGTTGGTCTCCCCATCTACCAATCACCCCCGCGGGATTCAGGCTAATAATGTAGGAATGGGGATTAATGCCATGCAAATAAAAATAAATTTCTCAAAAACGGATCAGTTAGGGAAGGGCATAACCGTTCCATTCATGGCCATAGGTGGCGAATGCTGCCCAGTAGACGCTATGCGTAGTTACCTTAACATACGCCCAAATCAGCAAGGCCCCTTACTTATTCATCAAAATGGCAAATTCTTGTCTAAATTTCAGTTCACAGCCATAATAAAATCTAGCCTGTCATCCCTTGCCCTTCCTTCCAATAAGTTCAGCTCACACTCCTTCAGGATCGGGGCAGCAACAGAAGCCTTTCTATTGGGGCTCCCAGAGGACAGGGTGATGCAGGTAGGCAGATAGAGGTCTCAAAAGTACATGACTTATGTCCGACCTCAGCTAATCGTATAAGATAATTTCTTTTCCCAGGTGCAGGAGCCATACTGGTGTGGGTGTTGGGTCACTCTCATGTCTACTGGGCAGGGAAAAGAGCTGAAATACGCCCTTATGGACACAACTTAGGCATACCTCAGAACATTGACCGTATCCATTGGAGGGGTATTCGAGGCCTCACTTGGCCCAGTTTTCTCCCAGAGGTTTTGCAGCTAAGAGGAATTGGTCAAGGCCCAAAGGTGATCCTCATCCATGCCAGAGGCAATGACCTGGGGAACTTTCCTACAATAGATCTTATAAAAGACATTAAACAAGATATGTCAAGTTGCTGGAGCCTTATGAATAACCTGTCATTATATGGTCAGAAATCATTCCTAGGTCATATTGGAGGGGGGCTTTAACTGTCTTTTTGGCGAAAACCCTCGAAAAGCGAATGCGAAAACATTTCGCTACTTTCGCTCTTTATAAATATGCCCCTTAGTTTTGTCAAGGTAAGTAGAACACAGGCCTACTTCTAGCGCTGCATCTCACTCTCTTCAGACGGCCTTATTGTTCAAATGCGGCTAACACTATTGTTTATTTATGTGGAACTGGGCATATTTGGAAGAAAGTCCTCAGGTAAGTGGAATATTATAGCTTCTGGCAGGATTTAATGTATGGTGGTTTTATTGATAGGGCTGTTATCTCACATGCCCTACGTCGTAAAGAGAGAGCCATCAACAAAACGGCGAGTGCAGATCTGTCAATGAAGAAGATTGTGCCAGTGAAAGGTAAGTTTGTTAAAGCCCTTAGAACTGTAGGCAAGTCCCAGGTGGGAGTAGTTCTGCTTAGGAGGTCTGATACAGGCTCCTGGAAAAAATCTCTTAATAAGCTCTTGTCAAATAACTTCATATCTAGTGCTGCCGAGAGGGTGAAGTTTGTACCTTAAGAATGCTCACACTTAGGCCTTTGTCTAGACCCTCCTAAAGAAAACTGCAGAATCTGAGGGATAGATGGAGGATTCTTGGAATTTGCTTATTTTTTGTGCCCAGACCTCAAATGTTTTCCAGATGGCTGAATATCTGCTAGATGGTAGACATTTTCCTAGTCTTCAAGAGTGTTTCTATGACCTCAGAAGAACACCTGCTTCCGCTAACCTTCCCCTCTCAAGTTCCAGACTACGAGTTGGAAGACTTCTGGATTGGGATGTACCAGTCTGGATGGGTGGACCAGCTCGCTCTGATGCAGCAGATACTGCTGGCAGTGTGTGAAGAGGTGGAGGAGGAGGCTCTACTGCCTAATCTCTTCAAGAGGGGGGTGACATGGCATCCGCGGCCCGTCAGGTGGCAGAATTGCTATCACCCTCATCCTTGAAGATAAAATCTTCCTTAATACTTTAATGATCAACGGAAATGGTGGAAAAATGTATGCCCCAGACTCAAGGCATCCACCGCGATAGCTTTTCTGATGGTACTGGAAAATAACTTCTGGTGTTGGTATTCTGGCTGGTGGCCATCAGATCCCAATTTGGTCTCCATCATCTGTGTGTAATCATCATAAAAATCTTGCTGACATCAGTGGTAGGGAAGGAGCTGGAAACGTTGTTATGGGATCATATCCTTGAACTTTTGTCCCAGAACTGATCTTATTAGTAGTAGTCAGCATGGATTAATGAGAAATAGATCGTGCCAGACAAATTTACTTGGTTTTTTATAAAGAAGTGAGTAGAATTTGATTCAGGCACAGCAGTGGATGTGGTATACTTGAATTTTGCGAAAGCTTTTGATACTGTGCCACATAGGCGACTAATGTATAAACTGAGGACTGTTAGCCTTGAAGAAAACATTTGTTCATGGATTGAAAATTGGTTATGGAATCGCAAACAAGAGTGTTGGTAAATGGAGCTACATTTAGGTGGGCTAAAGTTCTAAGAGGAGTGCCTCAGGGTTCTGTACTGGGGCCACTTCTTTTAAATCTGTTTTAAATGACTTAGAATGGGGCATTGGAGAGCAAGGTTCTCTGTGTTGCTGATGACACTAAACTATGCAGATCTTGGAAACTTCAAATGATGTACAAGTGCTGCAAACTGACCTAGATAGATTATCAAAATGGGCAGCAGAATGGCAGATGATCCAATGTTGATAAATGTAAGGGGTGCATTTGGATTTATAATCCCTGTGCCATCTACACCAAATAACTCTGTGTTAAGTGCATCTGTAATGGAAAAAGATTTGGGGTTCTGGTAGATATAGATTAGCTGTAGCAACAATGCCAGGCAGCATTGGCTAGAACTAGCAAGGTATTGTCTTGTATAAAGAGGGGGATAGATTCAAGAGAGAAAGATATCATTCTCCCTCTTGTACCTTAAGAATGCTCACACTTAGGCCTTGTCTAGACCCTCCTAAAGAAACTGCAGAATCTGAGGGATAGATGGAGGATTCATTGGAATTTGCTTTTTTTGTGCCCAGACCTCAAATGTTTTCCAGATGGCTGATATCTGCTAGATGTAGACATTTTCCTAGTCTTCAAGAGTGTTTCTATGACCTCAGAAGAAACCCTGCTCCGCTAACCTTCCCCTCTCAAGTTCCAGACTACGAGTTGGAAGACTTCTGGATTGGATTGTACCAGTCTGGATTGGGATGGACCAGCTCGCTCTGATGCAGCAGATCGGCAGTGGTTGAAGATGGAGAGGAGGCTCTACTGCTAATCTCTTCAGAGGGGGTACCATGGCATCCGCGGCCAGTTGGCAGAATTGCTATCACCCTCATCCTTGAAGATAAAATCTTCCTTAATACTTTAATGATCAACGGAAATGGTGGAAAATGTATGCCTCCAGACCAAGGCATCCCACCGCCATAGCTTTCTGCTATTGTACCTGGAAAATAACTTCTGGTGTTGGTATTCTGGCTGGTGGCCATCAGATCCCAATTTGGTCTCCATCATCTGTGTGTAATCATCATAAAAATCTTGCTGTTCAAACTCCATTCCACTTTTTCTTCTCCCTGGATAGTCAGTCTGCTATCTGGGTATGAATACCAGGGACATGGAATGCTGTCAGATCCAACAAATTCTGTTGTGCAAACTTTAAGATGGCTTTCACTTCCTCATTAGTGCTTTGCTCTTTGTTTTCCATGTAGGATGCTCGGCTACATTGTCTGTTCTTACGCACACTGAGGTAGCTTGAATTGCTGGGGTGGAAAGCCTAGAGGGCCTGGTAGCTTGCTCTGAGCTCCAACTCTGAATATGGAAGAGAAGATAGATTTGTCTCCCACATCCCCTGAGCAAATGGTGCCCTATGTGGGCTCCCAGCCTTTCCCAGATGCATCCGTGAACAGGTAGATACTTTCCTGATCCACTAGGGGGGTTCCTATGCAGAGATTTATTGGCCGCATCCACCATAAAGGCTCCTTCTTACCAGGTTGTTGATCTGGATTGACTGATTCCAGTTTTGCCTTCTTTTGTCCCAACTGGTAAGAAAGAACAGCTGCAATGGTCTCATTCTCCACCATGCCCTTTGACTGGCCAATTGTAGATGTTAGATGGCCCAGGAACCTCATGAAGTTTCTTGCTGAAGTTTTTGTGGATTGAAGAAGGTGGGTAGCTGACTGCTTTATTTTCATAATTCTTGATCGTGGTAGTGGACACCATTCACAATCGAGTATCTATATTGGCTCCTAAATAGGTTATCAGCTGCGTGGGAACTGACTTTTCCCATGTTGATCAACCACCCGAAGTTAGTTAGGATCCTCAAGGTTAAATCCCTGTCATGGAGTAATCTCCTTTCTTGCCGCTATTATCAGGAGGTCATCCAGATAATGAAAAATCTCCACACCCAATGTTCTTAAGTGGGCTACAATCACCACTAGCACCTTGGTGCTAGTGGTGATTGTAGATGTTGACAAGCCGAATGGAAGACAATCTGAACTGTAAATGATGATCTCCAGAGTGAATATTGGAATCTTTGATGCTCCTCGGCTATGGATATATGGAGGTAGGCATCCGTCAGATCCACATCCAGTCCCCTATGCATATGGCAGTCCTGATTGTCTGCAGTGTCTCCATCTTGAATGGTTGGTACTTTACAAACGATTAACCTTTTAAGTCTAAAATGGGACGCCAGTCTCTGTCGTCTTACTGACCAAGAAGAGTGGAGAATAAAATCCTATTCTCTCTGATCTTTGGGACTTCCACCAGCCTCTTGGTCAACAGCTTGTTTACTCCCACAAAATCTCTCTCTTTTCCTGATTGTTTGGCATAAGGTTTGGGGTTAAAGAAGGACATTCTGCGGCTCTGTACAAATTCTAGGTGATATCCTTGGGTAATTAACTCCATTACCAGGAATCTGAGGTTATCTGTGCCCACACCTCTTGGTATTTCATAATCTGGCCCCAACCTGAGAAGCATGGGCAGTGCTCATCTCATAAGGGTTTGGACTGAAAGAGATTAAATTGCCCACCCTACCAGGAGGATGTCCTTGCGAACTCTTTGCCTGGTCGGTATGCTCTCCAATCGTCCTTCTTTCTTGCCTGATATTTATCCAGTTGTCTTCTGGGGAATTCCCTATATTTCTATTTACTGCAGAAGAAAATAACTTTTTCCCCCAAGACATGGAGATGGTCTCATCTAAGGCCTTGCCAAAGAGCTTCCTTCCCTCATACGGCAATTGGCACAAAGAGTTTTTTATGTATATCAGTGTACCTGCTTTAAACCACAAAGCTCTTTGAGAAGACACTGATAAGCCAATGGCTCGGGCTCCCAACTTTACAGAGTTTACTGAAGATTCCAGTCCAAACGTTAATTTAAACGAAGGTCTGGAAGCCTCCAAGAGAATCTTCCTCTCGTACCATTCTCAATGGCGTCCTCCAGTTGTCCAATAAAGTCAACATTGACTTCATTGCTGTACCATGGCTACCACCACTTACAACCCTGCAACTGTATAGGCCTTTTTCAGTTCAGTTTCCATCTTTCTCTCCATGGATGTTTAATTGATGAGGTGTCATCCACTGGGAGGGCTGTTCTTTTGGACAGCCTGCTACTGGAGCATCCACAATTGGGGGCTTATCCTATAATTCTGCGTCCTCATATAAAATGGTATAATTTCTCATATTTATGCTCCACTGGAACTCTACGACTTCTTCCTATGGAAAAGAACTGAAGTGGCTGGCTGATCACAATCCTCGGATGACCAAACTTGTTTGATGATCCTTATTAGAGATGGAACCTGTTTAATTCAAACTCACAGTTCATCCTCAGAGTCCTCTGAAGATTGAATTTCTCCTGCCCCTTTGGTTTCCTGCCATAGGAAAAGCTACAGCGAGGTGGAAGGTTAACCTGCTCCTGAGGTAGCTCCTGTTTAAATCCCGGGCAATAGTCTTGAGTGATCCACTGAGGACGTCTAGCTGGGCTCCTAGGACCTGGGATGTTGTATGGGAGTCTGCTTGGGATTCAGACTCTTGGCACCTGTCATGTCTCCTCCACATCTGCTATGCAGTATCTGCACAACTTACTTCCCCTCTTGCTGTCCTGTCACAGGCTTTACAAACTCTGCCTCTTCTCAGAACTGGAATCCTCCTCTTTCCTTTGGCTGCTCTCCAGTATTTGATTTGAGTAAATTTGACAGTGCTTAAGAGAAACATTCCCTTAAATACACAGCAATAGGCACAGTAGACACAGTAAAGAAGACCAGCACCTACCACCTCCCCCTGGATCCAGAACTTTTCTCTGCGTCCGGGTCCATGCGCTGGGAACTTGCAGTACACAGGGCAGAGAGAAAGCCGGCATTTGAAAGCCGGAATTTGAATCTCCCGCATGATACAGACTGCTACTAACGGCCGTTGCGCAGTCCGGAGGTAACCGTGAAATACGATCCGTGATACAGCAATGGAGGTGGGAGCGGTAACTTGTGCTTACCTTCCCAGAGACCGCGCAGAGGCTGTCACAGTGGTCAAGGTTTTCAGCCAGAGAGCCCCAACTGTAGCTGGAAAGGAGAGCAGCCATCCATGCATAGACAGAAAAAAAAGACAAGGTGAGAAGGGAAGAGGGACTTAATAGGAACTTCTGTTTCTTCTATCCAATAGGCAGAGGGGAGCTTCCCATTTGTTTATGCTGCTGGGGATGGCCAGGAAATTGGACAAAACTGCAATGCATTTCAAATGAGTCCGTACCAGTGCCTGTAAAGAGGGAGAATGATATCTTTCTCTCTTGAATCTATCCCCCTCTTATACAAGACAATACCTTGCTAGTTCTAGCCAATGCTGCCTGGCATTGTTTGCTACAGCTAAGTCTATTATCTACCAGAACCCCCAAATCTTTTTCCATTACAGATGCACTAACACAGAGTTATTTATGGTGTAGATGGCACAGGGATTATAAATCCCAAATGCATCACCTTACATTATCACATTGAATTCTCTCTGCCATTCTGCTGCCATTTTGATACTCATCGTAGTCATTTTGCAGCACTTGTACATCATTTGAAGTTTCCAAAGCTCTGCATAGTTAGTGTCATCAGCAAACACAGAGACCTTGCTCTCAATGCCCCATTCTAAGTCATTTAAAACAGATTTAAAAGAAGTGGCCCAGTACAGAACCCTGAGGCACTCCTCTTAGAACTTAGCCCACATAATGTAGCTCCATTACCAACACTCTCTGTGCGATTCCATAACCAATTTCACAATCCATGACAAATGTTTTCTCTTCAAGGCTAACAGTCCTCAGTTATACATTAGTCGCTATTGGCACGTATCAAAACTTTCGCAAAATTCAAGTATACCACATCCACTGCTTGGCCTGAATCAAATTCTCTCTACTTCTTTATAAAAAACCAAGTAAATTTGTCTGGCACATCTATTTCTCATTAATCCATGCTGACTACTACTAATAGATCAGTTCTGGAGACAAGTCAAGGATATAATCCCATAACAACGTTCCAGCTCCTTCCCACACCACTGATTTTTGCTTACAGGCTCTTTTCTGAAGAGAGAGAAACAGTGGTCTAGATAACAACTGGACTAAGCTCTTTCAAGTTTCGAGGATGCATTTCATCCCGTGTCCTGGGCTTTATGATATTAACTTTGTCAAATTGTTTCCGTACCTATCCTCTGTCAGCCAGAGTGAATATCCCTCTTTATACCTTCATATATCACATTCCCTGCTATAAGGACTAGGATTCTTTATAGTGAATACTGATGGGGAAAAACTGTTTAGCACATTAGCTTTTTTGCCATCCTCTACAGCCTCTCAGGTCCATTATTTATGGTCCCACATTCTTGGGGCAGCACGGTGGTTAGCACCGTTGCTTGGCAACCTGAAGTTGTGAGTTCGATTCTACCCTTGACACATCTTCAGGGAGTTTGTATGTTCTCCCCGTGCTTCGTGAGTTTCCTCCACAATCATAAAGACATAACTGATAGGTATAATGTTTCAAATAAATTGTAAGCTCTTCGAGCAGGGCCTGATGTGAATGTATACATTAATTGTAAAGCGCTAGGGAAGATGTTTGGCGCCATATAATATCCACAATAATAATAATTCTCAGTGTTTCATCTTTTACTTTGACATACTTTTGGGTTGGACTTTGTTCTGCATCCATATTTCATTTTCTATTTTAGCTAGTTTAATTGTGTTTCTCCTTATTATAGCTTTTATATACTACGTATAAACTGTACGTATAACATGTAAGCCTGTTCTGTTTCCTTTGATTTAAAAATGTAAAATTTCTTTTTTTATATTTCCCTTTTAACCTGAGCATTAAGCGCCAGAGTGACCTAATTTTTTACACTTGTTCCCTTAAGGTATAAATTTAGATTATTAATAGTTAAAAATACCGCTTAAAAGCCGTCCACTTCTGCTCAATATCTTATCTAGGAACAAATCCCCCCAGTCTATGAGAATGGAGAGATTCCTTTAACATATAAAATTAGCTTTCCTAAAGTTAAAGGTTTTTGTTAACCCAGCGCAACTTTGATTTTTGCAACCTATACTAAATTACACTAAACATGTATAGTATAGTATAGTTTTTGAGGAAATAAAGACATGCATCCATCCAGTCCAAACCATCCAGCAATATTCTCATTTCCTGCCTAACTGTTGATCCAGAGGAAGGCAAAAAAAACCCACCAAATTTATGAGGGGGAAAAAAATTCCTGACTCCAAGTGCAATAGGAAATATCCCGGATCAACTCTACTTTATGTATCAATACCAGTAACTGCAGCATTCCTTGTTTGCAGAACTCATCCATTCCATAGCTTACCATTCTTAAGGTCTTAGGGATTTCCACGTGTCCTCTGACATGCTCTATTGGTGAACAATGCCCCAATAGTTTATGTAGGGTCCGTTAATGTATTTATAACACGTAATCATCTCCCCATGCAAGCGCCTTTTCTCCAGCTTACATAATTGTAACTTTTCCAGTCTCTCTCATATCAAGCTCCCCATTCCCCTTATTTATTATTGCCCTTCTCGGAACCCTTCCATTTCAAAGATTGTCCTTTTTGTACATAGGATTCCAAATTGCACTGCATTTTCCAGATGAGGCCTTCCAATGCTTTGTAAAGAGGGAGAATAACATATTCCTCCCTGAATACATACTCTTTATACAAGACAATACCATGCTGGCTCTGGCTGTTGCCGCCGCACTGCTTGCTACCTTTAAGTTTGTTACCACCAAAACTTCAGATCCCTTTCCAACAGGGATTCACTTAACACAGAGCCATTTAATAGTATAAGGCAGCACAAGGATTTGTCCACAAAATGCATCCCCTTACATTTATCACATGAATCTCATCGCCACTTACAGCCTAGTTTACAATTAATCTAGATCCTCCCTGTAACGATTGCACTCCTTGAAGTTTTTAATGTCAACAAAGTTTGTGTCATCACAAACATAGAAACTTCTACAATACCCATTTCCAATCAGAATAAACAATTAAATAGAAGTGTCCCTAACACTGAACCCTGTGGCACCCCTCTTAGCATTTAGTCCATATTGTGAAGCCAATTAACAACTAATCTCTACATCTATTCATTAACCAATTTTCTATCCATGTCACATGTGCCTGCTCAGGTCAACAGACTTGGCTTATACATTAGTCACCTATGGGGACTGTACAAAAGCCTATGCAAAATCCAAGTATATTACATCTACTCTCTGGCCAAGTCTAGTGATCCTTCCCATAAGCTTCATTACCTTCACTCAAAGGTATGTGGAAGCTTGTATCACACAGATCCAACAATGCATTCTGTCTAGTAGAACTTCTACCATCTGTGAAAGAAAATGCTCATATAGAAGATTTAGAACTTGATACCTTTTAAGGTGCAACAATTATAATACACCTGAGCTGCCGTTGCTCCCTATGAAGCGTGTGGCTGCCTATTATTTCTGAAAACAATCTACCATTGAGGTCCGTACTTTTAACTTGACCCCAAACTCTCAGGACCTGACTTCCTCCTCTAAACTTTGTCATTGGCACCAGCAGAGAACACAACTGTTTGGCATGTAGGGACTTAGAACCGATTACACTATCTACCTTTCTAATAATGGAGTCCCTACCACTACCACCCGCCTATCATCCAGCCCCCCAGTTCTCCCTCCCTTGTATTAGAAATGGTGGCCCACTGGCCTGCTCAAGGTACAGGTCCTGCATCTACATGCCATTGATATATTAATTGTATTTCATTAGAACTTTTCGAACTATTTGGGGCATATTTATAAAGGATTGTCTTTTTCGCCAAAAAATTAGCGCAGCACATCGCAGCGAAAATAGCGCCATTTGGGGCTTTGTTTCGCCTTATTTATAAAAAAGCGAAAAAAACACACTTCGCGGCTGAAAAAGGCGAACAGGCGCGATAAAGAGCGAAAAGTATAGCGATAAAGAGCGAAAAGTATAGCAGCGAAAACTTAACGCATCTAAGAAGACTGCATTGTGAAAACCATTCGAAACCAGAAAAGCCCACTAGAAAATGATGTCAAGTTCAAAATGGCCACCTCACATTTACCAAGAAGTCAGCCATGTCTTATTTAGTCAATCTTCTTAGAATTTCTCAATTGGAATACAATTTTCTTTTGCACTGAACATTCGCCTTTCTAATGCGCGATCGCATTCCAAGGCATATTCCATTATAATGTGCGTTCGCCTTTCTAATGTGCGTTCGCCTTTCTAATGTGCGTTCGCTTTTCCAAGGCATATTACGTTCTAATGTGCATTCGCCTTTCTAATGTGCATTCGCCTTTCTAATGCGCGTTCGCTTTTCCAAGGCATATTACATTCTAATGCGCGATCGCCTTTCTAATGTCGCTTTTCCAAGGCATATTACACTCTAATGCGCGATCGCCCTTCTAATGCGCGTTCCCTTTTTCAAGGCATATTACCCATTAGAATGCCTTTTCGCTCAAACAATGACTTTTCACCACCTTCAGGGTCGCGCTAATCTTTCGCTGTTTTTAACGCAAAAACCACCTTTCGCTCTTTTATAAATCGCGTTATGCCTTTTTGCTCCTTTTTCGCTAAAATTACCATTGCGAAGTAAGGCGAAAAGGGTTTAGCGATAGCTTGCGGAAACGGTTTCGCCATTCGTTAACGCTACCTTTATAAATAGCGTTAACTGTCTTTTTGGCGAAAACCCATGCGAAAAGCGAATGCGAAAACATTTCGCTACTTTTCGCTCTTTTATAAATATGCCCCTTAGTTTTGTCAAGGTAAGTAAGAACACAGGCCTACTTCTAGGCTCTGCATCTCACTCTCTTCAGACTGGCCTTCTTGTTCAAATGCGGCTAACACTATTGGTTTATTTATGTGGAACCTGGGCACTATTTTGGAAGAAAGTCCTCAGGTAAGTGGAATATTATAGCTTCTGGCAGGATGTTAATGTATGGTGGTTTTATTGATAGGGCTGTTATCTCACATGCCCTACGTCGTAAAGAGAGAGCCATCAACAAAACGGCGAGTGTCAGATCTGTCAATGAAGAAGATTGTGCCAGTTGAAAAAGGTAAGTTTGTTAAAGCCCTTAGAACTGTAGGCAAGTCCCAGGTCGGGAGTAGTTTCTGCTTAGGAGGTCTGATACGTAAGGCTCCCTGGAAAAATCTCTTAATAAGCTCTTGTTCAAATAACTTCATATCTAGTGCTGCCGAGAGGGCTGAAGTTTGTACCTTAAGAATGCTCACAGGATTTTTTGGGCTTTGTACAGTATAGGGGGGAGAGGCAGGATTATGGTGACTGCAGGGGGTAATGGTGGGACTGTGGGTCTCATAGGCTTCAGTATAGGGAGGAGGGTTCAGGAGTATGTAGTCATGGGGGCGCTGTTAGATGGTAATGCTGTGGATCTTGAGTGGTGCCAGTCTCACTGTCTCTCAATGCCAGCCATTCACATGTCTCTCAATGCCAGCCTATTCACCATTCTCACAGTGCCAGCCTATTCCCCATTTTACAGTGCAGCCTATTCCCCATTCTCACAGTGTCAGCCTATTACCATTCTCACAGTGCCAGCCTATTCCCATTTTCACAGTGCCAGCCTATTCCCCATTCTCAGTGCCAGCCTATTCCCATTCTCACAGTGCCAGTCTATTTCCCATTTTCACAGTAACAGCCATCAATACATCTCACAGCACCAGTCTATTCACCAGTTTCACAATGCCAGCCTATTCTCCATTTTCAAAGTGCCAGCCTTTTCACCTGTATCTCAATGCCAACCTATTCACCTGTCTCTCAATGCCAACCTATTCACCTGTCTCTCAACGCCAGCTTATTCACCTGTCTCTCAATGCAACCTAGTCACTGTCTCAATGCTAACCTAGTCACCTGTCTCTCAATGCCAACCAGTTGCATGTCTCTCAATGCCAACCTAGTCACCGTCTCTCAATGCCAACCTAGTCACAGTCTCTCAATGCCAGCCTAGTCACCTGTCTCTCAATGCCAGCCTATTCAACATTCTCACAGTGCCAGCCTATTCCCCATTTTCACAGTGCCAGCCTATTCACCATTCTCAGTGCCAGCCTTTCCCATTCTCACCGTGACAGCCTATTTTCCATTCTCACTGTGCCAGCCTATTCACCAGTCTCAGTGTCAGCTTGTTTACCAGCCTCACAATGCCAGCCTATTCTCCATTTTCAAAGTGCCAGCCTTTTCACCTGTATCTCAATGCCAACCTATTCACCTGTCTCTCAATGCCAACCTATTCACCTGTCTCTCAATGCCAGCTTATTCACCTGTCTCTCAATGCCAACCTAGTCACCTGTCTCACTGCTAACCTAGTCACCTGTCTCTCAATGCCAACCTAGTCACCTGTCTCTCAATGCCAACCTAGTCACCTGTCTCTCAATGCCAACCTAGTCACATGTCTCTCAATGCCAGCCTAGTCACCGTCTCTCAATGCCAGCCTATTCACCATTCTCACAGTGCCAGCCTATTCCCCATTTTTACAGTGCCAGCCTATTCACCATTCTCAGTGCCAGCCTATTTCCCATTCTCACCGTGCCAGCCTATTTTCCATTCTCACTGTGCCAGCCTATTCACCAGTCTCAGTGTCAGCTTGTTTACCAGTCTCACAGTGCCAGCCTATTTCCCATTCTCACCATGCCAGCCTATTCACCAGTCTCAGTGTCCGCTTATTTACCAGTCTCACAGTGCCAGCCTATTTCCCATTCTCACAGTACCAACCTATTCACCAGTCTCACAGCGCCAGCCTATTCACCAGTCTCACAGCGCCAGCCTATTCACCAGTCTCACAATTCCAGCATATTCACCTGCCTCACAATGCCAGCCTATTCCCCACAGTGTCAACCTATTCAGCAATCTCAGTGCCAGCCTATTCCCCACAGTGTCAAGCTATTCAGCATTCTCAGTGCCAGCCTATTCACCAGTCTCAGATTGAAAACCTATTCACCAGACTCAGTCTGTCTCTCTCTATCTTGTACTTTCTATCTGTTTCTCCTATCTTTATCTAGTCTCTTACCTGTCTCTCGCTCTCTATTTATATGTCTTTGGGGCATATTTATAAAGGATTGTCTTTTTCGCCAAAAAATTAGCGCAGCACATCGCAGCGAAAATAGCGCCATTTGGGGCTTTGTTTCGCCTTATTTATAAAAAAGCGAAAAAAACACACTTCGCGGCTGAAAAAGGCGAACGGGCGCGATAAAGAGCGAAAAGTATAGCAGCGAAAACTTAACGCATCTAAGAAGACTGCATTGTGAAAACCATTCGAAACCAGAAAAGCCCACTAGAAAATGATGTCAAGTTCAAAATGGCCACCTCACATTTACCAAGAAGTCAGCCATGTCTTATTTAGTCAATCTTCTTAGAATTTCTCAATTGGAATACAATTTTCTTTTGCACTGCACATTCGCCTTTCTAATGCGCGATCGCATTCCAAGGCATATTCCATTATAATGTGCGTTCGCCTTTCTAATGTGCGTTCGCCTTTCTAATGTGCGTTCGCTTTTCCAAGGCATATTACGTTCTAATGTGCATTCGCCTTTCTAATGTGCATTCGCCTTTCTAATGCGCGTTCGCTTTTCCAAGGCATATTACATTCTAATGCGCGATCGCCTTTCTAATGTCGCTTTTCCAAGGCATATTACACTCTAATGCGCGATCGCCCTTCTAATGCGCGTTCCCTTTTTCAAGGCATATTACCCATTAGAATGCCTTTTCGCTCAAACAATGACTTTTCACCACCTTCAGGGTCGCGCTAATCTTTCGCTGTTTTTAACGCAAAAACCACCTTTCGCTCTTTTATAAATCGCGTTATGCCTTTTTGCTCCTTTTTCGCTAAAATTACCATTGCGAAGTAAGGCGAAAAGGGTTTAGCGATAGCTCGCGGAAACGGTTTCGCCATTCGTTAACGCTACCTTTATAAATAGCGTTAACTGTCTTTTTGGCGAAAACCCATGCGAAAAGCGAATGCGAAAACATTTCGCTACTTTTCGCTCTTTTATAAATATGCCCCTTTGTCTATCTCTCTATGTATCCCTGTTTATCTGTCAGTATCTCTGTATCTATCTCTCTGTCTTTATAGAATTCACTTCTTACATAAATATAAATGCAATTTACTGAAGTAGTATAGATGTTCTCGGGAGGAAAGCCTTCACATTAAGGGTAAAAAAAGAAGTTTAGTTCTCCTTTAATATCTTTGCCCTCCACCTGTGGTGCCCAGAATATTTTAACACCCTAGCAAGCAAGCCCCTGTACTGGATATCCTCACACCACGGTAAAAGGTGGCATAACTTGCGCCAGGCAACTGGGGAACATGTCACAGATTTGCTTGCTTCTCTAGCTCCTCCCTCTTGGAACCCAAGATCACTTGTATACATACACACGATCGTGTTACTAATATGCCAGGTACTGTACAAGTTTTTTAAATCTATTTATCTATTCTATCTGTCTGTATGTCTATCTCTCTGCATCTATCTATTTAATCTATATCTACAGTATTTGAGAAAAATAAATGTTTTTTTCAGGGTACCTGTTAACAAGGCATATTTCCGTTATGTCACACTATTCTGTGTTCTATTAATATTGTGTTAATATAAATGAAATAGGCAAAATTACCCTTCAACCCCAAAACTTTTTTAAATGTTATATTTAAACATATTCCGAATGACAAGCTGCACTCACGTTTGTCCTCATCGATTACCCTGGTGCCATCCAAACAAACAATGATATATAACAGGATACACACGGAACACTCCTTGGGATTTTAGAAAAAAATAAAGGGTATGTCCAGCAAAAAAGTAAGTATGTTTCTAAATGAATTACTAAAGAACAGGAGGTAAATACACTATCTCTTACCTCCCGTTCTTCAGTAAATCTTCCAGGAGAGGAGGAGACCCTTACCCGCGGACCCGCTCCCCAAGGCGTCTTCGCTCCTTAGCACTGTGTGCACATCTGCGCATAGTGCTAAAGACTGGAGACGCGTCGGAGGCGTCTGGGATTTCGGCGCTGGAGCGGGTCCGCGGGTAAGTGTCTCCTCTTCTCCAGGAAGATTTACTGATGAACGGGAGGTAAGAGATAGTGCATTTACCTCCTGTTCTTCAGCAAATCATTTAGAAACATACTTACTTTTTTGATGGACATACCCTTTAATTTTTTTCTAAAATCCCAAGGAGTGTTCCGTGTGTATCCTGTTATGTAGCATTGTGTGTTTGGATGGCACCAGTGTAATCGATGTGGACAAATGTGAGTGCAGCTTGTTATTCGGAATATGTTTAAGTATAACATATAACATTTAAAAAAGTTGGTTGCTGGACATACCCTTTAAAACTTAGCTTTTATTAGCAACATAAAATCAGTCAATGCATTTCGGCATCCATCTTGCCGACTTAACAATACATCATTGCCGTTCAACTAAATAAGGTGCATAACACATAGGCCCTCCCCCAACCCGCCCACATGGAAATCAAAGGATCCTCCGTGGAGAGGCTAAATATACCAATTTTACAAAACAGTGCTTAAAAACAAAATATATACACTTATAAAAAAAGTTACAAAAACTTACACATAGTACATGTTCAACAACCTACTGTATACGGTGAATATAAGTTAAGGGGACATATTCCTGTCAACCTATCCAAACAGCAGATACGGTACTTTCTATTTCTAAGGAGAATATGATACAGACTTGTAAGGTTATAAAAAGCTTGCTAAGGACAATTGCTCGTTCAACCCACGAGGGGACAGGGTATCAAGCCTCCTTATCCAGCGAGCATCCCGCTGTAATTGTAGCTTGTTGCGGTCAATCCCTTCCCTAATTTGGACAACATCAATTGCCATCCATCGCAAGTTGCTTAATTGATAGTGTGCACTCTTAAAATGGCGAGCTACCGATAGTTCCCCAAACTGAAAAGATCTGTTACTCTCATCCACGCCCCACCATTAAGTGCCAACCTGATAGAGGACCTATGGTTTGCCATATGGTCTCTAAACGATGTGGAGGTTTTGCCGATATAGTACAGTGCTACATGGGCACATTATGTAGTATATAACATGGATACATGGAAACAGGTAATCCTTTCCTTGATCTTAATCCTTTTCCCACTATGGGGATGGGGAAAATCAGTACCAACAATAATAGATCGGCATGTTTGGCATCCCAAACACTTATAATGCACCCTGGTTTAGATGATGGGAGCGATGCTCCTAGGGGGTTCGTGGTTTTAGTTTGGATGTTAGTGCGGACCAACAAACTTCGCAAATTTTTACTCTTCTTTACAGCAAGTATGGGCTCCATATTTGTGAATGGCAAACTATTATCGGAACCCAGAATATCCCAATGTTTTCTAATACTGTGCCTTATCATCTCAGTATGTTGAGAATACTGCATAACATAGGGGATAGTACTACCAATGTTTTTGGGGGGAGTAAGATGATTGGGACCTAATTGTGGTTGTAACACCTATCAAGGAATTTCCGGGACATCTCCTCCAGTTGAACATTACAATTATGGGAATCGGTATATTTCCGCGGTATACGCAGGAATTGTGAGTGCATAACACCTTTCTTTTGATAATAAGGATGATAGCTCCTTGCGTGTAAGATGGTGTTAAGATCAGTGGTCTCCAATCGGTCACCCTTCCTGTATATACGTAGAGCTAAGAAGTCTACTGAAAGTTCACTGGCCATAATAGTGAGCTTGATAGGGGTATTCTGCGAGTTCAAATAACTGACAAACCCTTAGCACTCCTCCATACTCCCCTTCCAGATGATAAACAAATCATCTATGAAACGTTTATAGAGGGCCAATTGTTTGCCAAATACAGGATAAATATATCGGGACTCAAAAGCTTTCATATAAAGGTTGGCGAACGATGGGCCCACATTGGTACCCACCACCGCCCCCGAGATCTGCTGATAATACGAATTACCAAATCTAAAATAATTTTTGCCTAGGACTAATGACAACATGTCCACAAGAAACTCCACTGGATGCTTTTTGACTCCAGCTTTAATCAGGGCATTTCTACAGATATCCATAATGGTATAATGGTATACAGACTATGGACATCGCAGGTAACCAGTACGGTACCCTCTAGTAATATATCAAGCATATTCAGAATTTGCCGGAGCTCGCTGCTATCCCTGAGATATGACAACATGGTCTTGACAATAGGTTGCAAAAAGTAATCAACATAAATCACTGGAGGTTTCAGAATCCAAGAGTGAGAAGCCACAATCGGTCGTCCAGACTGGGTGGTCACTGATTTATGTATCTTAGGGACTGTATAAATAAGAGGACATTTTACCTCTTCAGTAACCAAAAATTTCACTTCCTTTTTGGTGATCCACCCCACCTGGGTGGCCATATCGACCTTCATCTTAAGGACATTCAAAAGACTATTAGTCGGATCACCTGGTAACGTGATATAGGTATTAGTATCAGATAATTGTGTCGTAAGTTCCCTTTTATTATACTCAATGTCCATTAATACAATAGCACCCCCCTTGTCTGCGGGTTGGATGACCAGATTGTGGTCCTCCCTATGGGACTTCAGTGCCCGTTTCTCACCTACAGATAGATTAGTCCAAGGAGGTGATAATTATTGCCAATGGTAGAATCCAAATCTTTTTTTAACATATTATTAAACATCTTAATAGCGGGTGCAGTATTAGGGTCAAACCTGCTCTGCCCCCTAAATATTATAGAACTAGACACATTTTGAAATGGTCCTTCAATTTTAATTGTCTTTGAAATTTATATAAGTCCACTTCATTCAGGAATGGATCGTGCCGAGGTGTTGGAATAAATGTAAGTCCCTTATTTAGAAGTTTGTATTCATCCTCAGTAAGATGGGGATAACTTGCGCCTCGGCAGTCTGGGTGGTCGGCCTTTTTTTTTTTTATTATAGCCTCCCCATCTCGCAATCCTACATTTCCTCGCACTCCAGCCGACCGGGTGGTCACTCCTAAAAAAAAAAAGCTGCTTATGCTTATTTGAATTAGTGGTAACAGTCATGGGAAGATCAGGATCCGGTATTTCCTTATCGTTGTCCGATGCCTGTGAATCTTTCGAACTGTCGACTGTGCGTAAGCCACATCTATACCTCCTGGGTTCTTTCTTCGGTTTTACTGAATAAACATCCATAGACCTTACATTCCCGATAATCTCCTGATAAAGTCCACCTTGGATACCTTCTCCTTTTTAAATGTAATGAGTTTATCACAATATTTGTTAACGTCCTGCTCTAATTTGTCTAACCAGTTGCAGGTAGTATCCAATTTAAGGTTATCAGCAAGGTTTAGTTTCCATATTCTGGATATCAGATCTGATGGTTTTTAATTCTCTGTCCACTTGTTCAATAACTAGCAACATGAGATCAAACAAGCATTTGTTGAGGATGCCGCACCACCTGGCGCAAAATTCCTTGTCAGAACGACCAATATTGGGAGTATCCCTAACCCGGAAACCCCTTGGAAAATACGTATTTTCCTGCATTTTCGAAAATACGAGAAATTCTCGTAATTTCGAAAATTTTCGAAAACACGGTTCGGGAAAAGTTCGGAAGGCGGAAAACCGGAAAATCCGCGATATCCGGCGTTCGCAAAAGAGGTAAATCCGCCGTGGATTCGAGTTCGGATCCGCAAACTGGGCCATCACTAGTGATAATCTGATAAAAAGACACTGTGCAAATAAAGCTCCTGCTCTTTCCTTTTCATCCTAAGGAGCTGGAAATACAGATCCCTATTATTCGTATATTTATATTTTTTAACATTAAATTCTCCAAACTATCCCCCCACAAAGCCACGCCCATTCAACAAGGCCATGCCTACTTCCATGTCAGCGGCGCACAATGAGCGCTGTTATTTTTCCCTTGTACCCCCCCCCCCCGGAAACTTTTCTGCCGGCGCTCCCTCCCCTTTAGGAATTTTAAAACTGTAACAAGGAGTGTAAGAAAGCAAATAAGCTAGATAAAATTAATAATGAAGTTAGGATAGATGAACAAAGCAACACTAACCCTTATCCATTAATACAACTAAAAAAGGTTAATATTAATAAAGCTCCTGGACCAGATAAAATACATCCTCGGGTCCTTAGGGAACTATGTTCAGTTTTAGTCAGGCAATTTTCTTATTTTTCTTATTTATGCAGATTCTCTCATATCCGGAAGTGTGCCTCTGGATTAGAAACAAGCTAATGTAATTTCATAATTCAAAAAGGGTAGTCGTTCACAGCCGGGTCATTACAGGCCTGTAAAGTTTAAACTTCAGTGTGGGGAAGATACTGAAAAGTTTGATACGGGAACATATTCTAGAGTATGTTTCAAGGAATGACCTTGTAAGTAGTAATCAACATGGATTTAGGGGGAATAGATCTTCTCAAACTTACTTGCTTGGCTTTTATGAGGAAGTGAGTAGGAATTTAGACTCTGGCATAGCAGGAGATGTAGTATTTTGTAGTACATTTGATACAGTCCCCCATAGGCAACTGATGATAGAGATGGACCGGATCGCAGGTCCCAACCTGGTTCCACAGTGGATATCCACGATCCCTAAATCACGGATCAAGCAGATTTTGCGGAATTCCGCTTTACGGATTTTTTTTGAGCTGCATTCAAAATTCAAGTAAAATTAGAAAATTAGAATTTTGAAAAATTTTGTAAAAATTATACAGTAACATACTGTAAATGGCTCTGGGGCCTGGGAAATGGTCTGGGGAACAGACAATCAGATTCTTTCTGAAAGAATCTCATTGTAACCAATTCTGATTAGTTGCAATCAATTTTTTTCAGAAAGAATTGGTATACTAACCAGTCAGATTCTTTTCCAGTCAGAACTGGTTGCAATCAGATTCTTTAAGAAAGAATCTAATTGGTTAGAATACCAAACAGATTATTTCTGAAAGAATCTGATTGTAACCGATTCTGAGTGGAAAAGAATCTGATTGGTTATTAAATTGAAACTGAAGAGTAGGAGCTGTCTTCCTGTCCAAAGGTTTCTGCCTCTTCTGTCCCCTCCAGGAGGTAGGGGAGCCCTTTCCCCACCCCTCCCTCCCACCATACATATCCATTCATGCCTGCCCTTTCACCTAGCCTAAAAAGTATTTTCTGTAATGTAGGGCACCCCTGCCCACCCCCAACCACCGTGTCAGTTTGAATAAAAAAAGATTCAGAATGCTACTTACAGACCCTCTCTCCCATGGCGCTCCCCATTGATGACAGAGGCATCTGTGATTGGCTGTCTTTTAGCCAATCACAGATTCGGCTGCTGGTCTGGCCCCTACTTGCAAGTTTTGGCAAGCAGGGAGCCAGATCAGTGTGCTGCAGGATCAAGGGACTGTAAGTAGCATTCTAAATCTTTTTTTAACAATCTGACATGGCGGATGGGGGTGGTCAGGGGTGCCCTACATTCTATCCAAACTTGTCCAGAAGGGTGGAGATACCCTTTAAATAATGGGGCTGAGATGGTTGTAGAGGATGACAAAAAAGCTGATGTGCTAAACCTTTTTTTCTCATTCTGTATTCACTAAAGAGAATCCTAGACCTTATAGCAGGGACTGTAATAATATGAAAGGTATAAATGAGGACTAATCACTCTGGCTGACAGAGGATATGGTACGGAAACAATTAGATAAAATTAATATCAATATAGTCCCAGGACCAGATGAAATACATACTCTACATCACTGTTTCTTATCTTTTCAGAATTACTTTTGTCTTGTGATGTGCCCCTGGACTGGAAAAAAGCCAATGTACTGTAAGGTCTCTGTCTTTGCTTTGAAAACTTCAAATGATGTGCAATTGCTGCAAGTAGACCTAGATAGATTATCAAAATAGGCAGCAGAGTGGCAGATGAGATTCACATTGTTGAAATGTAAGGTGATGCATTTAGGGTTTAACCATTCTTGTGCCGTCTACACGATAAATAACTCTGTGCTAAGTGAATCTCTAATGGTAAAAGATTTGGGGTTCTAGTAGATAACAGACTTTGTGTGACAAACAATGCCAGACAGCCACGACTAGAGCTAGCAAGATATTGTCTTGTATAAGGAGGGGAATAGATTCAAGAGAGAAAAATATTATTCTCCCTCTTTACAAAGCACTGGTAAGTAGAGATGTCCGAACTTCGCAAAATCCGGTCCGCTCGACAATCCACGAATTTTCGAAAAAAATCGAAAATTCGAAAATCCGCCAGCGGACCCATTAAAATGAAAAAAAATCCTCGAAAATATGAGAAATCCTCGTAATTTCGAAAAATTTCAAAAATTTTCGAAAATACGTATTTTCAAAAATACAAGAAATCCTCGTAATTTCGAAAATACAAGAAATCCTCTTAATTTCTAAAATTTTCGAAAATACGAGAAATCCGCGGTTCGGAAGGCGGAAAATCCGTAAAAATCCGCCATTCGCGAACGGGATAAATCCACGGTGGATTCGCGAACAGGCCGTCCCTACTGGCCTCATTTGGAATATGCGGTGCAGTTTTAGAATCCCATATACAAAATAGACATCTTGCAAATAGAAGCAGTTCAGAGTAGGGAAACTAAAATAATAAGGGGAATGGAGGGGCTTGACTATACAAGCAGATTAGACAAGTTAGGGCTGTTTACAATGGAGAAGCGACGTTTTCCTGGGGATATGAACCCTTTATACAAATATATTAATGGGCCATTCAATGAACTCTGGTGCATTGTTCACTAATAAGTTATATCAGAGGACTCGTGGGCATCCATTAAGATTAGAAGAAAATAATTTTCATCTTCAGGTTAGGAAAGGTTTCTTTACAGTAAGAATGGTGTAACAGTGGAACTGTCTTCTAAAACTGTAATATACTGTAGTTCTGATTGATCCAGGGATACTTTTCAATTGACATTTGGAGTCAGGAAGGCTTTTTTCCCCCTTTTAGCTGTTTTTTTTTTTTGTTGCCTTCCTCTGGATCAACTGTTAGGTGGGGTTAAGAAGGAGGGTGTAAAGCTTGGACTTGATGGACGTGTGTCTTTATTCAACTTCAATTATTATGTAACTATGTACACTAGAGAAAAGATGCTTGTGTGAGGATATGATTACTGTGTATAAATACATTAATGGGCCATACAATAAACTGGGGCATTGTTGACCAAAAGAACATCCCTTAAGACTGGAAGAAAAGAAGTTTAGTCTTCAAGTTTCACTGTAAGAAGGGCAAAATTATGGAACTCTCTTCCATTGAACATGGTGATGGCCAAAACAAAGTTTATACTTAAACTTTCCCTTTCTAGTTAATAACTGTAGGCTCTAATTTTTTATTTAAGCCTCCTGGTATGAGGCTATTGAAATAATAAATCCAATAGGATTAATTGAAATGACACCCTGTTTATTTTCTCAGTGAGTTCCAATGGGTGTGTTTTTTGTTTTTTAAATACGCTGTTCCGTTTTTTAGAACAAAACTTAACAGTTTCGTTCATCTATTTATGAAGAACTGCATCCAGAATTCTTTAATATGAAAGATTGGCACCATTACATAGGTGTGTAGGTTATGCACACCTATGTATTAGATTAAACAAAAATATATAGTTTGTGGGGTATTTCCAAGTTGTATTCCCAGGGTGTTTAGACACACTCCCATTACTGTGCCAGTGTACCTGTGGTGCTTGTCTCCCAGAGTTTTGGGAGGTTTGCTTGTCTTTGGCACTAATAAATTAGTTAAGTACCATTAAAACCCCAAAGTTTGGGACTGTGTGTGTGCAGTCCTATAATTTTCTCTGCCTTATGAATTGGTACTATTTGGGGTTAGTGTAAACTTATGGACACTTATGGATGTGGCATTTAAGACATGTGGGATATTAATGTTTAGTCGGGGGTTGTACTTGTTTGTGCTAAGTCTTACCTCCTGTTCATCAGTTACTCCAACAGGAGCCGACAGCCAAAGTGATTTAATCCATTTTATCCATTAATGTGCGCTTCTGCTGCTTTCTGTGCCATTTTCCGACTACATCCACACTCCCCTATACTATATGTGCATGTGTGGTATAGTATAGGGGAGCACAGAAGTCAGGAATCGTCACAGGAAGCAGCGGAGGCACGTGATTGTGGGTAAGTTTATCGCTTTGACTGCGATGAACATATTGTACTTCAATTTATGTGAAAAGTTAAATGTGCAGTTTTTCATTGGAGAAGTTTCTCCACGTTTCTAAAATTCTCACTTTTGGGTGTATTAGTTTGGTAATTAACACTCAGATGGGTTTAAACTGATTTTCAGCTTTGGGGAATACGCTTAACAGGAAAAATGGGGTACCAGCCATACTACATATGTTTCATTGTACTCAGGAGAATCAGAACTTTTTCTACAAATAAAAGTTTTCTACAAATAAAAATGCAAAAAAATGAAATTTTGCAAAATTTTAAATATTTTAAAAAATATTTCACCCCAAAATCCAGTCAAATGTCAGAAAAGTTACAAAATTACTTTTTCTTGTAAAAATAAACTGCGCTGGAAAAGAGTAATATTCAGTATTTCCTGGTTGGAAAATTTGTCTAAACCAATTCAGTGCAAAATTTAGAGAATTCTTCTGCCAAAAAACGCAACAAAAGTGGGAAATTCTGCTGGCACTGAAAGGGTTAATTGTATGGGGATCAGTGGTGAAATATTTACTCAGTTACATTATAACGCAGGCCACTTATGTATTGTAAGGATATTATGTCACCTCCGAATTCCCAAATTTGTATATAAACACTGGGTTTACATGGAACTTAAAGTGTAACTCCATCCCCCCCAAAAAATCATATAATGAAAGGCAACCCCCTCCCACCCTAAACACTAGGTTTCTAAATCAGCCCCTAAATGTACTTACCCTCCTTGGTTCCCTCGTCCACGGCGTCCTCTGCTTATCTTCTATATGAAAGAGCAGAAGGGACCACAACGGAAGCCACATCTGCGAGTGGCTAAGACTCAGTCAATCACTGATGTGGATGCCAGTCATCAGAAGGAGCCAGGGGAACGAGGTCATGTAAGTGCATTTTGAGACTGTTTTTGAAGATTTAAACCTATTGTTTAGGGTGGCAGAAGGTTGCCTTGCCTTCTTGTATGAAGGTTTTTTTTTTTAAAAAAGCCATTTGTAGATGCTGAGAGATCCAGAGGGGGAGGGATAGTTGAATTTCGGCGTAAAGAAGGATTTATACCAGAAAATGAACTTACTCCAAAATGTAGAAATAAAATGATAAACTATTATACATAATTCATTTCTATTACATAAACAATTTGTTATAATATTGATGTAAAATTAGAGAATACATATGTAATTAAAGATGAACCAACAGATGTTTAAAACTGTTAAAATTGAAAGGACAACAATAATGTTAAAACCAATTCCCCTCCCATTAAGACAACCTTCCTCCTCCAAGGGAAATCTCTAATTGAAATGTTCAGATTGGTTGCCAGTTTTAGCTCCAGGTTCTATCTAATGGGAAGATGTGTTCTAAAAAAAGTTAAGTGGGGAGGAGCTAAAACTATTCAACAATCTGAACTTTCAATTAAATTAAAGGAGCGGGTGCATTTAAATTGTAATTTAAACTACATTTTTTATTTGGACTTGACTTTAGTGGAACCATGCCCCTTTGTTTTGACCATGCCCCTTCATGCCTTGGAGCATGCTTCTTTTGGTGATCTTTTCCTCCATCGACTTTAAAACTTAGATCTCCACCTACAAGGTTGCCTACCCCTGCTGTACTGTATCGCCTTTAGTGCGCAGTCTACCTGTCAGACTCTTGACATTCAACAATATTTGTTACGATCAGACAGTAAGACAGAAAGCTGCAATCACTCTAAAAAAACTCTAATTATTTTTATTTAAAGCAAAAGTAAATCTTGTTACTGCCTCAAAGTTACAGAACCAGAACCTTATGGTGACTCTCAGGATGTCTTCTTTCTGTATGAATGTTGCCGATACTATAGCCACTGTATTCTGATTACAAATCCTTCTATATTGACCTTCTCCCTGGGACTATGCCAACTCATGGTCACACAGCCTAGTTCTCTTTCTGAAACTCAAGCCATGAAGGAGAATATTTAGGACAATCTTCAGTGTTTTATTTAACCTTATTCTTATTTTAACATTGTTCTTATCCTGCTGGATCTGGCTTATTTTTCATTAAAAAAAAGAAAATAGTTCTCTTCGTTCATGCATAACTTACAGAAGATTTAAGAGGAGCTTACAATTTCATTTGGATCCAACAAGGCCACTATTTTGCTCTCTGCATTCCCCTGCAATGGCCCTGTCATTTTTAAATAATTAATAAATGGCATTTTTAGACATTTATCGGGATGCTCTGTAATCTTAATTATACATTTGTTTTATCTGGGGATCCTACCTCTCATATTTTGCATGAATGAGAAGTTTGTGTCCCTCTACAAGTAAATCAATGTTTAATTGAGAAATGTGTTTTTGACATTTAAAAATTCTGCTCAGGAGGTTTGTATTATTTCGGAAACAAGGCTTTAAAAGGGACCATTCTAAAGTCACTGCTTCACAAAGTAAAATCCAACATGAAGAACAAAGGTGTGCCTCGAGAAAAAATTGCATTGCTAATTGCACCACGGTCTAAAAAAGTTTGTGAACCATTGCTCTAAAGTTTGGCTTGACTTATATATTCCTCCTGAATTATGATTTCCTATACTTTTCTGCACTCAGTGGGACATATTCATAAAGGTATGGTACTGCTAACGGTTGGTTAACGATCATTTTATTGATGATCGTTAATTTAGGATTGTTATCCTTAAAGGGTATCTATACTTCCAAAAATCGAATTATCAAAAATCATACCTTTAGTTAGTGTAATGGTCCACTACTCAAACTCATTTTTCAGATTTGAAATCTGAGCTGTAGATTCTCAGAAATCTTACAGGGTTATTCAATAAAAGTTCTTATTGTTTAAAATGGTGCTAGTTTTGCCCCGACCAATCAGATGCTAGCTTTCAAATGTTAAATAAGGTCTGATTGGTTGGGGCAAAATTAGCACCATTTTAAATGATAAGACCTTTTATTGAATCTCCCTGTTAATTTTTTAACAGCATGTACAGGGAAAGACCTATCACTCAAACCAGGTATGCTAATTTGTGTCCCTCCAGTGACCTCTTACTAGGATCTCCCAAAACATGTCAAAACATTTGTTAATACAACCCCAAATATAATGAGTGATTAATCATATTGTTCTCCTGACTATCTATCTATCTAATCTGTCTGATCTATCTTTCTATTATATATCACTCTATATTGATATATTGATCTATATCAATCTGTCTCTCTGTCTAGCTATCTGTCTATCTATCTACAGGAGTGTGTCACAGGAGGTCACTTACAGGAGCCCCCCCCCCAGCATGTTAGAAGGGAGAAGTGTCTCACATCATCAGCAGCTCCTCCCCCACCCACTTTCAGCAGCATGTAACGTATATACTCGAGTATAAACCGAGATTTTCAGGCTAAAAAAATAGTCTGAAAATCGAGTCTCGGTTTATACTCAAGTTAAAGACTTACCTGCTCCGGCGGCCGCACGTTCTGCATCCTCTGCTGGCTGATGTCACTACTCTGCGCCGGGAAGTGAGGCCGGCGCCGAGTAGTGACGTCAGCCAGCAGAGGAAAGTGGGGCATGCGCCCGCCGGAGCTTAGAAGAGGAGAGAAGATCCAAAGCAGCCTGCAGGGGAACATGTGGAGCAGGTAGGAGAAGGCAACTGTGGGGATTTAGAAGGGGGGGGGAAGGCACAGTAATTCCTGCAGTGGCTATTCCTTGCCACTGCAGATGTTTGGAAACTACTAAAGCATGCTGGGAGTTGTAGTTTCCAAACATCTGGAGTGCCAAGGAATGAGGCTTTAATTGCCTTTTAAATGGACATAAGAATTCCCAAACAGTAATAGCCAAATACAGTATGGCTATTACTGTATGGGACTTCTGATGTCTATTTAAAGGGCAACTAAAGCCTAAAAACAATACAGAATTAGAAGGAGAATGTTATCTATTGCTGCCTTCTGATTCTGTATTGTTTTGAGGCTTTATTTGCCTTGTAAATGGACATAAGAATTCCCATACAGTAATAGCCTAATCCAGTATGTCTATTACTGTATGGGGACTCTGCTGTCCATTTAAAGGGCAACTAAAGGGTAGAAAAATTGGTCATAATTTCTACCCTCGGTTTATACTCGAGTCAACCACTTTTACTCCTTTTCAGGGGTAAAAGTGGGTGTCTCGGTTTATACTCGGGTCGGTTTATACTCGAGTATTTACAGTACTTAGAAAGGGAGAGGGAGAAGTATCTAACACAGCAGCAGCCCCACCCACTCTCAGCAGTGTCAGGAAGATATATTAATGAGCTCTATAGTGTCGGGCTGAATAGGCTCATTATTAAGTAAATTAATGTATCCATTGTCGGCTGGATTACAAGTGGGCAGTGACTATGGGAGGAGGGGCAGTTAGGAGCAGTTACTAAACATTGAAAATTCACTAACAAAGCAAGCACAGACACATCATTTTACTACCCTAACATTGTACTTTCAGATTATACAAAGTTTGTTCAGTGAGTATAGTGACCCTTTAATTTACTATAACTAACATACAATAATGCGATCGTAGATTTAAGATCCCCATAAAAAACAATTGTGGTAGTTTACTACCGCATAATACTTTAATTAACAAACGTTCGGCGTAAATAATATTATATTAAGACTCTTATCAAACCTACCTATTCTATCACCATAAATAGTAGACATAACAGTAATACATAAATATAAAACAAAACTGGTGGCAGAATAAATTGTAAACTCTTACAGGCTGATAGCGGCTCTGGGTAAATGAGCCAGTAAGAGGTTACAATTTCTTCTGCCACCAGTTTTGTTTTATATTTATGTATTACTGTCTACTATTTATGGTGATAGAATAGTTAGGTTTGATAAGAGGCTTAATATATATTATAGTATACTAAATATATTATTATAGTATATTGCTTTGGTGGTAGAGTCTAGTATTATTTTTAGGGGAAGAGGGTGAGTTATAATGTATATATTTTCATGTGAGTTCTGGGGGTTTTGGCCCCCTTTTGGGCTCTCCAGCTGCAACTGCTTTTTTCTTGTGGGTGTATGTGTTTATTAGTGGCTTGGTGCACCTATTTTTGGCCTATATTAGAACATGTGTTTTTCTGTGTGTTCCATGTTAAATGAGCATATAAAGTTTTTAAAAAAACAGATAAAATGAAAAGTACCTGGAGCAGGAAGGTAGGATTAATAATTAGAGATGTAATGTGGGTTCGAATAGAACCCAGTTTCGAAACGAATCTGAGGGTTTCGAAGTACTGACAAAACTTTCGGAACTCCCAGATTTTACAGAACCCGGATTTTCGATTTTCATCAAAAATCAAAGGTAGTCAATTATCGAAATCAAAACCACGCAAAAATAATCCTCGAAAGTAATGATCAATTTCAGTAACCTTTGAAAGTAACAATTGATTTCGGTATGCTTGTGAAGGTTCTCATTCATCCAGGTCATGATATATCTGTTTGTATTCAATAGATCAACTGGACTTGAAATGTAGTTCTTGAAGACGTTTCGCTAGTCATCCGACTGGCTTTCTCAATTCAGAATGACTTGTACAAGAATCTGGCAATTTCCAGGATACATAATTGCCATAGATTCTGTACAAGTCATCCTGATTGAGAAAGCCAGTCGGATTGACTAGAGAAACGTCTTTAAGAACAAACTTCAAGTCCAGTTGATCTAATTGAATACAACAGATATACCTGACCTGGATGAATGAGAACCTTCACAAGCATATTTCTAATCATTTTTGGGGAGAAAACCTCAAACTTGTACGGCAATATGAAGACAGCAAGGAAATTGGCAGACTACAGAAACCACCTGCGTTTTAACCTCCGATGCAGACAACAAAGGCTAGTACCATGTTAAGAATAATATATCCTACACTGGTCCAACCATTTTTTGATGCCTAGTCCTAGAACACTGAAAAGCCTCACAGCTGCGGGAGACAGAATTCACACACACACAGGGCATGTACTGAAACTATCTCATTTTATTTAGGTCATACATTGGCATATATGAAACAAAGGAAAAACCTTGCATGACGAAAGGGGCTTTACCAGACTTTATGTCGTAATAATATAATAAAACATGTCTTGAATGCGAGAATAGAGACAAGTTGACATAGGAGGCGAAGACCTGATACGTATTATCTATGGCCATGAGAAACAGCTTGGGCTAGTACAGCTTGGTACATTTTGAGAAAAACAGACTAAGTAATATGTGCACAAAATGGAGTCGAAAACAAAATGGCTGCTATTGGGCTAAGTGATTATACAGAATATATAAAAACCTAACAGTTCCACCCTTTTATCCCGAAGGGATAACTAAACGAAATTATATGACCGTATAGCAACATTATCAGTGGAAATAGCATTCATAGCGATTACATCAGTATCATTGCAGCGTAAGCAATAGTTTTACGATTAGTAGGAAACTTGCAAACAGATGCGAATATAGAAATACATCCTGGGGCACATTGAATACAGCAGCAACAGAGAATCAGAACACATATGATTATTAATATTGTACCAAAAATATTGCGAACTGACCCCAGGAGGGAAGCCACCAAAAAGCATGTTCCATAAGAAATTTACCATCATCTACCTTGATGTGATTACAAGTTGTTAGAGTACTGATCTGATATTTAATAGTGAGGGTATGATCAGAAAGGTTAAAGAGCACAATACCTTCAACACTTTCACATCCTTGACTATGCAACAAAAGTAGATAATCAATAGCAGCACGATTCTGGAGAACAGCATGTTCCAGAGTATTATAGTCGGTTACATATTGGTAAGGATAGAGCTAGTTATATTTATTTCTTAGCTACTACACATGCAAGATAAAGCAATTGTCTACCAGTATATATTGCTAGACCTGGAACGCCTACGATACTAGCACCTAAAGCAACAACTTCAGTTTCAGATAAGGGATGTACATTAGACTTACAATCCTCTGGCATAGTTATAAGATCCCTGCGATTACGTTTACCTGCAGAGAGGAAAGAAGATTGCAAATGTGTGCTTGGTACTATCACCATACTTATCTACTGATAGCACAAGGACCTCCAGAAATGTTAGCAGTAAATAAGTGTAGCTAACATTCCCACAGGCCATAACCCATCCCTCTGAAAAAACAATGTGTACATAATTTGATGTCGTTTGATAGGTGAGATTACACTTCATGTTATTATTCCACAGAAACACTTGTGTAGCAGCAGGACAAGTAAAATAAAACAAACTCAGCATCAGTAACATTTTGAGTCCGAATCATACTATATCTACAATTCATTCACGAGGTCTGTTGAGGTATTCTGAAAAATTTAAGCGGGTTACATCATCTTCTCGGATAATTGGGATCCAATATCTTAAGTACTGATCAGTCAGATAGTATTGGAGACATATTGGAACTGAAACTGGAATAGCGACTAAACAAGTAATTATAATGTCCTGACCACTTTTACATTTCCTAAACAAAAGTCAATTATATTTAGGAGCTTCTTTAAATATACTCCCAAATGTTATCTGGGGCAATGGAAAACGGGGAGCAATAGAGCGGGAAGCTCTGTTCATTATAATAATTCAAAATAGAAAAACCACAGAATAAGATGAAAAATGAACGTCAGGAAATATATTTCATCTGGAGTTTGCAATTTATCACTGGTTTGGAATCTGGGCTCATCTTAATCCTCCTCCTTGAGGTGGTTTTGTTGTCATCTCTGAAGTCATCTCGTGGTCATCTCGGTGGTCATCTCGTTCTCCAATCAACAGATTCGGTGCGCGCTTTACTCTGGAAGCATGTATCCACGATGGATTGCCTTCAACCAAGATAGCTTGTCAGTCATAACGCCTTCATCAAGACCACATCACCTGATTAAAACAGGTGCATCGGAGCACTAGAAAATAAAGAAAAAAACAAGAAACATCACCATAGATGCTATTCAGTTTTTCAATCATTTTTTGCCACATAAGCTTCCTGGATAATTCCAGGTCACTTGTAATTAATGTCCCTGTCTTAACTGCCCAAAGCGTAGGGAAGGGTTTACCCATTAAAATTTCGAAAGGAGACAACTGGATGTAGAATTGGGGCCATAAGAATCTCTGCTAATACAGCTGGTAATAAATATCCCATTTACTGAAAGAACCTGCAGTAGCCTTCCTAAACTTCTCTTTTATGTGTGCAGTTCATTCGTTCAACACATCTGAACTCTGGGGTATAAAACTTCTATCAATGAACATCAATACACAATTTGTATTCTTAGAAGTAAAGGCTGGTCCTTATCTGAATCTATCCTAACAGGACAACCTCATTTAGGAATAATTCCCTTACACAAAATTTTAGCAACAGTTTCACATCTTCTTTTTAAACACATATACATTTGGGCAATAAACATTGTGGCTAAGATTTTTATGAGCCATAACATTACATAACTACCCTCTTTAATAAGACCCAAAGGTCTAAAAACAATACTTGAAAAAAAAAAAAAATCTTTAAAAAAAATGAATCGGAGAAAACAAAAAATTAAAACCAACAATAACATTTTCGGGGAAAAGTATGAACGCAGGAAAGAAACAAAAGAAGAAAAGAATAGCAACTTATACACATATATGAATCCCTTAAACATGAAAAGAACTCACAATCATTCCATTCACCAACTAAAACATAAGGAAGATAAAATCCACAAATTAAATTAATGTAAAGTCAGCTCACCATTCTCATTTACAAACTATCTACTGCCAAATTCTACCAAAAACCAACTACATTAAAATCTACCTGGAAACAATGAACTAACAGCTTAAACCTTAAACAAAACCCCAGTACGGGTCAAAGAAAGATTAAGCTAAATAAACAAACCCGTAACGGACTAAATTCCAAACGAATCTGGGAATTGAAGATCTATATACATTATACACAAACACAACCATAACAGCTCTAATTGGTAGAGAATCAAATCGACTGGGTAGAGATTTACACCTATATTTAAATATTAATTACTTGGGTATTAATTTAACCTGTAATCTTAATACAGTAAATAAAAGAATTACTATGGGTAAGACCTGAATATATTTAACTTCTAAGACCATGATAGATTTAAAATAACCTCATACTCTGTGAGACTCGGATTGTTCATATTCTATTCTTTAGCATTTATATACATGATTAGATGTTAATTAAACATTCTCAGTGTCCAATATAATAAAGTTGGGGCCTCAACAGCCACGTACAGCTGCAGAGATGCATTCTCTGAACAGTGATTGCCAATGACTTAAGAGAAAAAAAACATAAGTGACTAGTTTCAAGGTGTCTCTGTGATATTGTGATAAAACTGCCACCATGATTTTACAATGTTCTCTTACAATACAAATGAAGAGTTTATCATAATTCACAAAGCTCAAGCAGGGCAGAGGTAAATGTTATAACAATTATTTAAACATTCTTTGTCATTTGCAGGGTCCATAGAATGATGTTTGGACAGTCTTTATGGTGCATTTTGGAGCATTTGGTCCCAGTGGGAGCTGGCTGGATTCATTGTTGTTAAAAGTTCATGAAGCCGACCAATTCAGCTTTATTACAGGGTGTTTGAAATGTCTTTATCTCTGGCGGGGCTGACCAGATATTCACCCTTAGATATTATACAACCAAGATATTGAACTGAGTCTTGCAATTTTGTATTTTCTGGAAGCTTTTGATGCAAGACAATTGAGGAGAGAGAAAACATTTTACTACCTCCATGCTCTGATACACAATAACACATTAACATATTTGCCAATTAACATATTTCACATAATCCTAGAACCATGTGGCTGAACCCATTATTATTTTAACACTTCACAGAGAGCCATAGAGTCTGTCACTGGCAAGTCCACCAAATCTCTATGTCAAACGTGACACATAAATTGGAACTTTTCAAAAAAATGAATACAAAAAGACTGAGCCGTAGCACCAGCCGACATGCAGAAAAAAGGCATATCTCAAATCACCAACTGTTACATTGGGTATTGGCAGAAATGCTAATAAGGGCTTACTATCCAAAACATAGGAACATCTGTATTATGAGCTTAATAGGGGTATAAACTAGGAAGATAGTCTTTATATCACTCATTGCTCTACAAAGGTACAAACCATTAGCAGAATACTATTAATTATATCCTGTTAAAAAGCGGGTTAGGGCATAAAAAATAATCCGTACATCAACTTTTACTCCAACAAGTTATGCCACTAAAGAAATTAAGATACACAATTTACTTACTAAATCCGTATTATCAAATTAATGGGGTAATCCGGTAATATTCAAAGAAAAATAGACAATAACAATAGACCATTATCCCTATTATGGCAAATTTTATATTCTAGTCTCTGCAAGTACCCCAATAAATCTCTACAAAAGACTTGCAATTAGCTGAGGGACCATTAATATACGAAGCTTTGATAGAGAAGCACATGTCCCTGTATCATTAAAAAATTAAACGCTTACCTCGTATTGAAGAACACAAATAGGATTACACATTCTGTCCATGAGCTGTACCAAAGCGAGGGAATCACTTGTGGGAAAATCCTTACAACTGCCATCATAGGGATATCTATCTGTGACTGTATTTTTACATCCTACTTAGCTATATGGATTAACAGATCTTACTAATGATCTAATTTATTACAAATAAACATTTGCTATTTGAAGCTGTCCTCTTTAACACCAACAAAACTCTACCAGATCCTTGCCCTTCACTTTCTAAATCTTCACTTTCTCAAAACCCTTATAATATAAGAAAAAAACTTCCGTAGACATTCCTACCTCCATTCCAATTAATAATCCCATTTACAACTAGTTAGACATGAAAGGAGAGAGAGGAGGAAGCGGGTTTAGGAATGTAAGAAGATAAGAATTAGACACAGAATAGAAACATCGAGTCCAAACATTCTAAGTGAAACCAGCATTAACCAAATTTAAACTTTACTTATTATAACCAGATGTATAATAAATTCTAGAGAGCTCACAATAAGAATAAACATCTTTTACCAACCCAATATTTATCAAACCATGGATTGCCATAATCTGTACCACCAATGCGGATCACCTAATCCTCTTGAGTTTCCAGGAAAATTCTTCGGAATATCAGTATTTTCCCCACATTGGAAACCTGTAAACTAATTAAAACACTTTAAATTTTAACTATGACTATCATGTTGGGTCAGACACCTTTACTGTGAAACTCTCCATCCTGTAAGCAAGAAGGTTACAATAAGCGCAGTGAATACAATTAGGAAACAAATCACCTGAAGCAAAGAGAGGGGAGGGAAAAAAAACTTATACTCTAATAAATCAGACACTTACATATAAGCATGCAAGACAGACAAGACATAGTAGGGTTTCTCAATGTTCCGTATAATGCTAGCTAGCAAGACACAACACTCAGAAGTTCGAACTTCAAATGAACCGGACCACACTGTCCGTTCTATAAATGGTTAAGCTTAACTCTTAAGTCCCCGTCCCTAACTCCCACGTTTTACACTTCACTTCACGCTGAAGAAACTCTTGTTAAAGAGAAAACATTAACCTCTATGTGCAGGTCGTCGCCTGCGGAGTATTATCTCGTAGTCAACTACGAAATGCGAGCCAACCCGCAAATAGGGATCCTATCAACAAGGGGAAAATAATCTCTTGTACGGCTCCCAGTTACCTCTTCCAAAGAGAACTAAAAAATGCAGATCGCCACCTGCGGGAGTCACCTTAACTCTTTAACTCTCTAGAACACCCAGCACCAGTTTTACATTCCACTCAGGGAATAAAACTCTTCAGAATTTAACACTCCACCCACGAAGCAACTTCCTTAAGAGAACTCGATCACAGGTCCCAGCCTGCGGGCATTCTACTACAAGACACTCTACTACAGACCATCGTGTAAGCCTGGGGCATGCGTCCGCCCTTCCAGACCCACGTTTAAATCTATACCAATGTGCTGATACAAGTTACAGAACAAGCAGACAGAACTTAAAATTAATAAGTTCAATACTCACTATCCTGTAGGTTGTATCCCACTTCTGACACCAAATTGTAAGAATAATATATCCTACACTGGTCCCCACCATTATTTGATGCCTAGTCCTAGAACACTGAAAAGCCTCACAGCTGCGGGAGACAGAATTCCACACACACAGGGCATGTACTGAAAACTATCCAGTTTATTTAGGTCATACATTGGCAATATGAAACAAAGGAAAAACCTTGCATGACGAAAGGGCTTTACCAGACTTTATGTCTGTAAATAATATAATAAACATGTCTTGGAATGCAGAATAGAGACAAGTTGACATAGGAGGCAGAAGACCTTGAGATAACGTATTATCTATGGCCATGAGAAAACGTTGGGCTAGGTACAGCTTGTTACATTTTGAGAAAAACAGACTAAGTAATATGTGCCACAAATGGAGTCGAAAACAAAATGGCTGTTAAAGGCATCAAGCCAAACAGACACTGCAAAAGGTCAAACACAGCTCCTAAGTGAACGGGTACGACAGACACATTTACAGTCGATGCTTTAATGCACAACATTAGTCAACTAGAACAGAACCTGGCCACAGCTACCTGTGTCCATCTGGGAAAGAGTGATGGGTTCACCAACAAGCACAGCTTCTCAGCACTGTAAGGGCAAAAAGGCAACAACAAGAACAGTTCTCTATTCTGTCATCCCAGAACAGCCCCAAAGGAGAAACACTACCTGGATACAAAAGGAGGGAAGTGTCCCTTCATTAAACAAGGAGGAATGGGTGAGAAACTTGTCTAACAGACCCTGACCCAGCCAGAAATGGAAGTCCTTGCTTGAATTTGCTATCACCCCTAAAGCCATCCCTGTGGTGGATATTATAGCAGCCACAGAAGCCTCTATCCACAGTAATAAGGTATCACAGAGTGAGGCAGACAAACTTCGCCTTAAGGTATCTGCAGCCTTAGCCAGTGCTACCTCCTTCATCTAACCTGACTACACAGGAGAGAAGACCTTAACATCCCTCAAGAAAGATTCCAGTATCACCATTCTACCGCAGATAGGAAGATGCACAGTGGTACTCAACACCTCAGACTACCATGATAAGGTGACCATGCTCCTGGCCGATAACAACACATATGAGCTTTAACAAGGATCCCACCGTCGTTACAAGAAAGAGTCATAGACTTACTACAACACTTCAAAAGGATAAAGCCTTGACCGAGCAATGTATCATCGCCTCTACCCTGGTGAGCACATCCATGCATATATGGACTCCCAAAGATACATAAGGAAGGCCCCACTAAGACCTATAGTCAGCAGCATCAACTCTTTACATACAAGTGGCAAATATCTAGCTAACATCTTAGGACTTTGGTGGAAGTTCTAAGCATCACATCCGAACTCTCAGGATTTTACCAACAGATTGAAGATATAGTACTTGGTTCAGAAGAAACTATGGTGTCCTATGATGTGACATCTCTCTTCACCTGTATACCACCAAGGAGGCTTTTGACATGGTGAGAAAACGGGCGCCAAGACAGCACTCTTACCAGCAGAACTGATCTCAACCCAGACCAGTTGTGTTCCTTGTTGGACTTGTGCCTGAATACCACATTTTCAAATATAGGGATAAGTTCTATAAGCAAAAACATGGATGTACTATGGGATCTCCAGTTTCACCCATTGTGGCCAACCTTTCACATGGAGGAGGTAAAACACAGGCGCTTAATACCTTTAAGGCATAGCACCCAGCCACTGGTTTCAGATATGTTGATGACACCTGGGTTAAAATCCACCAGAAGGAAGTACAAGCTTTCACAGAACACATTATGCGGTAGACCAAAACATTAAATTCACAAGGGAAGAGGTACAAAACACACTGGCTTTCTTGGACTGCTTGGTAGAGATTAAGGAAAATGGTAAACTAGAGTAAATAGAGGTTTACAGAAAACAACACACACAGATCAGTATTCGATGTTTGACTCCCACCACCCTTTAGATCACAAGCTGGGGTGTCATCAGAACCCTGCAACACAGAGCCGAGAACATCCCCACTAGCACAGAGGCGAAGGCTAAAGAAATGAAACATCTCAGAGGAGCCCTTAAACTGTGGATATCCAGACTGGGCCTTTGTCAAAAGAAGTAGAAGGAAAGAAAAGAACACAAATACCAACAGTGAAGGGAAAAGCAAGACAGGAGGAAGAACATGGTCATCCCATATGTAGCAGGGTCTCCGAGAAATTAAGAAGAATTTTCAAAAAACATTGTATCCCTGTCTGCTTTAAACCGAACCAACACACTGAGGCAGCAATTGGTACATCCGAAAGACCCAATACCAAAACACAAAAGCGACATCATATATGCAGTGCAGTGCAGTGAAGAATGCTCTGATTTGTATGTGGGGAGACCAAACGCAACTGCATCAACGTATGGTCCGCACAGAAGAGCCATTCCTCGGGTCAGGACTCAGCCGTGTACCTGCATCTTAAGGATAAAGGACATACCTTTGAAGATTGTAATGTTAACATATTGGCGAAGGAACGTGACTGGTTCAAGAGAGGTGTTAAAGAGGCCATTTATGTGAAAATAAAGAAACCAGCCTAAATAGAGGTGGGGGGTTCGAACACCAACTGTCTGCCATGTACAATGCTGTTTTAAACACATACTCTGGGCGTTCCTATAACACCTCTTAGCCACTATCACACCCTTAACACCTGCTGTGATATGCTAATTGAGATTTTCCAGGGTACATAATTGCCACGATTCTTGTACAGTCATTCTGAATTGAGAAAGCCAGTCGGATGACTAGCGAAACGTCTTCAAGAACTACATTTCAAGTCCAGTTGATCTAATTGAATACAACAGATATAATTGATTTCGGTAACTCTCGAAAATAGAATGTGGAAGCTCGAAAACAGCCCGATCATGAGGAGATAGTTTTAAAAAAGTTTTGGTTATATTTACGGGTTCCCTCATAGCTTCTATGGGTTCATTTTCGAAAATGTAGAAAATTCGAAAATGGACCGAAACTCAACAGTTTCGAACATCTCTATTGATAATCCTACCTCTAATATTTTGTCTGCAAGAAGCACCATAATGAAACTGTTTCTGTTAGGCTTCCTTTTGGCTCAGCAGTGTGGACTTCAGTGCAGAGTTTCATAGACAGTTTCCTGAAAAAAAACAAAGCATGGGGGCCATCCCAAGAAAAGAAGTACTTTCAGGTTCAATTCCAGTGCTGGCTTTCAAACAAGACTATGATATGTTTTTAGCGTTACAGGCTTTTAAATTTTCATTTTTTTAGTCTGAACTGCTCTGTCATAGGCATAGTCCTAAGCCCTATCCCCAACCAATGATCTTTTCTGTGATTAGTTACAGACTTGCAATCAATATATGTGCTTTCCTCTACCTTTGGACAACTTAGGGACACATTTCCTTTTTTCAGTTTTGGCAATTTCAAGGATGGGGCTTATGATGCATCTGATGGTGCTCTTTCCCGGCAGTAGGATACAGGAGACATGCTCAAGCCAGCATGCCCACTGCCTATTCTCCAGTATATAGCCATAGCTTTCCATAATTTAGCTTTTGTTCTTTAGCATTCAACCTATTCTCCAATGTTCAGACATAGAATGTTCACATGGCACCCAAACTCTACCCCTTGTTTTTCATGGAGTGTGCGTGGCAGCCCTTTTACCTCCAGTTCTCAGGATGTTTTTGCAACAGAAATCCCCAGCCTCCCTTCTCCCCCCACCAACCAACAAGTAGCAGGTATGTGTGGCGTGGCTCCCCCATTCCTAGAGACAACTAAATTTAATTCACTTTTCATTAAAGGGCATGTCCACCCCCAAAACTAAAATGTAACCCCTTACTGGCCACATCAAGTAGTTTAAAACAATCCTTACCTTACATTCCTGCTCGAAATAGTTCCCCTGCTGTGCCCCTCCAAAGTCCAGGAACTGCTGTGTAGGAGCAGTGTGTGACTCATGCTGTGCCTGAGACTTCCTCAACCTCATCAAGGTTGAGGCATGCTCAGTGCAGCTCCCTCCTCTGCCTCAGCCAATCACGGACGCGGCTGCCGGTTCCGCCCCCTGCTTTCAATTCATGCAAGCAGAGGGCCTGAACACTGCAGCGGAGGAGAGAGGGCAGGTAAGACAGAATCGGGGACTTTCTAAACATTATATTAATGCGGTTGGGCTGGGGGAGCATGCCCTACCACATATCAAAAGTTAAATTTTGGGGTGGACATGCCCTTTAAGTTGTTTTTTAATGAACCCATTAAAATATAGATTATTATTGTTTTTATTATTATTACAGGTTCCTGTGTGTTGTCTGTTTCTACTATGGAAGTCAATAATATAACTGTAAATGGAAGTACAGAAATTGAACATGGAAAAACAGTTCAGTTTAATTGCAAAGTTGGAACGGTACCAAATAATACATTGACTGCACAATGTAATCATGGAAACGTTTACTACCCAACCTGTATCAGAGGAAGTAAGTCTTAGAAGGGCCGTAATGAACTGCACTGGTGTTTTATAGTAAACCATCTATTATTGAATCCCTCATACCTAGTGTGATTATGGTCATGCTCAAGGTAATTCTTATACAGTGTACTGTAATCAATTCTCATATGTTACTAACCAAGACAATGACCAAAGACAGGCCTCAAAACAGATACCCTAGATAGCACTCAACATTCCTATATAATATATGGGGTATCTGTTTTGAGGCCTGTCTTTGGGCCTTGTCTTAGTTAAAATCTGATTGGTAATAACCCCAGCATGCCCAGTGGAACTGTTGAAGGACCTGTAAACACTAGTTCAGGGCACAATAGACAATTCTGAGGTTTACATTGAGGATAATCTTCCTGGAAGGTATACAATAAGTCAGGTGACAAAGCGGGAGTGAGGGCTCCAACAACAAAACCTACTGGAACAATGTTGGGTAATTTTCTCGGCACAGAAAATGGACTCAAGAAGTTCCTAGAAAGGGCTTCCACTTTAATGTTCTTAGAACCAGGTCTATAGGCGATTCTAAAATTAAACCTGAAAAAGAAGAGAGCCCACCATGTCTGTCTAGAATTCAACCTTTTAGCTGCCTCAATAAAGGGAACTGTGTCTCCAAACAAGTTAGTTTAAATGAAAGGCCAGTTTCCTACCTTTAAAACGAGTCATCAACCACCTCTCTACTTGCTCCACAGCCCAGATATACAGAAATGATTGACCAGAAAGTTAATGGGTGGGAGGCTGACATGTGACTTCCTAAGGCTTCTGCCCAGTGCCACCGGGAGCACAGCCTCAGACTCACTCGTGTGAGGGAGAAAGGAATGTCCTCCTCCTCCGCTGTGTGAAGTCCTGACAGAGAATGTAAGGGAATCTACACCCTTTTCTTTCACTGTGTGAAAACAGCCATTTCACTCTGTTCTCACTCTGCCAGAAAAGGCTGATTCCACAGAGTTTTTCTGTAGGGGGGTGTGTCTGAGTAACCCACGGACACAGTGGGCGGGTGGGTGGGGCCACGGAACCCGCAAGTGGGCGGCCACATGGGCTGTAGATATAGCCTGGGGGGCCTGCAACTGGAGGGACCATGGGGTCCTGATGGGAGGGACCAGGGGGGGCTGCAAAGGGGAGGAGGAGACACAGGACAGATTGACTGACAGTTTCAGAGCAGGAAGCATAGAGCATTTCTTGGAGAAGAAGGCACGCAGGTGCAGCAATTCGTTGGACCTAGAATACCAAGACAGGCCTTCTCCTACTCCTACCTCTAAGGCGTCTTCTTCAAAGGAGAAAAGATTTGTAACATCAGGTTGGTAGCCGAGCAGAAGTTTTTTTACGACTCTTAGAGGCTTTATGGGCTTCCAAAACCAATGCAAGGAGTCTGCACCCTTCTTGGTAAGATTGGGTAATTGAGAAACTAAGAGGAAAATCATTTATAAATCGGCTGTAGAAATTAGCAAAGCCTAGGAACCTCTTGAGAGCCTTGAGATTAGAAGGAAGGAACAATTCTTGGAACGGAAAGCAGTTTTTCATTCCTTCCTTACCTATATCAAATTATAGGCCCCCACGGAAGTCTAATTTAGTAAAGATCTGAACCCCTACTACCTGTAATAGATTATCATGAGTGGGAGGAATACCTGTATTTGGTAATCTATTAAGGAACTATAATCTATACATTGTCTCAATCCTCCATCTTTCTACTCTATGTAGAAGAACCCAGCCCGTGGGTGAAATGGAGGTACTGATAAAACTTTCCTCCAAGTATTCTTTAATATAATCTTTTATAATTTGAATTTCTGGGAGAGTAAATTGTACAAATGTCCTTGGGAAGGCATAGTGCCAGAAAAAAGGGCAATAGGGCAATCAAACGGCCTTGGGGTGGCAAGACATCAGCACCCTGTGGAGAAAAAAAAGAAAGGCTTCTCTGTAGGTAAATGGAAGAGAAGAGAAAATAAATATGGAAGAGAAAAAGGAAGAATGTTCTACTGAAGCAGGCTTGCCCTGCTTCCCCAAGCAGCATTCTTGTAATCTAGGGTCGACTAATGGCCAATTCAAGTCAGGAGATGTATATTTCACCAAGGCATCTTGGAATCTGTAAGACCAATCTTAAACTACCTGACTCTTTGTACCCGAAGATGAGAGGCAAGCTGGAAGTATACCTTGCATGAGTTCATGAGGTTAGCAAACTTGTTGGTCACCAGAATACTTTTCCAGCATAAACCCTGGGCTCCATTACTAAAACTGGGACTGGAACTGGAGTGTCTATTTAATTACACTCAGCATTTAACAGTTGTCGCAACCAGCAGCTTAAATGGCTTTTTTAAAGACCCGTAGACTGCTGTCCTTAGTTTGTTTAGCAGAATGAGTGTACAGCCGTACTTGTAGAGAGGTTTAAACCCACTATTCAGTGTGGTTTAAAAATAGTGATTGGGCTAACTGAGGGTGGAGTGTCAGATGTTTATTATCTCTATAGACTTGATATATATACATCAGGTTATTGTAATTGTTATGTACTAGACTGATTTGTATAAACTGTTATTTATATCATAGGCCCATGCAGCATTTCTACAAGGAACTGAACAATATAAACTATATTAAACTATTGTTAGGGTGGCAGAAGGTTGCCTTCCTTCTTGTATGAAGGTTTTTTTTTTTAAAAAGCCATTTGTAGATGCTGAGAATCCAGAGGGGAGGGATGTTGAATTTCGGCGTAAAGAAGGATTTATACCAGAAAATGTACTTACTCCAAAATGTAGAAATAAATGATAAACTATTATCATAATTCATTTCTATTACATAAACAATTTGTTATATATTGATGTAAAATTAAGAATACATATGTAATTAAAGATGAACCAACAGATGTTTAAAACTGTTAAAATTGAAAGGACAACAATATGTTAAAACCAATTCCCCTCCCATTAAGACAACCTTCCTCCCCAAGGGAAATCTCTAATTGAAATGTTCAGATTGGTTGCCAGTTTTAGCTCCAGGTTCTATCTAATGGGAAGATGTGTTCTAAAAAAAGTTAAGTGGGGAGGAGCTAAAACTATTCAACAATCTGAACTTTCAATTAAATTAAAGGAGCGGGTGCATTTAAATTGTAATTTAAACTACATTTTTTATTTGGCTTGACTTTAGTGGAACCATGCCCCTTTGTTTTGACCATGCCCCTTCATGCCTTGGACATGCTTCTTTTGGTGATCTTTTCCTCCATCGACTTTAAAACTGATCTCCACCTACAAGGTTGCCACCCCTGCTGTACTGATCGCCTTTAGTGCGCAGTCTACCTGTCAGACCTTGACATTCAACAATATTTGTTACGATCAGACAGTAAGACAGAAAGCTGCAATCACTCTAAAAAAACTCTAATTATTTTTATTTAAAGCAAAAGTAAATCTTGTTACTGCCTCAAAGTTACAGAACCAGAACCTATGGTGACTCTCAGATGTCTTCTTTCTGTATGAATGTTGCTGATACTATAGCACTGTATTCTGATTACAAATCCTCTATATTGACCTTCTCCCTGGGACTATGCCAACTCATGGTCACACAGCCTAGTTCTCTTTCTGAAACCAAGCCATGAAGGAGAAATTAGGACAATCTTCAGTGTTTATTTAACCTTATTCTTATTTTAACATTGTTCTTATCCTGCTGGATCTGGCTTATTTTTCATAAAAAAAAGAAAATAGTTCTCTTCGTTCATGCATAACTTACAGAGATTTAAGAGACTTACATTTCATTTGGATCCAACAAGGCCACTATTTTGCTCTCTGCATTCCCCGCAATGGCCCTGTCTTTTTAAATAATTAATAAATGGCATTTTTAGACATTTATCGGGATGCTCTGTATCTTAATTATACATTTGTTTTATCTGGGGATCCTACCTCTCATATTTTGCATGAATGAGAAGTTTGTGTCCCTCTACAAGTAAATCAATGTTTAATTGAGAAATGTGTTTTTGACATTTAAAATTCTCGCTCAGGAGGTTTGTATTATTTCGGAAACAAGGCTTTAAAAGGGACCATTCTAAAGTCACTGCTTCAAAGTAAAATCCAACATGAGAACAAAGGTGTGCCTCGAGAAAAAATTGCATTGCTATTGCACCACGGTCTAAAAAAGTTTGTGAACCATTGCTCTAAATTTGGCTTGACTTATATATTCCTCCTGAATTATGATTTCCTATACTTTTCTGCACTCAGTGGGACATATTCATAAAGGTATGGTACTGCTAACGGTTGGTTAACGATCATTTTATTGATGATCGTTAATTTAGGATTGTTATCCTTAGGGTATCTATACTCCAAAACGCAATTATCAACAATCATACCTTTAGTTAGTGTAAGGGTCCACTACTCAAACTCATTTTCAGATTTGAAATTGAGCTGTAGATTCTCAGAAATCTTACAGGGTTATTCAATAAAAGTTCTTATTTGTTAAAATGGTGCTAGTTTTGCCCCGACCAATCAGATGCTAGCTTTCAAATGTTAAATAAGGTCTGATTGGTTGGGGCAAAATTAGCACCATTTTAAATGATAAGACCTTTATTGAATCTCCCTGTTAATTTTTTAACAGCATGTACAGGAAGACCTATCACTCAACCAGGTATGCTAATTTGTGTCCCTCCAGTGACCTCACTAGGATCTCCGAAAACATGTCAAAACATTTGTTAATACAACCCCAATATTGAGTGATTAATCATATTGTTCTCCTGACTATCTATCTATCTAATCTGTCTGATCTATCTTTCTATTATATATCAATCTATATTGATATATTGATCTATATCACGTCTCTCTGTCAGCTATCTGTCTATCTATCTACAGGAGTGTGTCACAGGAGGTCACTTACAGGAGCCCCCCCCCCAGCTGTTAGAAGGGGAGAAGTGTCTCACATCATCAGCAGCTCCTCCCCCACCCACTTTCAGCAGCATGTAACGTATATACTCGAGTAAAAACCGAGATTTTCAGGCTAAAAAAATAGTCTGAAAATCGAGTCTCGGTTTATACTCAAGTTAAAGACTTACCTGCTCCGGCGGCCGCACGTTCTGCATCCTCTGCTGGCTGATGTCACTACTCTGCGCCGGGAAGTGAGGCCGGCGCCGAGTAGTGACGTCAGCCAGCAGAGGAAAGTGGAACATGCGCCCGCCGGAGCTTAGAAGAGGAGAGAAGATCCAAACAGCCTGCAGGGACATGTGGAGCAGGTAGGAGAAGGCAACTGTGGGGATTTAGAAGGGGGGGGGGAAGGCACAGTAATTCCTGCAGTGGCTATTCCTTGCCACTGCAGATGTTGGAAACTACTAAAGCATGCTGGGTTGTAGTTTCCAACATCTGGAGTGCCAAGGAATGAGGCTTTAATTGCCTTTTAAATGGACATAAGAATTCCCAACCAGTAATAGCCAAATACGTATGGCTATTACTGTATGGGACTTCTGATGTCTATTTAAAGGCAACAAAGCCTAAAAACAATACAGAATTAGAGGAGAATGTTACCTATTGCTGCCTTCTGATTCTGTATTGTTTTGAGGCTTATTTGCCTTTAAATGGACATAAGAATTCCATACAGTAATAGCCTAATCCAGTATGTCTATTACTGTATGGGGACTCTGCTGTCCATTTAAAGGGCAACTAAAGGGTAGAAAAATTGGTCATAATTTCTACCCTCGGTTTATACTCGAGTCAACCACTTTTACTCCTTTTCAGGGGTAAAGTGGTGTCTCGGTTTATACTCGGGTCGGTTTATACTCGAGTATTTACAGTACTTAGAAAGGGAGAGGGAGAAGTATCTACCACGCAGCAGCCCCACCCACTCTCAGCAGTGTCAGGAAGATATATTAATGAGCTCTATAGGTGTCGGGCTGAATAGGCTCATTATTAAGTAAATTAATGTATCCATTGTCGGCTGGATTACAAGTGGGCAGTGACTATGGGAGGAGGGGCAGTTAGGAGAGTTACTAAACATTGAAAATTCACTAACAAAGCAAGCACAGACACATCATTTTACTACCCTAACATTGTACTTCAGATTATACAAAGTTTGTTCAGTGAGTATAGTGACCCTTTAATTTACTATAACTAACAACAATAATGCGATCGTAGATTTAAGACCCCATAAAAAACAATTGTGTGTTTACTACCGCATAATACTTTAATTAACAAACGTTCGGCGTAAATAATATATATAAGACTCTTATCAAACCTACCTATTCTATCACTCAAATAGTAATAACAGTAATACATAAATAAAAACAAAACTGGTGGCAGAATAAATTGTAAACTCTTACAGGCTGATAGCGGCTCTGGGTAAATGAGCCAGTAAGAGGTTACAATTTCTTCTGCCACCAGTTTTGTTTATATTTATGTATTACTGTCTACTATTTATGGTGATAGAATAGTTAGGTTTGATAAGAGGCTTATTATATTATAGTATACTAAATATATTATAGTATATTGCTTTGGTGGTAGAGTCTAGTATTATTTTAGGGGAAGAGGGTGAGTTATAATGTATATTTTTCATGTGAGTTCTGGGGTTTTTGGCCCCCTTTTGGGCTCTCCAGCTGCAACTGCTTTTTTCTTGTGGGTGTATGTGTTTATAGTGGCTTGGTGCACCTATTTGGCCTATATTAGAACATGTGTTTTTCTGTGTGTTCCATGTTAAATGAGCATATAAAGTTTTTAAAAAAACAATAAAATGAAAAGTACCTGGAGCAGGAAGGTAGATTAATAATTAGAGATGTAATGTGGGTTCGAATAGAACCCAGTTTCGAAACGAATCTGAGGGTTTCAAGTACTGACAAAACTTTCGGAACTCCCGGTTTTCAGAACCCGGATTTTCGATTTTCATCAAAATCAAAAGTAGTCAATTATCGAAATCAAACCACCGCAAAAATAATCCTCGAAAGTAATGATCAATTTCAGTAACCTTTGAAAGTAACAATTGATTTCGGTATGCTTGTGAAGGTTCTCATTCATCCAGTCATGATATATCTGTTGTATTCAATTAGATCAACTGGCTTGAAATGTAGTTCTTGAAGACGTTTCGCTAGTCATCCGACTGGCTTTTCCATTCAAATGACTGTACAAGAATCTGTGGCAATTTCCAGGATACATAATTGCCATAGATTCTTGTACAAGTCATTCTGAATTGAGAAAGCCAGTCGGATGACTAGAGAAACGTCTTAAGAACTAAACTCAAGTCCAGTTTATCTAATTGAATACAACAGATATACCATGACCTGGATGAATGAGACCTTCACAAGCATATTTCTAATCATTTTGGGGAGAAAACCCTCAAACTTGTACGGCAATATGAAAAGACAGCAAGGAATTGGCAGACTACAGAAACCACCTGCGATTTAACCTCCGTGGCAGACAACAAAGGCTAGTACATGCAGTATACGCGTCTGGATTCCACGTTAAAGGCATCAGAGCCAAACAGACACTGCAAAAGGCTCAAACACAGCTCCTAAGTGAACGGGTACGACAGACACATTTTACAGTCGATGCTTTAATGCACAACATTAGTCAACTAGAACAAACCTGGCCCCACAGCTACCTGTGTCCATCTGGGAAAGAGTGATGGGTTCACCAAACAAGCACAGCTTCTCAGCACTGTAAGGGCAAACAAGGCAACAGAACAAGTTCTCTATTCTGTCATCCCAGAACAGCCCCAAAGGAGAAACACTCACCTTGGATACAAAAGGAGGGAAGTGTCACTTCATTAACAGAGGAATGGGGGAAACTTGTCTAACAGGACCCTGACCCAGCCAAAAATGGAAGTCCTTGCTTGAATTTTGCTATCACCCCTAAAGCCATCCCTGTGGTGGATATATATCAGCCACGAAGCCTCTATCCACAATAAAGGTATCACAGAGTGAGGCAGAACAACTTCGCCTTAGGTATCTGCAGCCTTAGCCAGTGCTAAACTCCTTCATCTAACCTGACACACAGGAGAGAAGAGCCTTAACATCCCTCAAGAAAGATTCCAGTATCACCATCTACCGGCAATAAAGGAAGATGCACAGTGGTACTCACACCCTCAGACTACCATGATAAGGTGACCATGCTCCTGGCCGATAACAACACTATGAGGCTTTAACAAGGGTCCCACCAGCCGTTACAAGAAAAGAGTCATAGACTTACTACAACAGCTCAAAAGGATAAAGCCATTGACCGAGCAATGTATCATCGCCTCTACCCTGGTGAGGCACATCCATGCATATATGGACCTCCAAAGATACATAAGGAAGGGGCCCCTAAGACCTATATTCAGCAGCATCAACTCTGTAACATACAAGGTGGCAAAATACTAGCTAACATCTTAGGACCTTTGGTGGGAATTTCTAAGCATCACATCCAGAACTCTCAGGATTTTCCCAACAAGATTGAAGATATAGTACTTGGTTCAGAGAAACTATGGTGTCCTATGATGTGACATCTCTCTTCACCTGTATACCCACCAAGAGGGCTGTTGACATGGTGAGAAAACGCTGGGCCAAACAGCACTCTTACCAGCAGAACTGATCTCAACCCAGAACAGTTGTGTTCCTTGTTGGACTTGTGCCTGAATACACCTATTTCAAATATAGGGATAAGTTCTATAAGCAAAAACATGGATGTACTATGGGATCTCCAGTTTCACCCATTGTGGCCAACCTTTACATGGAGGAGGTGAAACACAGGCGCTTAATACTTTAAGGGCATAGCACCCAGCCACTGGTTCAGATATGTTGATGACACCTGGGTTAAAAATCCACCAGAAGGAAGTACAAGCTTTCACAGAACACATTAATGCGGTGCACAAAACATTAAATTCACAAGGGAAAGAGTACAAAACAACAAACTGGCTTTCTTGGACTGCTTGGTAGAAGTTAAGGAAAATGGTAAACTAGAGTAAAGTAGAGGTTTACAGAAAACAAACACACACAGATCAGTATTCGATGTTTGACTCCCACCACCCTTTAGATCACAAGCTGGGTGTCATCAGAACCCTGCAACACAGAGCCGAGAACATCCCCACTAGCACAGAGGCGAGGCTAAAAATGAAACATCTCAGAGGAGCCCTTAAAACTTGTGGTATCCAGACTGGGCCTTTGTCAAAAGAAGTAGAAGGAAAGAAAAGAACACAAATACCAACAGTGAAGGGAAGCAAGACAGGAGGAAGAACATGGTCATCCCATATGTAGCAGGGGTCTCCGGAAATTAAGAAGATTTTCAAAAAACATTGTATCCCTGTCTGCTTTAAACCGCAACACACTGAGGCAGCAATTGGTACATCCGAAAGACCAATACAAAAACACAAGAAAAGCGACATCATATATGCAGTGCAGTGCAGTGAAGAATGCTCTGATTTGTATTGGGGGAGACCAAACAGCAACTGCATCAACGTATGGCTCCGCACAGAAGAGCCAATTCCTCGGGTCAGGACTCAGCCGTGTACCTGCATCTTAAGGATAAGGACATACCTTTGAAGATTGTAATGTTAACATATTGGCGAAGGAACGTGACTGGTTCAAGAGAGGTTTTAAAGAGGCCATTATGTGAAAATAAAGAAACCAAGCCTAAATAGAGGTGGAGGGTTCGACCACCAACTGTCTGCCATGTACAATGCTGTTTTACACCATACTCGGGCGTTCCTATAACACCTCTTAGCCACTATCACCCCCTTAACACCTGGCTGTGATATGCTAATTGAGATTTTCCAGGGTACATATTGCCACAATTCTTGTACATCATTCTGAATGGAGAAAGCCAGTCGGATGACTAGCGAAACGTCTTCAAGAACTACATTTCAAGTCCGTTGACTAATTGAATACAACAGATATAATTGATTTCGGTAACTCTCGAAAATAGAATGTGGAAGCTCGAAAACAGCCCGATCATGAGGAGATAGTTTTAAAAAAGTTTTGGTTATATTTACGGGTTCCCTCATAGACTTCTATGGGTTCATTTTCGAAAATGTAGAAAATTCGAAAATGGACCGAAACTCAACAGTTTCGAACATCTCTATTGATAATTCCTACCTCTTAATATTTTGTCTGCAAGAAGCACCATAATGAAAACTGTTTCTGTTAGGCTTCCTTTTGGCTTCAGCAGTGTGGACTTCAGTGCAGAGTTTCATAGACAGTTTCCTGAAAAAAAACAAAGCATGGGGGCCATCCCAAGAAAAGAAGTACTTTCAGGTTCAATTCCAGTGCTGGCTTTCAAACAAGACTATGATGATGTTTTTAGCTGTTACAGGCTTGTAAATTTTCATTTTTTTAGTCTGAACTGTCTCTGTCATAGGCATATGTCCTAAGCCCTATCCCCAACCAATGATCTTTTCTGTGATTAGTTACAGACTTGCAATCAATATATGTGCTTTCCTCTACCTTTGGACAACTTAGGGACACATTTCCTTTTTTCAGGTTTTTGGCAATTTCAAGGATGGGGCTTATGATGCATCTGATGGTGCTCTTTCCCGGCAGTAGGATACAGGAGACATGCTCAAGCCAGCATGCCCACTGCCTATTCTCCTTATATAGCCATGCTCCATAATTTAGCTTTTTTCTTTAGCATCAACCTATTCTCCAATGTTCAGACATAGAATGTTCACATGGCACCCAAACTCTACCCCTTGTTTTTCATGGAGTTGTGCAGTGCAGCCCCTTTTACCTCCAGTTCTCAGGATGTTTTTGCAACAGAAATCCCCAGCCTCCCTTCTCCCCCCACCAACCAACAAGTAGCAGGTATGTGTGCGTGGCTCCCCATTCCTAGAGAACACTAAATTTAATTCACTTTTCATTAAAGGGCATGTCCACCCCCAAAACTAAAAGTACCCCTTACTGGCCACATCAGTAGTTTAAAACATCCTTACCTTACATTCCTGCTCGAATAGTTCCCCTGCGTGCCCTCCAAAGTCCAGGAAACTGCTGTGTAGGAGCAGGTGTGACTCATGCTGTGCCTGAGACTTCCTCAACCTCATCAAGGTTGAGGCATGCTCAGTGCAGCCCTCCCTGCCTCTCAGCCAATCACGGACGCGGCTGCCGGTTCCGCCCCTGCTTTCAATTCCATGCAAGCAAGGGCCTGAACACTGCCAGCGGAGGAGAGAGGCAGTAGTAAGAATCGGGGACTTCTAACAATTATGATATATATTTTTGAATATAATTATTTTTCTTAGTTTTAAATAAAATCTGTACATATAATGTGTAAATTGTAATAATCTATAATATATAAGTTATCAATTAAACAATAATTACTATTTATTAATATCAATATAAAATACTATTAAAAAGAGTTGTATATAAAACATCTAGAGCTATATTAATGCGGTTTGGGTTGGCTGGGTGGAGCATGCCCTACCACATATCAAGTTAATTTTGGGGGGGACATGCCCTTTAGCTGTTTTTAAATACCCATTAAAATATATGATATTATTGTTTTTATTATATTACAGGTTCCTGTGTGTGTCTGTTTCTACTATGAATCAATATAAACTGTAATGGAAGTACAGAAATTGAACATGGAAAAACAGTTCAGTTTAATTGCAAAGTTGGACGTACCAAATAATACATTGACGCACAATGTATAAGAACGTTTACTACCCAACCTGTATCAGAGGAGTAAGTCTTAGAAGGGCCATAATGAACTGCACTGGTGTTTTATTATAAACCATCTATTATTGAATCCCATCACCTAGTGTGATTATGGTCATGCTCAAGGTATTCTTATACAGTGTACTGTATATCAATTTCTCATTGTTACACCAGACAATACCAAGACGGCCTCAAAACGATACCCATAGATAGCACTCAACATTCCATATAATATGGGTATCTGTTTTGAGGCCTGTCTTGGGCCTTGTCTTAGTTAAAATCGTTGGTAATCCCCAGCACTGCCCAGTGGAACTGTTGAGGACTGTAAACTACTAGTTCAGGCACAAATAGACAATTCTGAGGTTCATTGAGGATAATCTTCCTGAAGGTATCAATAAGTCAGGTGACAAGCGGGATGAGGCTCCAACAACAAAACCTGGAACAATGGTTTGGTAATTTCTCGGCACAGAAAATGGACTCAAGAAGTTCTAGAAAGGGCTTCCACTTTAATGTTCTTAGAACCAGGTCTATAGGCGATTCTAAAATTAAACCTGAAAAAGAAGAGAGCCCACCATGTCTGTCTAGAATTCAACCTTTTAGCTGCCTCAATAAAGGGGAACTGTGGTCTCCAAACAAGTTAAGTTTAAATGAAAGGCCAGTTTCCTACCTTTAAAACGAGTCATCAACCACCTCTCTACTTGCTCCACAGCCCAAGATATACAGAAATGATTGACCAGAAAGTTAATGGGTGGGAGGCTGACATGTGACATTCCTAAGGCTTCTGCCCAGTGCCACCGGCGAGCACAGCCTCAGACTCACTCAGTGTGAGGGAGAAAGGAAGTCCCTCCTCCTCTCTGCTGTGTGAAGTCCTGACAGAGAATGTAAGGGAATCTACAACCCTTTTCTTTCACTGTGTGAAAACAGCCATTTCACTCTGTTCTCACTCTGCCAGAAAAGGCTGATTCCACAGAGTTTTCTGTAGGGGGGTGTGTCTGAGTAACCCACGGCACCACAAGTGGGCGGGTGGGGGGCCACGGAACCCGCAAGTGGGCGGGGCCACATGGGGCTGTAAGATAATAAGCCATGGGGGGCCTGCAACTGGAGGGACCATGGGGTCCATGAGTGGGAGGGACCAGGGGGGGCTGCAAAGGGGAGGAGGAGACACAGGACAGATTGACTGACAGTTTCAGAGCAGGAAGCATAGAGCATTTCTTGGAGAAGAAGGCACGCAGGTGCAGCAATTCTTGGACCGAATACCAGACAGGCCTTCTCCTACTCCTACCTCTAAGGCGTCTTCTTCAAAGGAGAAAAGATTTGTAACATCAGGTTGGTAGCCGAGCAGAAGTTTTTTTACGACTCTTAGAGGCTTTATGGGCTTCCAAAGACCAATGCAAGGAGTCTGCACCCTTCTTGGTAAGATTGGGTAATTGAGAAACTAAAGAGGAAAAATCATTTATAAATCGGCTGTAGAAATTAGCAAAGCCTAGGAACCTCTTGAGAGCCTTGAGATTAGAAGGAAGGGAACAATTCTTGGAACGGAAAGCAGTTTTTCATTCCTTCCTTACCTATATCAAATTATAGGCCCCCACGGAAGTCTAATTTAGTAAAGATCTGAACCCCTACTACCTGTGAAATAGATTATCAATGAGTGGGAGGAGATACCTGTTATTTATGGTAATCTTATTAAGGGAACTATAATCTATACATTGTCTCAATCCTCCATCTTTCTACTCTATGTAGAAGAACCCAGCCCGTGGGTGAAATGGAGGTACTGATAAAACTTTCCTCCAAGTATTCTTTAATATAATCTTTTATAATTTGAATTTCTGGGAGAGTAAATTGTACAAATGTCCTTGGGAAGGCATAGTGCCAGAAAAAAGGGCAATAGGGCAATCAAACAGCCTGTGGGGTGGCAAGACATCAGCACCCTGTGGAGAAAAAAAAAAGAATAGGCTTCTCTGTAGGTAAATGGGAAGAAGGAAGAGAAAATAAATATGGAAGAGAAAAAGGAAGAATGTTCTACTGAAGCAGGCTTGCCCTGCTTCCCCAAGCAGCATTCTTGTAATCTAGGGTCGACTAATGGCCAATTCAAGTCAGGAGATGTATATTTCACCAAGGCATCTTTAATGGAATCTGTAAGACCAATCTTAAACTGACCTGACTCTTTGTACCCGAAGATGAGAGGCAAAGCTGGAAGTATACCTTGCATGAGTTCATGAGGTTAGCAAACATTGTTGGTCACCAGAATACTTTTCCAGCATTAAAACCCTGGGCTCCATTACTAAAACTGGGACTGGAACTGGAGTGTCTATTTAATTACACTCAGCATTTAACAGTTGTCGCAACAGCAGCTTAAATGGCTTTTTAAAGACCCGTAGACTGCTGTCCTTAGTTTGTTTAGCAGAATGAGTGTACAGCCGTACTTGTAGAGAGGTTTAAACCCACTATTTTCAGTGTGGTTTAAAAATAGTGATTGGGCTAACTGAGGGTGGAGTGTCAGATGTTTATTATCTCTATAGACTTGATATATATACATCAGGTTATTGTAAATTGTTATTGTACTAGACTGATTTGTATAAACTGTTATTTATATCATAGGCCCATGCAGCATTTCTACAGAGGAACTGAACAAATATAAACTGCAACTACAAACAATAAATGACCATTATTCACATGAAGATCAAGTGATATTTCAATGCAGTTCTGGTTTTGTGTTTCCAAATCCATCAGCTAAGTTATACAGCACATGTAACAATGGAAATATTACATTTCCTAAGTGTTTTTCTAAAGGTAACCATCACTTTCAAAGCTATTTATCCAACTAACTGCATACTGTGATCCAACTAACTGCATACTGTATGTACCTATATAAACTTTAGGTTTTTATTACACTGTTGTATGACAATTTAGTAGCCAAAAGCATTTCAGGGAAATCTAGCTAAAAACATAATTGTGAAAGGTTACACTTTTCTGAAATACTTGTTCATGTTTTGCATGACGTGGCATTGACGGGACTTTCAGTATAAGCTGTACATGCTATTTAACATTTACAGAGTGGTATTGTATTATTTCTGGATTTTTTTATGCCACCAAATATTCAGGTTTTAAAGGGCATGTCCACTCCCAAAGCTTAAATTTGCCCACTGCTGCCCCACTGTCTAGTGATAAAAAATCCATACCTTTCTCCTCTGTTCCATATGGTTCTCCTGCAGTGCACATTTAAAGTCCAGGAAACTGAAGAGTAGGAGCCTTCCTATGTGTTAAAAAGTATCTGCCCCTTTCCAGTACTAATTAAGGACTGTCATGCTCAAGGGAGCCCCAATCCCCCTCCTTCCTACCCTCCGAAAAATAAACTTTTTCTGTAGTGTAGGGGGGGATCCTCTCCCAACCCTAACCAGCAGGTTTAAATCTTTAAAAAGTGCAGATGGAACTTTTTTTAAGTTTTAAACATGGCAGTTAGGGTTGGGAGAAAAAAGATGATTTTGAGATGGAGATATACTTTAAAGTATATGTTCTCTGAAAAATTGAATATATCCTTTTTTCCATTAATCAAAGAACGTCTGGTAACGGAACTAAGCCTTAGATTATGTTCTTCAATTAATCAAACAGGGAAAGTGTTATACTCACCCGTAATTTTTCACCTCTGCTGCTTCCATTGACAGTTCCCCCTGACCCACTCCCCTCCCAGACCAGCTGTTTTTAAACAGCTGATCGCGAATATGAATATAAAATATGCACAATCAGCTATTTAAAAGACTGGACCTGAACTTTCGATTTGGTTCCAGAAGGTCAGGTCCGGTATTTTAAACAGCTGATTGAGCGTATATTTCCTTCATACACGCGATCAGCTGTTTTGAAAGAGCATTTCCACCCCCAAAACTATAATTTCCCCCATTACTAGCCCCAATGTGTAGTGTATAAAAATCCTTACCTTACATCCCTGCTCCAAATGGTTCTCCTGTAATGTCCCCCTAAAGTCAAAAAAGTTTACAGTTTCTGTTTTTATTCCTCAATCTACTCACTACACTTATGGGACGTAACACCTTGTGCAGTTTCAATATTTTATGACTGTTCGTATTTTACTGCAACATCAGAAAAAATATTGACCATTGTGCAAAATACCGATACTCCAGTACTGCATTTTGTGGTTGTGTGGTATTTGTCATTGGTGGTATATTTGCCCTTTAATAATTTATTTGGCTGTTGCTGTATCAGAACAATGACTGTCAGTTTACATACATTTCCTAATATTTAACCTTTTCATTTTTTTCTAGACTACTGCCAAATATCACAGCAAAACCTTGATGAAAACAATTTGGAGCTGCATCCAAAACATGACAATGAAATATTTTATGAAAATTATGAGCATGTTCAGTTTAAATGTAAACAGGGATTTTATAGTGATACCGGTCTGGGTGGGATATGTGTAAACAACCAAATCATCTACCCAAAATGCACTAAAAGAACTTAATGAAAATGTTTCCAATGTCAAAGAAAATTGTATTCTCTATTAGTTAAATGATTGTAAAAGCTTGGATCAATAAATTCTAAAAGAAACCAATTGAAAACTAGTCATGCATTTTACAGGAATGTGCACACAGGTCCACAGAATAACTCACAAGCCTCCTTAAAGGGTATCTACACTGTAAAAAAAAATGTAACTGGCTAGCTTTTTTCTTTTTTGGGTCTTTTACCCCCCATACCCTACCTTCTGTTCTAGAAAGTTGCTGGCTCCCAGCTCCAGGCTAATTCCGTATTTAGGACAGCCCCTAAGATAGTTCCCAAGCATCATCATTCACATGCGTAAATGCATGCGTGCCGTTGCCGCTTGCGCCCCTGTAATGTCATTGTGGCACGCCATGCGATGACATTACAGGGGCACGCGGCAACTCTCGTGGGGGCAGTCCTAAACACGGAATTAGCCTGGAGCAGAAGGCCAGCAACTTAGCAACTTTCAAAAACAGAAGGTAGGGTATAGAGGGTAGTAGGTAAAAAAAAAACACCACATTTATATTTAGAGCCACAGCTAGCCAGTTACATAAAGTTTTTTTTTTTACAGTGTAGATACCCTTTAAATTAACATCCTAAAATACTCTGCTATTTTAACTGGCTTATATTGTTCAACATCAACACACATTTTTAATCTCATTTTAAAATTTTCAATTTCAATAAAATTTTATTTTCTATTCTGGCAGAAACAGACAGATCCAAATTGACACTGGGACTCTAATAATGAGAGAATGGATTGTGCATATATATGTAAGGCAATAGTAAAATGGGGGGACTAAATATAGTCCAGAGACTGTCAGCCTTATCCAAATTCTATGCACAAGACTCTTATTTATCAGGAGTGGGCCCTCGCATATAATGGAGGCAGGGTGTTGCTGAACTACCACTTTAGGTAGAATGCAATAATGGGGCGCCAGTGGATCTTGAACTTAAATAATAACTTATTTATTAACAGAACAATATTAATAAGGTATTGCAATTAGCACAATAGAGGTGACAGCATGGCACAGATATACAATACAATAACATTTGTAAAGCGCTTTTTCTCCTAAAGGACTCAAAGCACATAGATATGTCTCAGATCAATATAGTCTGTATTACAGAGGAAATAGTCAGGTGTTCATAAATGCCATACTAAACAAGTGGCTTTTTATTAATACTCACAAGCCAGAGGAATCAGAAGCAGCATAAATAACAATCAGCTTGTTAGTGCCACCCCAGCTCTCAAGGTCACTGTAGTAGAATCCTCTACCCCGATATCTGGCACTATGCTCCTATTCTTGTGTAGTATACCCAGGACTCTAGTCCTTACTAAATTTCCTTGTTGGAGCTCAGACTCATGCACCCTCTCCTATCTATCACTCCTAGAGTGATCTTAACAGGGACTATTCTCTCACTAACTGGGCCTACCTGTTATTTAGATCCCAGTGCTCCTCTGGGGAAACTCCAGAAGTGTCAGGAAGAGGCTGATCACATGGGAGCTCTCCCTTTTATAAGCTTGTGAAGGTTCTCATTCATCCCGGTCATGGCATATCTGTTGTATTCAATTAGATCAACTGGACTTGAAGTTTAGGTCTTGAAGACGTTTTGCTAGTCATCCGACTGGCTTTCTCAATTCAGAATGACTTGTACAAGAATCTGTACACAATGCAGTGCAGTGAAGAATGCTCTGATTTGTATGTGGGGGAGACCAAAAAGCAACTGCATCAATGAATGGCCCAGCACAGAAGAGCCAATTCCTTGGGACAGGACTCAGCCGTGTACCTGCATCTTAAGGATAAAGGACATACCTTTGAAGATTGTAATGTTAACATATTGGCAAAGGAACGTGAGTGGTTCAAGAGAGGTGTTAAGGAGGCCATTTATGTGAAAATAAAGAAACCAAGCCTAAATAGTGGTGGGGGGGTTCGACACCAACTGTCTGCCATGTACAATGCTGTTTTGACACCTTACTCTGGGCGTTCCTATAACACCTCTTAGCCACTATCCAATCACACCCTTAACACTTGTCTGTGATATGCTAATTGGGATTTTCCAGGGTACATAATTGCCACAGATTCTTGTACAAGTCATTTGAATTGAGAAAGCCAGTCGGATGACTAGCAAAGCGTCTTCAAGAACTAACTTCAAGTCCAGTTGATCTAATTGATACAACAGATATCTCTCTTTTATACTTTTATACAGTGGCCCCCTACTGGTTAAAACCAAGAATAAGAGCAAAGAGCTAAGGGAACTAGTTTACAGTTCCCGCATTCTCCCCTGGTGAATTCCTTTCGTCCCGGCAAGGAAAAATACAAAAACATTTAGTTACACATTCAATTTAACATCCGCTTCAGTAGTTTCTCCAGAGACCTACTCTGGACAATGGTCTGCTGAATAGAATAAGAAATTAACAAAAATACAGTAAACACGGTCAGAAAAATAGATGGATGACTAATAGCACATGGGCACCATATTAACAAGTCTAGCCTGAGCATCAATTAGATTACTCAAAGCATAAGGTGGAGCAGAATAACAAGGCACTGCATAACAGTCTTCACTTAAACAAGTGTCATAAGTGAAGAAAGGGGGAGGTCTCCTAATCCTAATACGGCACCCCTTTCTACATCTCCAGGAATAGGTATAGAAAGTCCATGACCAGAGTCAGCAGGAGTGCTTGGGCTATCAGCCATAACAGGAACAGGGACAGTTCATTTTCTATCCTTGGCTGAAAAGGAGGGGTAGCGACATCTAATCCACCCCTCTGAGGCAAACTACCATTTGCCACAGGTTGCAAAGATTGTCCAGAGCTATCAAGTGGAGAGCAAACCAGTCATAGTCAGCAACCTGTCCATCATCACAGGTTGTGGGTACATTATCAGCATCAGTGCAGTTTGAGGTTCCTCATTTGTAGTGGGAACTCGTGGGGTACTGGGAGTAAATGATTTTGCTGCCATGTCTCAATCCTCCCCTCTGGATCACAGATTTGGTACACAGGAATGTTTGGTAGTTTGCCTACCACCTCAAACAAATCTTTCCTCCATCTATCGGCCAACTTATGTTTGGTAGTTGGACCAAGTTGTGGAGAAGCACCTTATCATAAGGCATCAGCTCTCTGTACCGTACCTGGCATGAAGCGTCTATTGTTCCCAGCATTATCTTTGCAGCATTCTCCTCAGCCAAATGGTAGGCCTACTTTAGGCTTGCTCGTAGCGGGCCACATACTGGTAGTGATCTTGAAATCCTACTCGTCAGTGGATACACCTAATTGGATGTCAATTGGAAGTCCAGCTTCTTTCCTAAACATGAAGATAGGGAGAAAAGCCGGTGGAATCATGACGTGTGCAATTATATAAATGAAACATTGCACCTACATGGCTATCCAGGATTGCTTAGCTGAAACAGAGAGGGTACCCAGCACATCTAGCAGAGTCCGGTTTTAAACGCTCAAGGAGGGCATCCCCTCAGGATGGTAGGGAGATGTGCGACTTTGTCAATGCTCAGCAAATTTACCAGTTTCTTTATCAATCTGCTCTCAAACTCGCCCTTGATCAGAGTGGATTCAGTTGGGAAGCCCATAATGCACAAAGAACTTTTCCCATAACATTTTAGCCATAGTAACAAATTTTTGGTTTCTTATGGGATATGCCTGAGCGTAACGGGTATAATGATCAGTCACAATCAAAACATTACCTATCCCACTATGTCATTGTCAATGCACAAGAAATCTATGCACATTAGATCCAAGGGCCATTACTTTTTCAATGTTCCATAGGAGCAGCTATCGTAGGCAAAGTCTTTCTCTGCAAACAGGGTATACATCTTCGGCAGTAATCTGTAACTGCATCCCTAATCCAGGCCAGAAGAAGCGATATTGAACAAGACCATAGGTTTTTTCAGTTCCTATATGCCCATGTTGATCATGCAAACTTCTCAAAACAGTCTTTCGGTAAACTTGGGGAAGCACTAATTGTCGTCTCCCTGTCTGATCATGAAATAAATAAACCTTATAAAAGAGCCCATGGATAAAATTCAGTTTATCCCATTCCCTTAGGAAAAAGGAACTCTCTTTGGGTAGAGTGTTTTTCATATAATCAGGGTCTTGTTAAATAACAGCCTCATTATGGAATGACTCTTTTGCAAACGAATAATATCTTGGGTTCTTAGTTGCAAATCCTTACCTACTCCTAGTGTAGTAGGGAAGCAATAAATGGAGGAACACTGTCCTCTCCACCTCCAAGCAAGTCCACCAGGCGCAACTCATATAAAACAACACAGTATGCTTGTACAGCTGCTGTGGACACCATGAGCAGCCACTGCCGGACCTGGAAGTTCTTCCCACTCCCAATCCTCTTCCTTTCCTGAGGATGTAGACCAGGCCATCTTGAAAGTGCCTGCCTATGTTCTTTGGGCCTGGCTTGTATTTTAAAGAAAACTGATAATTAGACAAAGCAGCCAACTACCAATGCCTGCAGCATCTAATTTGTCAGTGGTTTAAATATATGTTAAAGGATTATTATCAGTTCTTACCTCAAATTTGGCCCCATAAAAATAGTCATATAACTTTTCTGGCCTTTTAAGCACAAATATTCTAGTTTGTGTAGAGGATAATTCTTTTAGTGGGCTGAGACTCTGAAGACATGCAACTGGTTATAATCCTCCAGGATATTCTTGATGAAGGATGCCTCCCAACCCATCGTAACTAGCATCTACAGCAAACATAAGGCTTTTGAGGGTAAGCATAGGCAAGTACAGGTGCTTCTGTGAGTTTTTTCATTAATATTGTAAAAGTTCTCACAAGCAGAGGTCCATTTAGTTTAAATGGATGTATGTTTAATATTGTCCAATTTCAAGAGTGCAGGCAAGTTTAGAGTAACCCTCAATAAACCTCCCTAATAACTACAAAATCCAAAGAAGGACCTCAGCTCAGTTAGATTGCTTGGGCATGGTCAATTTAGCACGTGCTTCCTTTTCTGGGTCAGTGGCAATGCCCTCGCGCAGAACACAGCATGCCATGCAAAGTATCAAGTGCCTCCATCAATCCGTGGCAGAGTGTACTATTTAGGAATAGTGCGCTTGTTTAGAGTTCTATAGTCTATAGAGGATAAACCACCTAGGAGGTCAAACTGGAAGGTGATCATAGATGCTGCACATCATCTGTCTCCAGGGTTAATGTTTGAATTCATTCTTAAAAAGGTATAGGGCCCTGTATCATCATACAGCTCCTCTGGATTGCTATACAGTAAAGTGGATTCCAGTTATGCTGAATCTTTTTTAGCTAGCAACTGGGAGCCCACCAAATTTGGGTGGAAGGCTAGCGTTTCATTTATATTCTGTAGAATGATCGCCAGGTACACAATCAATGGCAAAGGCATGTCATGGGTTAATAAACTCTGCTACAGCCCATGCAATACATCAACTAGAAGTATCAGAGATGCTGATACTGTGTTTGAAAAATTAGATATGTAGTACCAAAGAAGAAAAGTGAGCTGTGATACCTTTATTAGCTAACTAAATTAAAAAATTAAGCAAGCTTTCAGGAGTCATAAGCCCCCTTCATCAGGCTGGATGTTACAAAAGAAACTGAGAAATCACAAACTTATATACACATGGAGACAGTAAACATCAAACAAATTGAACAGATGACCAGGTACAGATACAGACGGGGGGGATGAGGTGGGAAAAAACAGTAGTGGAGGGTGTGAAATGGGCACAAGTAGATAACTGTAATAATGTGAGAACAGTGTCTTTTGAAATGTATCAGACAGTACAAGCCAGTGTCCTGGTGAGTGGAATTAGTCTGGGTGGTGATGTGGAATAAGTTTATATTTGGCCATAAAACTCATGTTCCTATTTAGTCCATCATTCAGGGAATTAAATTTCTGAATTACTTGTATTCCCATTCCTTACGCTGTTTTTGATTGTGAAATTTGCCATAAGAATGGTGATCTTGAGGTCATTCATACTGTGGCCTCTAGTGCTCTGCCACAGGGGCATCCATTAATCCCTGCATGATGTTTGAATCTATTAGAGTTCATCCATTTGCGCAGTGTTTGTCCTGTTTCTCCCACATAGAAATCCGTAGGCCCGACCATACTAAGGCCCGACCAACATTTTCCTATGGGTGAAATCATGATCAGACCATTTAAAAGGACCAATTGGCACTAGACAGTATGAAGACCGATAGTGTGATTTCATTATGCAGTCACCCAAAGAGCTGCTGTGAAGGAATGTGAGATGGACCTTTACCCTTGCAAGAATCTAACATAGAAACATTATCAGAAGGAACATATCCAAATCTCTTTGTGTGAGTAATTTATATTTGTTACAGTTTATAACTGGTAATGTTTATAATAAGAATTAATCAATGTATCATTGTAAGCAGGTCTACCATTTGGTAGTTAGTACATGGATAACTCTGATAGTGATTCTGACCTGGACAGAATAGATTTTAACCTCTGGGTTAAAGGGCATGTCCACCCCCAAAACTATAATCCCCCAACTACTGGCCCCACCATGTAGTGTAGTTTAATCCTTACCTCACATCCCAACTCCATCTGGTTTCTCCTGTAGTCCCCCCCAAAGTTCCAAAAACTGCCCACCAGGAGGCCAGCAGGTCCATATAGGACACTGCCTGCTACCTGGCCTCCGGAGATTCCTGCCATGCGTGCTGCGCCCTTCTCCCCCCCCCTCCCCCTCCCTCTCCCTCCCTCTCCCTCCCGTTCTAATCCTCCCCCGCACAAATCCCCCTTAATATCATGCTCCCCCATGTCCCCCAGCCCCAACCGCATGTTTTTTTTTTTTTTAAAAGCTCCCCAAACCTTACTTACCTCCGCTTTCCTCCGCGACTGACTGACCGGCAGCCGCGTCCGTGATTGGCTGCCGGCTCAGCCAATCATCAGACGCGACTGCCGGCCCGCCCCTCTGCTTGCATTCTCGAAGCAGAGGGCCGGCAGTGCGGCGGAGGATCGAGGGGAGGTAAGTAAGAGTTTGGGGGGCTTTTAAAAAAACTAAACAAGCGGTTGGGGCTGGGGGACAGGGGGAGCATGATATAAATTTTTATTTTGTGGGTGGACATAGCCTTTAAGGCTCGGGACAATTTTTTTTTTACATATCTGACAAAAACAGCTTAAATCATATTTAGTTTGCCTTTTCTATTAGTTTTTGTTTAGAAATAATTTGTTTTCTATTCATTTTATATTATTAAGATTGGAGGTTGTGAGTGCTTTTAGCTTTATTGTAACGCCAGTCCCTTTATATTTTGCATATATATATATTTTTATAGCCTAGATTGTAGATCTATTATTTAAAGGACAACTATACTGTAAAATTTTATTTGAAACCTTCCAATATAAAGTGTCTACCCTTTATCATGATAATGTCCAATCTACAGTATAACCATGGCATGTGAGCGTTATATAAGGCAAGAAGTAAAAAAAGGGGGGAGCACAATCATCAAGAGATTACTTCATAAGTGCAAACAACAATACGTATGACATTTCAGGAACGCTATGTCCGTTCCTTAGTTATAAACAGCATGAGGGTGAAACAAAACATTTATACTCATAGCCCCACCTACACATCATGTGAAAATGTGACTGACATATTGTGGCCCCACACTGAGGCTGTCCCATACATATTATTACAAGTGCAAAAACTATCTGTACACAATATCCATAAAATCAACAACAGTGTATAACATGCATCAAGTTTAACTAGTACATTCAAATATTCAGTGCATTGATTTGTCTAAAGTGCTGTCGGCATAAAAAGTGTTCTTAGTGCTTTAAATGAATAAGTAATAAAACAAACAACAATATTATTTAAAAGAAGCAATTATTTTCAAACAAGTGGTTTCTATAGAATTATAAAAAAAACAAAGTTTATCCATGATCTCTTTCATTCTGTAGATGGCGACATATTCTCAAGTAAAAATGCAAAAAAAATATTTGCATACAGCTTAAAAGTATCTAATAAATACAATGCATTTTGCTAAAATGGATCTAATCATGCCCGTTATATACATAGAGTGGGAAGCAATCTGGACTTAATGGGAAACTATAGTGCGTATAATGTTTTTTAAACACAGTTAAAATATAAGAGTACCTGAGGCAGGGAGGTAGAATTGGTGCTTTTTACCTCCCAATATCATTTCTATAGGAGCAGCAGGACAAAGAAAACTGCTTCTGCCAGTCTTCCTGTCTGCTTCGGCACTATCTCTAATATAGAATGGCGCGGGCCATAACCTGGCAGATGAAAACTGTATGTGCTGTAGCTCATCAAAAAACAATATTGGAAGTGGGAATAATCAACCCCATCTCCTTGCCCCTGGTGCGTTCATTTTTAAAAAGTTAACTTTTATAGTATAGTTGTCCTTTAAGGAAGCTGTTTAATCCAGCATCTTCAGTCATACCCTCTTGGATTGATGTAGTAATTTATCAATCCAGGTGCTTCTTATTAAGTTAAGTTCTCTATAATCACCCCCTTTGTATTGGGCTCACAACTTCCAATATTTGCCCTTTAATTGAGAGGCCTGTGTTCTATTCTGGAAAATGTTACTTACAGGGGTTTCGTACCTAGAGGGTATGCTTTCGAATTGATGATGTCCTTCTTGTGTTCCCTTCTTATTCTGGCCTCCCTTTCAGTTTTTCTTACATAGCAAAGCACACGGACATCAGCAAGTAAACAACACCCTTTGTGGAGCAAGTAGTAGGCCATTTTGTCTGGCCTAAGCCAACCACAATATGCAAGAGTGTACCTTTGGACTGTATGAGCGTTATATAGAGCACTTTTCATTAAAATGGATAGTGATTAATATGTATATTTATATTTTAAAGTATCTAAAATTGAATGTAGTCATTAAAATCGCATTTTATGAGGATTACCGACTACAGTGCGGATTATAGATATATACACAATCCTCCAAGTATTGACAGTTGTCTAGCTCCAGAAGAATTTAGAAGTCTGGACAAACCCAGAGACAATGATGACTGAGAGTTTGCGGCATCTGTACAGCATGAGATGGGGACATTTGGAATATTAATAATATATTTATGGGGACATATGGAAATAATGCAAATGTTCCAACATTTTAAGCAAAAAATAGGTTAATACAGAACAGAAAGAAATATCAAATTATTATTATATTTTTCATACTGATCCTATTGTTAAAACTGTGTGCTTCTATTGCAAGACTTTATATCCGTTTATTCTGCTTGCTAACAAGCATTCTAACCTTACAGTGTAGTGCAATCTACTTATCAATAATAAAAAGAAAAAAAATAAAATGGGAGAATATTTGGGAAATTTGTTCTCTAAATAACTGCAATTGTTTATCTAAATAACTGTTGCCTGTGTCTGGTTGTGTTAAAATGTTTCATATTATAGCAAAGGGGAGCAATTAAATTTCACAGGGGGCGGGTGAGAAACTTGGATTGTGGTGAAAGGCCTGACCAATAGGTTCAACCCAATTCTCATTAGAGAGATTGTAAAAGCGCATTTTATACCAAGATTAAATTAATATCCTTGGTTCATTGAATTTTTTTTATTATTAGTTTTTAATAGAAGGTGTGTAATATTTAAGATCTATTCCATCAAATTCAATTAATCAATTCATCAGGTAATCTTTTTTTAATAAAATAAACTTAATAAAAATAAATTAAATATCCAACCTAAGATAAGATAGATTAATATTATGGTAATATTTTTGGGGTGCAGGTCTAGTATTTAGAGGTCAGTCTGGGGCAACCAACGGGCTGATGTGGCCCCCGGCCTTATTTGCCCAGTTCAGTCTTATAGTTCATTTTGCTGCAGATCAGTTTTCTGGTCTGATCATGAGTGTAGGAAACAACAATATATAATGCTAGATCACAGCAGTACACGAGCCGGATCACAGCTGTACATGAGACAGGATCACAGCGGTAAATGAGACAGGAGCACAGCAGTACATGAGACAGGATCAACAGCAGGACCACGAGGCAGGATCCACAGCTACATGAGACAGAGCAACAGCAGTACAGAGACAGGAGCACAGCAGTACATGAGACAGGAGCACAGCAGTAGACAAGACAGGATCACAGCTGTATACGAGACAGGAGCACAGCAGTACATTAGGCAGGATCACAGTAATACACGAGACAGGATGACAGCAGTACATGAGACAGGATCACAGCAGTACACAAGACAGGATCACAGTAATACACGAGACAGGTGACAGCAGTACATGAGACAGGATCACAGCAGTACACAGACAGGATCACAGTAATACACGAGAAAGGATGACAGAGTATACAGAGACAGGAGGACAGCAGTAGACAAGACCAGATCACAGCTGTACACAGAGACCGGAGCACAAGTACATGAGACAGGATCACAGCAGTACACGAGGCAGGATCACAGTAGTACGAAACAGGATCACAGCAGTACAAGACAGGGCACAGCAGTACACAAGACAGGATCACAAGTAATACACGAGGGACAGGTGACAGCAGTACATGAGACAGGATGACAGCAGTACCAAGACAGGATCACAAATACACGAGACAGGATGACAGCAGTACATGAGACAGGATGACAGCAGTACATGAGACAGGAGAACAGAAGTAAATGAGACAGGAGGACACTGCAGTACATGAAACAGGATCACAGCAGTAACAAGACGGACACAGCAGTTACACGAGGCAGTATACACGTAGTACACGGAGACAGGATCACAGCAGACACGAGGCAGGATCAGCAGTACATGAGACAGGAGGACAGCAGTACACGAGCAGGATCACAGCAGTACATGAGACAGGATCACAGCATACCAAGACAGGATCACAGCGTACACAAGGCAGTATCACAGTAGTACAGAGACAGGATCACAGCAGTACACGAGGCAGGATCACAGCAGTACATGAGACAGGAGGACAGCAGTACACGAGGCAGGATCACAGCAGTACATGAGACAGGATCACAGCAGTACACGAGGCAGGATCACAGCAGTACATGAGACAGGATCAACACAGTACACGACGAGCAGTATCAGTAGTACACGAGACAGGATCACAGCAGTACACGAGTCAGGATCACAGCAGTACATGAGACAGGAGGACAGCAGTACACGAGGCAGTATCACAGTAGTACACGAGACAGGATCACAGCAGTACACGAGTCAGGATCACAGCAGTACATGAGACAGGAGGACAGCAGTAGACAAGACCGGATCAACAGCTGTACACGAGAAAGGAGCACAGCAGTACATGAGACAGGATCACAGCAGTACACGAGGCAGGATCACAGTAGTACACGAAACAGGATCACAGCAGTACACGAGACAGGAGCACAGCAGTATATGAGACAGGAGCACAGCGTAGACGAGACGGATCACATGTACCGAGACAGGAGCACAGCAGTACATTAGGCAGGATACAGCAGTACACAAGACAGGATCACAGCAGCACACAAGACCGGATTACGTAATACATGAGAAAGGATCACAGCAGTACATGAGACAGGTAGCGCAGCAGTACATGAAACAGGATCACAGCAGGCACAAGACGGATCACAGCAGTCAGGAGACGGATCACAGGACGTAGTGAGGCAGAATCACAGCAGTAGATGAGGCAGAATCACCGCAGTAGATGAGGCAGACGAAATGAAGGACTACCGCAGTACATGGCCCAGCACAGAAGAGCCAATTCCTCGGGTCAGGACTCAGCCGTGTATCTGCATCTTAAGGATAAAGGACATACCTTTGAAGATTGTAATGTTAACATACTGGCGAAGGAACGTGACTGGTTCAAGAGAGGTGTTAAGGAGGCCATTTATGTGAAAATAAAGAAACCAAGCCTAAATAGTGGTGGGGGGGTTCGACACCAACTGTCTGCCATGTACAATGCTGTTTTGACACCTTACTCTGGGCGTTCCTATAACACCTCTTAGCCACTATCTAATCACACCCTTAACACCTGGCTGTGATATGCTAATTGGGATTTTCCAGGGTACATAATTGCCACAGATTCTTGTACAAGTCATTCTGAATTGAGAAAGCCAGTCGGATGACTAGCAAAGCGTCTTCAAGAACTAAACTTCAAGTCCAGTTGATCTAATTGAATACAACAGATATCTCTCTTTTATACTTTTATACAGTGGCCCCCTACTGGTTAAAACCAAGAATAAGAGCAAGAAGGCTAAAGGGTAACTAGTTTACAGTTCCCTGCATTCTCCCCCTGGTGAATTCCTTTCGTCCCGGCAAGGAAAAATACAAAAACATTTAGTTACACATTCAATTTAACATCCGCTTCAGTAGTTTCTCCAGAGACCTACTCTGGACAATGGTCTGCTGAAATAGAATAAGAAATTAACAAAAATACAGTTAAACACGGTCAAAAAAATAGATGTATGACTAATAGCACATGGGCACCATATTAACAAGTCTAGCATGAGCATCAATTAGATTACTCAAAGCATAAGGTGGAGCAGAATAACAAGGCACTGCATAACAGTCTTCACTTATAACAAGTGTCATAAGTGAAGAAAGGGGGAGGTCTCCTAATCCTAATACGGTCACCCCTTCTCACATCTCCAGGAATAGGTATAGAAAGTCCATGACCAGAGTCAGCAGGAGTGCTTGGGCTATCAGCCATAACAGGAACAGGGACAGTTCATTTTCTATCCTTGGCTGAAAAGGAGGGGTAGCAGCATCTAATCCACCCCTCTGAGGCAAACTACCATTTGCCACAGGTTGCAAAGATTGTCCAGAGCTATCAAGTGGAGGAGCAAACCAGTCATAGTCAGCAACCTGTCCATCATCACAGTTTGTGGGTACATTATCAGCATCAGCTGCAGTTGTAGGTTCCTCATTTGTAGTGGGAACTCGGGGTACTGGGAGTAAATGATTTTGCTGCCATGTCTCATTATCCTCCCCTCTGGATCACAGATTTGGTACACAGGAATGTTTGGTAGTTTGCCTACCACCTCAAACAAATCTTTCCTCCATCTATCGGCCAACTTATGTTTGGTAGTTGGACCCAAGTTGTGGAGAAGCACCTTATCATAAGGCATCAGCTCTCTGTACCGTACCCTGGCATTGAAGCGTCTATTGTTCCCAGCATTTATCTTTGCAGCATTCTCCTCAGCCAAATGGTAGGCCTACTTTAGGCTTGCTCGTAGACGGGCCACATACTGGTAGTGATCTTGACATCCTACTCCGTCAGTGGATACACCTAATTGGATGTCAATTGGAAGTCCAGCTTCTTTCCTAAACATGAAGAAATAGGGAGAAAAGCCGGTGGAATCATGACGTGTGCAATTATATAAATGAAACATTGCACCTACATGGCTACTCCAGGATTGCTTAGCTGAAACAGAGAGGGTACCCAGCACATCTAGCAGAGTCCGGTTAAAACGCTCAAGGAGGGCATCCCCCTCAGGATGGTAGGGAGTTGTGCGACTCTTGTCAATGCTCAGCAAATTTACCAGTTTCTTTATCAATCTGCTCTCAAAGTCTCGCCCTTGATCAGAGTGGATTCAGTTGGGAAGCCCATAATGCACAAAGAACTTTTCCCATAACATTTTAGCCATAGTAACAACTTTTTGGTTTCTTATGGGATATGCCTGAGCGTAACGGGTATAATGATCAGTCACAATCAAAACATTACCTATCCCACTATTGTCATTGTCAATGCACAAGAAATCTATGCACATTAGATCCAAGGGCCCATTACTTTTTCAATGTTCCATAGGAGCAGCTCTAGTAGGCAAAGTCTTTCTCTGCAAACAGGGTATACATCTTCGGCAGTAATCTGTAACTGCATCCCTAATCCAAGGCCAGAAGAAGCGATATTGAACAAGACCATAGGTTTTTTCAGTTCCTATATGCCCATGTTGATCATGCAAACTTCTCAAAACAGTCTTTCGGTAAACTTGGGGAAGCACTAATTGTCGTCTCCCTGTCTGATCATGAAATAAATAAACCTTATAAAAGAGCCCATGGATAAAATTCAGTTTATCCCATTCCCTTAGGAAAAAGGAACTCTCTTTGGGTAGAGTGTTTTTCATATAATCAGGGTCTTGTTAAATAACAGCCTCATTATGGAATGACTCTTTTGCAAACGAATAATATCTTGGGTTCTTAGTTGCAAATCCTTACCTACTCCTAGTGTAGTAGGGAAGCAATAAATGGCAGGAACACTGTCCTCTCCACCTCCAAGCAAGTCCACCAGGCGCAACTCATATAAAACAACACAGTATGCTTGTACAGCTGCTGTGACACCATGAGCAGCCACTGCCGGACCTGGAAGTTCTTCCCACTCCCAATCCTCTTCCTCTTCCTGAGGATGTAGACCAGGCCATCTTGAAAGTGCATCTGCCCCTATGTTCTTTGGGCCTGGCTTGTATTTTAAAGAAAACTGATAATTAGACAAAGCAGCCAACTACCAATGCCCTGCAGCATCTAATTTGTCAGTGGTTAAAATATATGTTAAAGGATTATTATCAGTTCTTACCTCAAATTTGGCCCCATAAAAATAGTCATATAACTTTTCTGGCCTTTTAAGCACAAATATTCTAGTTTGTGTAGAGGATAATTTCTTTTAGTTGGGCTGAGACTCTGAATGACATATGCAACTGGTTATAATCCTCCAGGATATTCTTGATGAAGGATGCCTCCCAACCCATCGTAACTAGCATCTACATGCAAAACATAAGGCTTTTGAGGGTAAGCATAGGCAAGTACAGGTGCTTCTGTGAGTTTTTTCATTAATATTGTAAAAGCTTCCTCACAAGCAGAGGTCCATTTATGTTTAAATGGATGTATGTTTAATATTGTCCAATTTCAAGAGTGCAGGCAAGTTTAGAGTAACCCTCAATAAACCTCCCATAATAACTACAAAATCCAAAGAAGGACCTCAGCTCAGTTAGATTGCTTGGGCATGGTCAATTTAGCACAGCTGCTTCCTTTTCTGGGTCAGTGGCAATGCCCTCGCCAGAACACAGCACTGCCATGCAAAGTATCAAGTGCCTCATCAATCCGTGGCAGAGTGTACTATTTAGGAATAGTGCGCTTGTTTAGAGTTCTATAGTCTATAGAGGATAAACCACCTAGGAGGTCAAACTGGAAGGTGATCATAGATGCTGCACATCATCTGTCTCCAGGGTTAATGTTTGAATTTCATTCTTAAAATGGTATAGGGCCCTGTATCATCATACAGCTCCTCTGGATTGCTATACAGTAAAGTGGAATATCCAGTTACTGCTGAATCTTTTTTAGCTAGCAACTGGGAGCCCACCAAATTTGGGTGGAAGGCTAGCGTTTCATTTATTAATTCTGTAGAATGATCGCCAGGTACACAATCAATGGCAAAGGCATGTCATGGGTTAATAAACTCTGCTACAGCCCATGCATATACATCAACTAGAAGTATCAGAGATGCTGATACCTGTGTTTGAAAAATTAGATATGTAGTACCAAAGAAGAAAAGTAGAGCTGTGATACCTTTTATTAGCTAACTAAATTAAAAAATTAAGCAAGCTTTCAGGAGTCATAAGCCCCCTTCATCAGGCTGGATGTTACAAAAGAAACTGAGAAATCACAAACTTATATACACATGGAGACAGTAAACATCAAACAAATTGAACAGATGACCAGGTACAGATACAGACGGGGGGGATGAGGTGGGAAAAACAGTAGTGGAGGTGTGAAATGGGCACAAGTAGATAACTGTAATAATGTGAGAACAGTGTCTTTTGAAATGTATCAGACAGTACAAGCCAGTGTCCTGGTGAGTGGAATTAGTCTGGGTGGTGATGTGGAATAAGTTTATATTTGGCCATAAAACTCATGTTCCTATTTAGTCCATCATTCAGGGAATTAAATTTCTGAATTACTTTGTATTCCCATTCCTTACGCTGTTTTTGATTGTGAAATTTGCCCATAAGAATGGTGATCTTGAGGTCATTCATACTGTGGCCTCTAGTGCTCTGCCACAGGGGCATCCATTAATCCCTGCATGATGTTGAATCTATTAGAGTTCATCCATTTGCGCAGTGTTTGTCCTGTTTCTCCCACATAGAAATCCGTAGGCCCGACCATACTAAGGCCCGACCAACATTTTCCTATGGGTGAAATCATGATCAGACCATTTTAAAAGGACCAATTGGCACTAGACAGTATGAAGACCGATAGTGTGATTTCATTATGCAGTCACCCAAAGAGCTGTCTGTGAAGGAATGTGAGATGGACCTTTACCCTTGCAAGAATCTAACATAGAAACATTATCAGAAGGAACATATCCAAATCTCTTTGCTGTGAGTAATTTATATTTGTTACAGTTTATAACTGGTAATGTTTATCAATAAGAATTAATCAATGTATCATTGTAAGCAGGTCTACCATTTGGTAGTTAGTACATGGATAACTCTGATAGTGATTCTGGCCTGGACGAATAGATTTTAACCCTGGGTTAAAGGGCATGTCCACCCCCAAAACTATAATCCCCCAACTACTGGCCCCACCATGTAGTGTAGTTTAATCCACTCACATCCCAACTCCATCTGGTTCTCCTGTAGTCCCCCCCCAAAGTTCCAAAAACTGCCCACCAGGAGGCCAGCAGGTCCATATGGACACTGCCTGCACTGGCCTCCCGGAGATTCCTGCCTGCGTGCTGCAGCCCCCCTTCTCCCCCCTCCCCCTCCCTCTCCCTCCTCTCCCTCCCGTTCTACTATCCCTCCCCCTAGCACAAATCCCCTTAATATCATGTGCCCCCAGTCCCCAGCCCCAACCGCATGTTTTTTTTTTTTAAAAGTCCCCAAACTCTTACTTACCTCTCCGCTTCCTCCGCTGCACTGACTGACCGGCAGCCGCGTCCGTGATTGGCTGCCGCTCAGCCAATCATCAGACGCGACTGCCGGTCCCGCCCCTTGCTGCATTCTCGCAAGCAGAGGGCCGGCAGTGCGGCGGAGGATAGGGGAGGTAAGTAAGAGTTTGGGGGGCTTTTTAAAAAAACTAAACAAGCGGTTGGGGCTGGGGGACATGGGGGAGCAGAAAATTTTTTATTTTGTGGGTGGACATAGCCTTTAAGGCTCGGGACAATTTTTTTTTACATATCTGACAAAAACAGCTTAAATCAATTTAGTTTGCCTTTTCTATTAGTTTGTTTAGAAATAATTTGTTTTCTATTCAATTTATATTATAAGTGGAGGTTGTGAGTGCTTTTAGCTTTATTGTAAAGCCAGTCCCTTATATTTTGCATATATATATTATTTTTATAGCCTAAGATTGTAGATCTATTATTTAAAGGACAACTATACTGTAAAATTTATTTGAAACCTTCCAATATAAAGTGTCTACCCTTTATCAGATAATGTCCAATCTACAGTATAACCATGGCATGTGAGCGTTATATAAGGCAAGAAGTAAAAAAAGGGGGAGCACAATCATCAAGAGATTACTTCATAAGTGCAAACAACATATACGTATGACATTTCAGGAACGCTATGTCCGTTCCTTAGTTATAAACAGCATGCAGTGTGAAACAAACATTTATACTCATAGCCCCACCTACACATCATGTGACAATGTGACTGACATATTGTGGCCCCACACTGAGGCTGTCCCATACATATTATTACAAGTGCAAAAACTATCTGTACACAATATCCATAAAATCAACAACAGTGTATAACATGCATCAAGTTTAACTAGTACATTCAAATATTCAGTGCATTTGATTTGTCTTAAAGTGCTGTCGGCATTAAAAGTGTTCTTAGTGCTTTAAATGAAAATAAGTAATAAAACAAACAACAATATTATTTAAAAGAAGCAATTATTTCAAACAAGTGGTTCTATAGAATTATAAAAAACAAAGTTTACCATGATCTCTTTCATTCTGTAGATGGCGACATATTCTCAAGTAAAAATGCAAAAAAAATATTTTGCATACAGCTAATAAGTATCTAATAAATACAATGCATTTTGCTAAAATGGATCTAATTCATGCCCGTTATATACATAGAGTGGGAAGCAATCTGGACTTAATGGGAAACTATAGTGCGTATAATGTTTTTTTAAACACAGTTAAAATATAAGAGTACCTGAGGCAGGGAGGTAGAATTGGTGCTTTTTACCTCCCAATATCATTTCTATAAGGAGCAGCAGGACAAAGAAAACTGCTTCTGCCAGTCTTCCTGTCTGCTTCGGCACTATCTCTAATATAGAATGGCGCGGGCCATAACCTGGCAGATGAAAACTGTATGTGCTGTAGCTCATCAACAAAACAATATTGGGAAGTGGGAATAATCAACCCCATCTCCTTGCCCCTGGTGCGTTTCATTTTTAAAAAGTTAACTTTTATAGTATAGTTGTCCTTTAAGGAAGCTGTTTAATCCAGCATCTTCAGTCATACCCTTAGGATTGATGCTTAGTAATTTATCAATCCAGCGTGCTTCTTTATTAAGTTAAGTTCTCTTATAATCACCCCTTGTATTGGGCTTCACAACTTCCAATATTTGCCACTTTAATTGAGAGGCCTTGTGTCTATTCTGGGAAAAATGCTTACTTACAGGGGTTTCGTACCTAGAGGGTATGCCTTTCGAATTGATGATGTCCTTCTTGTGTTCCCCTATTCTTATTCTGGCCTCCCTTTCAGTTTTTCTTACATAGCCAAAGCCACACGGACATTTCAGCAAGTAAACAACACCCTTTGTGGAGCAAGTAGTAGGCCATTTGTCTGGCCTAAGCCAACCACAATATGCAAGAGTGTACCTTTGGACTGTATGAGCGTTATATAGAGCACTTTTCATTTAAAATGGATAGTGATTAATATGTATATTTATATTTAAAGATATCTAAAATTGAATGTAGTCATTAAAATCAGCATTTTTATGAGGATTCCGACTACAGTGCGGATATAGATATATACACAATCCTCCAAGTATTGACAGTTGTCTTAGCTCCAGAAGAATTTAGAAGTCTGGACAAACCCAGAGACAATGATGACTGAGAGTTTGCGGCATCTGTACAGCATGAGATGGGGACATTTGGAATATTAATAATATATTTATGGGGACATATGGAATAATGCAAATGTTTCCAATCATTTTAAGCAAAAAATAGGTTAATACAGAACAGAAAGAAATATCAAATTATTATTATATTTTTCATACTGATTCCTATTGTAAAACTGTGTGCTCCTATTGCAAGACTTTATATCCGTTTATTTGCTTGCTAACAAGCATTCTAACCACAGTGTTAGTGCAATCTACTTATCAATAATAAAAAGAAAAACTAGAAATGGGAGAATATTTGGGAAATTTGTTCTCTAAATAACTGCAATGTTTTCTAAATAACTGTTGCCTGTGTTTGGTTGTGTTAAAAGTTTCATATTATAGCAAGGGGAGCAATTAAATTTCACAGGGGGCGGGTGAGAAACTTGGATGTTGGTGAAAGGCTGACCAATAGGTTCAACCCAATTCTCATTAGAGAGATGTAAAGCGCATTTATACCAAGATTAAATTAATATCCTTGGTTCATTGAATTTTTTTATTATTAGTTTTTAATAGAGTGTGTAATATTTAGATATTCCATCATCAAATTCAATTAATCAATTCATCAGGTAATCTTTTTTTAATAAATAAAACTTAAAAAAATAATTAAATATCCAACCTAAGATAAGATAGATTAATATTATGGTAATATTTTTGGGGTGCAGGTCTAGTATTTAGAGGTCAGTCTGGGGCAACCAACGGGCTGCATGTGGCCCCCGGGCCTTAATTTGCCCAGTTCAGTCTTATAGTTTCTATTTTGCTGCAGATCAGTTTTCTGGTCTGATCATGAGTGTAGGAAAACAACAATATATAATGCTAGGATCACAGCAGTACACGAGGCAGGATCACAGCTGTACATGAGACAGGATCACAGCGGTAAATGAGACAGGAGCACAGCAGTACATGAGACAGGATCACAGCAGTACACGAGGCAGGATCACAGCAGTACATGAGACAGGAGCACAGCAGTACATGAGACAGGAGCACAGCAGTACATGAGACAGGAGCACAGCAGTAGACAAGACAGGATCACAGCTGTATACGAGACAGGAGCACAGCAGTACATTAGGCAGGACACAGTAAACACGAGACAGGATGACAGCCAGTTACATGAGACAGGGATCACAGAGCCAGTAAACAAGACAGGATCACAGTAATACACGAGACAGGATGACAGCAGTACATGAGACAGGATCACAGCAGTACACAAGACAGGATCACAGTAATACACGAGACAGGATGACAGCAGTACATGAGACAGGAGGACAGCAGTAGACAAGACCAGATCACAGCTGTACACGAGACCGGAGCACAGCAGTACATGAGACAGGATCACAGCAGTACACGAGGCAGGATCACAGTAGTACACGAAACAGGATCACAGCAGTACACGAGACAGGAGCACAGCAGTACACAAGACAGGATCACAGTAATACACGAGACAGGATGACAGCAGTACATGAGACAGGATGACAGCAGTACACAAGACAGGATCACAGTAATACACGAGACAGGATGACAGCAGTACATGAGACAGGATGACAGCAGTACATGAGACAGGAGAACAGAAGTAAATGAGACAGGAGCACTGCAGTACATGAAACAGGATCACAGCAGTACACAAGACAGGATCACAGCAGTACACGAGGCAGTATCACAGTAGTACACGAGACAGGATCACAGCAGTACACGAGGCAGGATCACAGCAGTACATGAGACAGGAGGACAGCAGTACACGAGGCAGGATCACAGCAGTACATGAGACAGGATCACAGCAGTACACAAGACAGGATCACAGCAGTACACAAGGCAGTATCACAGTAGTACACGAGACAGGATCACAGCAGTACACGAGGCAGGATCACAGCAGTACATGAGACAGGAGGACAGCAGTAGACAAGACCGGATCACAGCTGTACACGAGACAGGAGCACAGCAGTACATGAGACAGGATCACAGCAGTACACGAGGCAGGATCACAGTAGTACACGAAACAGGATCACAGCAGTACACGAGACAGGAGCACAGCAGTATATGAGACAGGAGCACAGCAGTAGACGAGACAGGATCACAGCTGTACACGAGACAGGAGCACAGCAGTACATTAGGCAGGATAACAGCAGTACACAAGACAGGATCACAGCAGCACACAAGACCGGATTACAGTAATACATGAGACAGGATCACAGCAGTACATGAGACAGGAGCGCAGCAGTACATGAAACAGGATCACAGCAGTACAGGAGACCGGATCACAGCAGTAGATGAGGCAGAATCACAGCAGTAGATGAGGCAGAATCACAGCAGTAGATGAGGCAGAATCACAGCAGTACATGAGACAGGAGCACAGCAGTACATTAGGCAGACTGATTGCATATGATGATACCTTCGCCCGTTAAGTTGAATTGAAGACCATTTCTTTGCCTACTTCCTCTAACAGACTGCTACCAATACCATTTTATCAATAACGAGACATAGTCCAGTGTTGGGTGTATAAAAAACGGCCACAGCTTATTTATTTATTATTTACATAATATGCATATATTTGCATATCCTTAATCCCACTGGTCCTTGCAAACTTGTATAACCGTGGTTGCTATGGCAACCCCATAAACCAGCTGATACCAGTCCATTCCTTCCTTGTTTGTATGCCAACCTCCTGTTAGGGAGGGCATGTAAACCACCACCATGTCCGTCTGCAAGGACCCCACCGCCAACACTTATTATAACATTCCACATAACTGCTGTGACATAACACCTTTTAACTTATAAACTCTTCTTTAAATATATATATATATATATATATATATATATATTTTTTTTTTTTTTTTTTTTTTTTATTTTTTTATTTTTTTTATATATACAAAATAAAATTATATAACCACATAACATTTTACAATGACAGAGAGAGAAGGGTCCGGGTGGGTGGGAAAAGCACGTTGAGACAGCCTGCATGAACCTAAAATGGCGCCCGGCGATCGCGCGCGCCCATTCTTATACCGGCGCGCGCGTCGCCGGCTTGTGACGTCATACGTGCGCGCCCGCTCCTGCCGCAATGCATTGCTGGGAACGGGCGCGCGACGCCGGACAACAGCCCGAGGTACACCGCCCTCAGTCAGGGGCAGCGCCGCCTATTCGGCACGCTGCACCACAGGATAACAGCAGTACACAAGACATGATCACAGTAAAGCTGGTACACACCCCCTAGAGTTTACAATCTAGAAAAGTGTGTTTTTGGACACTCAAGTTAATGGGGGTCACTGAAAGTCTTTATAAGCAAGGGGGTAACTACCAGGGGAACAGCCCCTGCATGGTAGTTTTTTTATTCCAAGATGTTCCAAGATGTACTCCTGCTGTACAGTGGAATTGCCAGTACCGTTTTGCACACATCATAGGGTTGTACACATCATTGCAATATCCATGCTTCCTGATATACCATTTTAATCCACATTTGAATCAGGAAGAAAATGTTTCAGGATGAACTCCTTTTTCAAGGCCAAATAAATATTAAATCCACACTATACTTGACAAAGGACCCTAGAGGTCTGAATATGTATATTGTTATAGCTTTAACTTGTGATTTGATAAATTTCACTGCTTTCAGACTTTAGTCACCCTTTAAACAGACAACCAAGTGAAGATTGTTAATAGCAGAATGTCTCTTTAATAAGTAACAGCCCTTTCAAATGAGAGAAATGATCCAGTTCACAAAGTCTTTTAAATGTTTAAGGAAAAAGAGAAAAACAGAGACAGGAAAAGAAGGAAAAACATGAACCTTTACAAATTTTGGATCGTTTTACTTTATTCTTGGTGTCGCACTGCGGAAGGTATGATCCATTTAGATTTTGATACTGTTACTATGCCAAAATTACCATCAGATTGTTGCTTATATGAATTTATAGTACGTTTGTAAACTAAGGGATTTCAAGGGAGAGGAACCCCAATGATATCTAAAGACATATGGGGGGATTCATCCAGAGCTCCATGGAAAACCTCCCCAAAAGAATTTACAGGGAGATGTAGTAAAAGTTCTTATCATTGAAAATGGTGCTAAATTTGCCCCAACCAATCAGATGTTAGCTTTCAAATGGTACATAACATCTGATTGGTTGGGGCAAAATTTTTAATAATAAAAACTTTTAATTAAATCTCCCTGTATGTATCAGGTTTCCAAGTATGAACAAATAATGTAAGAGATTAACTCACAGAGTAAATTAGAGTTATTAGCGATAAATGTAGCGCTAACCCAAGAGAGCGCCAGTTGCGTGGGTGTCTTTTTCAAACCCACACAGCTGGCATAAAGGTGGACTGGCCTATATTAAATCGGTTAGTGCAACCTTAACTCCAATATTTTGCCTAGCGCCCCTGGATAAATTATATATTGTCTTTTTGTGTACAGAGATTAAAGCGATCAGTATCAGTACTACATTTCTTCTTTACCAAGTCTATAAAAATAAAAAGTACATTGCTATTGTTTTCTGATTTCAGGGAAAGGCTGTGATCTGCCCAATGTAGAGAATGGAAAGATAGCACAGTACTATTATATGTTCAAAAATTTTTATTTCCCAATGGAAGAAGGAAAGAAGCTTTCCCTATCTTGTACAGCTGGATATACCACTCAGTCTGGAAAGCAAGAGGGACAAATCACTTGTACAGGAGAACAATGGGAACCAAAGCCCTCGTGTTTTAGTAAGTTTGTAGCTTATCATAAACCTTCAGCAAATCCAGAATAGATTCTTTTATTTCAGTCTTTTTGTGCTTTTGAGGTTATCGTTTTCTCCTTAAGAAGCAAAGAAATCATTATTTCGGGTCTTTGCCTCTGCACACTGATTCTTCCAGGGAGAGGTACACTATTCAGCAATCTTTAAAGACTATGGCTATGGTATTGGCCTAAACTTTCCAAATAGGGGCCCAGACATGTACTTTGCCAATTAGACCCAATATCTCACCCAGTTGATTGCTCCCAACAAATTTTTAGCCAAAACTAGTTTGTCCAAATGAGCAGAATTAATGGTAAATCATTTCTAATTCTGTGGTTTTCAATAAAATTCGTCAGGTAAAAATATCAGCGTACACTCTTTTGTATATATGTGTATTTTTATTTACATGGAGCCACTTGGGGATGCAGCTCTGTACAATATTGTAATACTATGTACTATGGACAATGTTTCAGCCTGACTGACCATGCTGCATAGTGAAGACAATTGCCTGAACGATTTTTGCAGAAAACCTGTTGGAAACAATGTTAGTGTCTGAAATCCCATTCCATCCCATTCTATCAAACAGCCAATTCAACCAAAATGGTCCAGGTGATCGATCAATTCTCAGAGGCTACCTCACTTGCCTGCAGTCATTTCATAAACTCAGGGTGCCTGTATTTGACCATTATCTACTAACTAAATGTTAAAGGGGAAGAAACACCCAGATCCCAACACAGCACTCAAAACACTTGAAGCCAAAATAAAGAACGTATTCCAATTTCACAGAGCTCTTGAACGATCTAAACATATGCATAGGACTAAAACTATTGGGTGTCCCTGGTCCAAATTTTATCGCAAAAAAATTCCAGACCGGTGGTCCTAGAGGATAAAAGTGAGAGGGAGATTCAATAAAAGCTCTTATCGTTTAAAATGGTGCTAATTTTGCCCCAACCAATCGGATGTAAACTTTCAAATGTTAAATGAGATCTGATTGGTTGGGGTAAAATTAGCACCACTTTTAACGATAAGTTTTATTGCATTTCCTTGATATAGTGCTGAAAACAAAGTCAGATAAGTCCCAAAATACTCTGTATACTGTAGTTCTCAGTGATATTCTTGTATCAGTAAAACAGTGTGGACACCAGGGCTTCCATCTTAAGGGTTGTCATCCAAATAATAGTAAGCACAGAACAACCGGGACCAAAACAACCTGGGTGCCAAAAAGGCTGTGGTGAGTATGGCCTGTGTTCCCTGGGGCAGAGAATGTACTCATGGTCATTCAGCACATCAGCACATAGAAAGAGGTAGCTTCCGATAGCTACACACCTCCAAACTTGCTCCAGACCACAGCCTTCTATGACACTCAACTCACACCCAGTGGCAATCTTCACCCAGTTAGTGCAAAGATCAAAAGAACCCCAATCCTCCAAACATGCTTCTCAGGAACAAATCTCCTGACTTTGTCAGGGTACCTTCTTTATTTTGGTTTCAAGTGTTTTAAGTACTGTGTTGGGATCTGGGAGTTTCTTCCTCTTTAACACGTAGTTAATGGATTATTGGTTATCCCTAGCACCACCTAATATATGGTATGGTATATTTATTACAGGTGTGCCCTTCCTTTTTGGATATGGCTTTGACCATTTTCCCCCAATAATGATAATAAAGAAATAAATCTTGTAAAACCCCTGAAATATTGGACATTGTTTGTGTGATGAAATTAATTTCCTTAAAGGGCAAGTCCAGCCCCAAAATGAAAACTTACATAGAGGTAAATAACCCCCCAAAACCCTAAACAATAATAGTTTGAAATCTGAAAAATATAATTCTAACCTGAAATCCTGCACAATGTCCTGTTTCCCCTGTTTTTGCTTCCTGGTTCTTCCAGTTAGCAACTGTCAGTTATGGATTTGACAGTTGACATCACAGCCAATGACTGAATGTTAATACCCTGTCTGCCTCTTCTGAGCATGCCCAGGCTCAGTACAGGCTTCTAAATTGCTCAGTTTCCATGAGGCATCCAGAAGCATAGCAGGCATACAGTAATAAATTGATAGGACAAACTATGATACATCAACATATTTTAAAGAGGCCATTCTTTCTAAAAGATGTTCTAATAAGGGTGGAGTTGGCTTTTAAAAAACAACATACCTGTTGTACTCAATTAGATCAACTGGACTTAAAGTTTAGTTCTTGAAGACGTTTCGCTAGTCATCTGACTGGCTTTCTCAATTCATGACTTGTACAAGAATCTGTGGCAATTACGGTATGTACCCTGGAAAATCCCAATTAGCATATCACATCCAGGTGTTGAGGGCATGATTGCATAGTGACTAAGAGGTGTTAAAGAAACGTCCAGGGTAAGGTGTCAAAACTGCATTGTACATGGCAGACAGTTGGTGTCGAACCCCCCACCTCTATTTAGCCTTGGTTTCTTTATTTTCACATAAATAGCCTCCTTGACACCTCTCTTGAACCAGTCATGTTCCTTTGCCAATATGTTAAGATTACAATCTTCAAAGGTATGTCCTTTATCCATAAGATGCAGGTACACGGCTGAGTCCTGACCCGAGGAATTGGCTCTCCTGTGCTGGGCCATACGTTTATGCAGTTGCTGTTTGGTCTCCCCCACATACAAATCAGAGCATTCTTCACTGCACTGCACAGCGTATATGATGTCACTTTTCTTGTGTTTCGGTATTGGATCTTTTGGATGTACCAATTGCTGCCTCAGTGTGTTATTCAGTTTAAAGCAGACAGGGATACGGTGTTTTTTAAAAATTCTTCTTAATTTCTCGGAGACCCCTGCTTATAGAACTTATCCCTGTATTTGAAATAGGTGGTATTCAGGCACAAGTCCAGTAAGGAACACACCTGTTCTGGATTGAGATCAGTTCTGCTGGTGAGGGTGCTGTCTTGGCCTAGCCATTTTCTCACCAGGTTAACAGCCTCCTTGGTGGGTATACAGGTGAAGAGAGATGTCACATCATAGGACACCATAGTTTCTTCTGCACTGAGTACTATATCTTCAATCTTGTTGGTGAAATCCTGGGAGTTCTGGATGTGATGCTTAGAACTTCCCGCCAATGGTCCTAAGATGTTGGCTAGGTATTTTGTCACCTTGTATGTTACAGAGTTGATTCTGCTGACTATAGGTCTTAGTGGTGCCCCTTCCTTATGTATCTTTGGAAGTCCATATATGCATGGATGTGCCTCACCAGGGTAGAGGCGATGATACATTGCTTGATCAATGGCTTTATCCTTTTGAAGCTGTTGTAGTAATTCTATGACCTTTTTCTTGTAATGGCTGGTGGGATCCCTTATTAAAGCCTCATATGTGTTGTTATCAGCCAGGAGCATGGTCACCTTAGAATGGTAGTCTGAGGTGTTAGAGGTGGGGGGTTTGAAACCAACTGTCTGCCATGTACAATGCTGTTTTGACACCTTGGGCTTTCCTATAACACCTCTTAGCTACTATCCAATCACACCCTTAACACCTGGCTGTGATATGCTAATTGGGATTTTCCAGGGTAGATAATTGCCACAGATTCTTGTACAAGTCATTCTGAATTGAAAAAGCCAGTCGGATGACTAGCAAAATGTCTTCAAGAACTAAACTTGTCCAGTTGATCTAATTGAATACAACAGGTATACCATAACCTGGATGAATGAGAACCTTCACAAGCTTAAAGAACAACAGGTGTCAAAATATTCTACTTTGTCTAGTGTTGGAAAAAGTAAGAAGGAAGAACCTTTTTACAATACCCATAGACTTGAATGCTTAATAATAATATGTAATAATAACCACAATCTGTCTCACTGCTTGGAAAAAGCAAAGTTGTGAATCTTGTATTCAAAACAAACCTTCATATAAAGCTTAACATGACTCTCTTGTTTCAGAAAAATGTATGAAACCTTACTTAAATAATGGGAATGTGCTTGATGGGAAAGAATACTATAAGATCCTGGAAAGTGCTCATTATAGTTGTTCAGAAGGGTATGTCACTGTAAGTGGAAATCAAACAGAGGAGGTTCAATGTTTAAACAATGGATGGTCTACTCAACCAGATTGTCACCAAATATCTGGTAAGTATGCAACTAAGCATACATTGTGATTGTAACATAGTAACATAGTATATAACAAAGGTAATGTAGGTAGGCATAGAGAACACAGGCTATAGCTGTGATAAAACGAATAGGTTTATTCAGTGAAACATGAATAAACTAACCTGAAGATAAAATTTATTTTCTTCCAACCTTAAAGGATGTCCACGAGTCCTCTGATATGACCGATTAGTAAACAATGCACCAGAGAGATTATTGTATGGCCCATTAATATATTTGTATAAAGTGATCATATCCCCATTGCTTCTCAATTATAAACAGCCCCTTGTTGTCTAATCTGCCCGCATGGTCAAGCTTCTCCATTCCCTTTATTATTTTAGTTGCCCTTCTAAACTGCTTCCATTTCCAAGATCCTTTTGTATATGGGATTCCAAAACTGCACCACATATTCCAAATGAGGTCTTACCAGTGCCTTGTATAGAGTTAGTATAATGTTTTTTTTCTCTTGAATCTATTCCCCTCTTTATACAAGACAATATCTTGCTAGCTCTAACCGTTGCTGCCTGGCATTGTTTGCTACAGCTATGTCTGTTATCTACCAGAACCCCCAAATCTTTTTCCAGTCAAGATTCACTTAACACAGAGTTATTTATGGTGTAGGTGGCACAAGGATTGTTAAACCCTAAATGCATCACCTTACATTTATCAACATTGAATCTCATCTGCCATACTGCTGCCCATTTTGATAATCTATCTAGGTCAGCTTGCAGCAATTGCACATCATTTGAAGTTTCCAAAGCTCTGCATAGTTTAGTGTCATCAACAAACACAGAGACCTTGCTCTCAATGCCCCCTTCTTAAGTCATTTATAAACAGATTAAAAAGAAGTGGCCCAAGTTCGGAACCCTGAGGCACCTCACTTAGAACTTTAGCCCACATGGATGTAGCCCCATTGACCACTACTCTCTGTTTGCGATCCAATAACCAATTCTCTATCCATGTACAAATGTTTTTTTCTAGGCCAACAGTCCTCAGTTTATACATTAGACGCCAATGTGGTACAGTATCAAAAGCTTTAGCAAAATCCAAGTATGCCACATCTTCTGTTATGACATAATCTAAATTCTTACTCACTTCTTCATAAAAACCGAGTAAATTTGTCTGGCATAATCTCTTTCTTATAAATCCATGCTGACTACTATCAGTTCTGGAGACAAAGGGGCATATTTATAAAAGAGCGAAAAGTAGCGAAATGTTTTCGCATTCGCTTTTCGCATGGGTTTTCGCCAAAAAGACAGTTAACGCTATTTATAAAGGTAGCGTTAACGAATGGCGAAACCGTTTCCGCGAGCTATCGCTAAACCCTTTTCGCCTTACTTCGCAATGGTAATTTTAGCGAAAAAGGAGCAAAAAGGCATAACGCGATTTATAAAAGAGCGAAAGGTGGTTTTTGCGTTAAAAAGAGCAAAAGATTAGCGCGACCCTGAAGGTGGTGAAAAGTCATTGTTTGAGCGAAAAGGCATTCTAATGGGTAATATGCCTTGAAAAAGCGAACGCGCATTAGAAGGGCGATCGCGCATTAGAGTGTAATATGCCTTGGAAAAGTGACATTAGAAAGGCGATCGCGCATTAGAATGTAATATGCCTTGGAAAAGCGAACGCGCATTAGAAAGGCGAACGCACATTAGAAAGGCGAACGCGCATTAGAAAGGCGAACGCACATTATAATGGAATATGCCTTGGAAAAGCGAACGCGCATTAGAAAGGTGAACGCACATTAGAAAGGCGAACGCGCATTAGAAAGGCGAACGCGCATTAGAAAGGCGAACGCACATTATAATGGAATATGCCTTGGAAAAGCGAACGCGCATTAGAAAGGCGAATGTGCAGTGAAAAAGAAAATTGTATTCCAATTGAGAAATTCTAAGAAGATTGACTAAATAAGACATGGCTGACTTCTTGGTAAATGTGAGGTGGCCATTTTGAACTTGACATAATTTTCTAGTGGGCTTTTCTGGTTTCGAATGGTTTTCACAATGCAGTCTTCTTAGATGCGTTAAGTTTTCGCTGCGATACTTTTCGCTCTTTATCGCGCCCGTTCGCCTTTTTCAGCTGCGAAGTGTGTTTTTTTCGCTTTTTTATAAATAAGGAGAAACGAAGCCCCAAATGGCGCTATTTTCGCTGCGATGTGCTGCGCTAATTATTTGGCGAAAAAGACAATCCTTTATAAATATGCCCCAAAGTCAAGGATATGATCCCGTAACAAAGTTTCCATCACCTTCCCTATTACTGATGTTAGGCTTACAGGTCTATAGTTACCAGGTTGGGAACGACTACCTTTTTTGAATATTGGTATTACATTGTTTTTTTTCCAATCCAGCGGCACATCACCAGACAAAAGTGAATCTGGAAAGATAAGAAACAGTGGTCTAGATAAAACTGAACTAAGCTCTTTTAAGATCCAAGGGTGTATTCCATCCGGTCCTGGGGCTTTATTGATGTTAACTTTGTCTAATTGTTTCCACACCATATCCTCTGTCAGCCTGAGTGAATATTCCTCATTTATACCCTTCATATTATTACAGTCCCTACTATAAGGACTAGGATTCTCTAAAATGAATACAGAGGGGGGGGGGGTGGTTTAGCAGATTAGCCTTCTCTGCATCCTCTAGAACCATCTCAACCCTATTATGGTCCCACATTCTCAGTCCTCATCTATTTACTATTGATATGTTTAAAAAACATTTTGAGGTTAAACTTGCTTTGTTCTGCTATCCGTATTTAATTTTTTATTTTAGCTAGTTTAATTGCTTTCTTGCACTCATTATTACAGCTTTTATAATCCTGTATGCCTGTTCGGTTCCCTCCGATTTTAACATTTTAAAAGACTTTTTTTTTCCATTTTCCTTTTTACCTGGGAATTAAGCCAGGCAGAAGAGGACCTAATTTTTTTACACTTGTTCCCTAAAGGTATGAATTTAGAAATGTAATGGTTTAATATCCCTTTAAAAGCGGTCCACTTCTGCTCAATATCCTTACCTAGGAACAAATCCCCCCAGTCTATGGGCAGGAGCAATTCCTTCAACAAAATAAAATTAGCTTTCCTAAAGTTTTTGTTAACCCAGTGCACTTTTTATTTCGCAACCTTTATCAAATGAAACTATATCATGATCACTATTCTCTAAGCCTCCCATTATCTCTTTATCTTCATCTCTAAAATGAGCTCAGGGTTATTAGATATCACCAGATCCAACAACGTATCCTGTCTAGTAGGAACTTCTACCATCTGTGAAAGAAAATGCTCATATAATAAAGCGCCACTTGGGGACGCAGCACTGTACAGTAACAAAATACAATAAAGTCATACAAGGGGAACAAATACATGGAACAAATACATAGATAGTTCAGTACATAAATATATAAATTATATAAATAGAAGTGCTAGAGCTTTGCCACAAGAGGTAAGGAGGTCCCTGCCCCATAGAGCTTACAATCTAGTAATTGGGGTAATACACAGATACATTAGAATGGGTATAAGTGCTGGAGTGAGACATATGCAGTGCAAACAATCATATACTGTGCTGGTTACCAGATAGGTAGGATGTAAAGCTAGATTTAAGCTTGCTAATAGAGGTTTCTTGATGTAGAGAGAGGGGAATAGAATTCCAGAGGATGGGAGCCACGAGAGAGAGGTTTAAGGTGAGAGGAAGCAGTACGAGTGGGGGGTCTGGACAGGAGCTGGTTCTGTGATGAGATTTAACAACTTGGTACCTTTTGAGGTGCCCTTACTCCAATCTATGTCAGGGTAATTGAAATCCCCCATAACCAGAACATGCCCCATACCAACAGCCTTCGCCAACTGCATATGGAGATTCCTTTTTCACATACAATTAATTTACCCACTTTTTTGCCTTATCGTCTATACCCCCATCTATCTCATCTTTTAAATTTGCCTTCAGCTCTTGTTTTACATACATACATACTCCCCCTCCTTTCTTATTAACTCTGCCATGTCTAAATAAGGAGTATCCTTCAATATTTACTGTCAAGTCGTGTGAATCATTTAGCCATGTTTTTGCTATACCGATCACATCATCCCTTTCCTTTAAAGCTATTAGTTCTCCAGTTTTTCCAGACAGACTTCTTGCATTTGTAAACATGATACATTTTAGATTGTCATTCAATTTACTTCCAAACTTGGACGCACATGCCTCCTTATCCTCTATGCTCTCCCCCCCCCCCCCCATTTCCACCCTCCATTATCTTATTAGCCCCCTGATCCCTATTCCCTTTGTCTACCCCTGTGTAGTCTAATGTACCCTCCCCCCCATACCTAGCTTAAAATCTCCTCCAACCCTCTAGCCATCTTCTCCCCCAAAACAGCTGCACCACCATCAGTGAGGTGCAGTCCATCTCTACAAAAGAGCTTGTAGCCAACAGAGAAGTCCATCTCCTTACACCACCCTCTTAGCCATAGCATTTATATTCCTAAACTCCAGTTGCCTCCCTAGCGTACCACATGGCTGCGGTAGTATTTCTGAAAACACTACCCCTGAGGTCCTTACTTTTTACTTGGCCCCTAACTCTCGGAAATCATTTTTAAGGACCTCACCTCCACCTCTAACTTTGTCATTGGCACCAACGTGAACCAAGACCGCCGGGTCACTCCCAGCCCCACCCAATAATCTGTCCACACGATCCACCACATATCGAACCCTAGCGCCAGGCAGGCAACACACTGTTCAGCATGTAGGATCTTGGCGGCAGATTACCCTGTCTACCCTTCTGATAATGGACTCCCCTATCACTACCACCTACCCTTGTATTAGAGATGGTCGTCCCCTGGGTGCTCAAGGGAATGGCCCGCTATGCTACTTCTGAGCCATCGTCCTCCACATCTTCACCTAACACGGCAAATCTGTTGGGATCAACCAGCTGGGAAGAAGCAACCCTACCCTTCTATCTATCTATCTATCTATCTATCTATCTTCCTTTTCTTCCTATCTTCCTGAAGATGCCTAAATTTACATCTCCGCCCCTGACCTCGTTACTCTGATATCCTGGGTCCCTGACTGCCTAAATGCCATCTCTGCTTTTATGTCCTCCCGCTTTCTCAAACTCAACATGGATAAGATAACTTCCCACCCTCTCGATCTATCCCCCTACCTAACACTACTGTCATCATCAACACCAATCTCTCCAAAACCTTATGTGCGATGCCTGGGAGTAACCTTTGACTCAGAACTTTCCTTTAAACACCACATTAATACCCTGTCTACTAACATTTTAGTTCATGCCCTTATCTCTAAGCTGGACTACTGTAATAGCCTCCTGTGCGGTCTACCAAGCAACAGACTGGCACCCCTTCAATCAATCCTTAACTCTGCTGTCAGGCTTATCCACCTCTCTACACGCTTCTCACATGCTGCCCCTTTCTGTCAGTCTCTTCACTGGCTTCCCATTACCCAAAGGATGGTATTTAAGCTGCTAACCTTATCCTATAAGGCTCTCTCCAATACAGCCCCCCCATACATCTCTGATCTGATAAACAGATACTACCCAAGGCGTAACCTCCAATCTGCTAATGATCTTCTCCCCTCATCCACTCTAATCACCTCCTCCCACACCCGTATACAGGACTTTTCTTGTGCTGCCCCTCTGCTTTGAAGATTTGTATCTTCAAATGCAACCTCAAAAGTCACCCCTTCAGGCAAGGTTACAATCTGGACCTGGACACTTCTACCCCTCTTACTGACCCATCACAGACCCGCAAGTTATACTCCACTGACAACTTAGTTACAGCTACTGATCTGCTTCACCTTATGTTTTATCCCCATCTCCTCTAGACTGTAAGCTCTCAGGCAGTGCCCTCCATCCTAGTGTACCACAGTAACGCTGTAACTTACCACACTGGATGCTGTTGGACCAGCACGTGAATGATTTGCACTTTGTATTACTTGCACTACCCTTGTATGTAACATGTATGTTTTCCTTGTGTATATTTATGCAACTGTAAAGTGCCATGGAAGATGTTGGCGCTATATAAATCCACAATAATAATAATGATAATAATAACAATATTTGCTCAACGCGAGCTTTGAGATTCAAAATTTGCTCACATTTGTCACAGTGGTCACACAGTGGGAAGCTTGTTTCAAGTTTGCATACATATGACAAACTTTGCACCATCAATCTTGTATCAATTGTTACTGTCCATTAAGTCAGGGGAATTTGTTTGAAGGGTGAACTTTAACAAGAGACTTAAGTTGTCCTTTAAACTGCTTTTTAACCAGGACTGCTAACTAAGAAAACTGAACAGTCAGCGATATTGGGTTGTTGATTTACAGGGACATCTTTATAATTTAATTAAAACAGTAAGCTGGTTCTATTCAAATTGCATTGGATACTGCAAAGCAATCATATGGAAAGTTTATTAAATGTACATATAATCTGCCTTATCCTGAGTAGAGAAGGACGAACTTACTGACGTTTGGTTCATTTCCGAACTTCCGAACTTTAGTAAAAGTTTGAAAATCCTGAAGTTCGCAAATGGTCCTATTGAAGTCAATGGAGGGAAAATAGTTAGAAAAGTTCAGATATACTTTCCAAAATATAGTGATGGTAACTTACTGTCAATGCCTCTGGGACTCGGGAGATGGTCTGGGGAAAACGTCCCTGTGGGGAGAGCTGAAAAAAAATGGATGTAGCGCACATGCGTGCTACTTCCTGTTTCCGCTGGCTGTTTTGCCAATCCTCAAACATTTGATAGAACCAAGATCCCCCTCCCTGGCACTTATAAGGGCCCTTGCAGCCCTTGGAAGGGCCCTTGTGGCACTGATAAGTGCCTTTTGGTGCTTAAGGGGTCCCAGAGCTCAAGCCGGGACCCCCTCATCGGCACTTAGATGTGCCCTTGTGGCCCTTAGAAGGGCCCTTGTGGCAACTCGAATGATTGGTTAATGTGTGATCATATGATTGCAAACATTGAAATATTAACCAATCACAATTGGATTTGGTCCTTCAGCAAAACTATATAAAGAGGTGCAAGTCCCACGGAGCTCAGAAGTCATCAAAGCAATGGCAAAAGAAAGAAGACACCGGCAACACCGGTAATGCTGCTTTCGCCAGCAGCGGTGGTGTCACTGGTGGCCCCAGTGACATCGCCCGGTGTTGGCAACATCAGCGCCAGCTGGGAAGAAAGAAGACACTCCTCCAAGGACTCTTCTAAGAGCCAATGGGGGGCCTGGTTTTGAGCTGCAAGACCCCCAACAAAGGCACTTGTCAGTGCCACAAACGAGGGGGGTCCTGGTTTAAGATTTGGGACACCTTAAGCTCCAAAGGGCCTTTGTAAGAGCTACAATGGAGAGGTGGGGAATGAGAGAAGAAGGGATGGGGTCGAGGGGGCAAGTAGTGAGCAGTGTCCTGGGCCGGAGAGATAAGAGTCCATACTCTGTTATAGTGGTGAAGCTTGTTAGGGGGTAAGTAGAAACAGCAGCCAGTGGTAGTGGTTGAAAGCTGTAGTGAGGAGCTAGGGTGAGCAGGAAAACCATTTCTGATTTTATTCCTGTAAAATATGAGGCTATTACATCAGCCAATAAAGGTGGCGGACAGAGCAGGGAGTTAAAAACTTTGAAGAGCTGTTTGGGGTGATGGGATTGTGTGGCTATGAGTGAAGAGAAGTAGTTTTTAATAAATTTATTTTTATAAGAATTTTGCATTTTCATATAGATAGACATTATCATGATCTTAATCATCTTTACATATAATTTTAGTGAAATAAAAGAAACAAAAACAGTTGTTCAATAGCACTGTTTATGAATTTGAGGTAACTTTCTTGGTTGGCTGCTCCGCTGGTGCATATTTCGACTCTTTATCTCTATATACCGTTGTCAGAGAGGGTGAGGTGGGGTGAGAGGAGGGAGGATTTTGATTTAGCTTACATTCATCATTACATCCCATGGGGCCCAAATCTTTGTGAATTGGTCTATTTGGTACCTTATTCTAGCGGTTAGATTTTCCATGCTTCGTAGATTGTAATAGATTTTCTTCTGTGGGGGGTAATGGTCACTTCCAGATATGTGGTGATCAGGAGTTAGTGGCTACTTGGATATGTACGCATAATTTGGTAGAGGATCTGGAGAGACTTTTGAATGGAAGCCCCAATACCCAGTGTACGGGTTCCATGGGGGCCGTGTATCCAAATATATTTTGAATCAATTTACCGTATATAATCGAGTATAAACCGAGGTTTTCAGTCTTAAAAAAAGCCTGAAAATCTTAGCTCGGTTTATACTCGAGTCAATGTTTCCCTACCTTCTCCGGCGAGGATTCCCCTCCACAGCCTCTGCGCATCCGGATGATGTCACTACCCGGCGCCGCAAAGTGAGAGGCGCCGGGTAGTGACATCATCCGGATGCGCAGAGGCTGTGGAGCGAGATGCGGATCGCGCGGCCGCCGGACAAGGTAGGAGAAACATTTACTTGCACAGGGACTTAAGTGGCGGCAAATACATACAAATAGGAGTAAAACCTTCTTTATTGTGCATACTGTATGCACCATATAGGAGGATTTACTCCTATTTGCAAGTATTTGCCACTTAAGATGTTTGAAAACTACAAACTCAGCATGCTTATTGGTGGGAGTTGTAGTTTCAAACATCTTAAGTGGCAAATACTTGCAAATAGGGGTAAATCCTCCTATATTTGTGCATACAGTATGCACAAATAAAGAAGGTTTTATCTTATTTTTAAGTATTTGCAACTTAAGATGTTTGAAAACTACAAATCCCAGCAATAAGCATGGGGGAGTTGTAGTTTCCAAACATCTTTAGTGGCAAATACTACCCCCTCGGTTTATACTCGAGTCAGTGTGGTTTTCCTCCTTTTTTATCTAAAACTAGGTACCTCGGTTTATACTGGGACGGTTTATACACGAGTTATACGGTAAAAGCTTGGGACCATAAGATAAGTTTTTAATATGGGGACAATTCCAAATTATATGCAATAGGGAACCTTTTCCACCACACCCCCTCCAGCATCTGTCTGATTGGTTTGGTCAAAATTTATGAAGTTTCTCTGGCATATTAAACATCTAGAAGTATTTTAAATGCATTTTCTTTATATGTGGTGCATATAGAGGATTTAGAAGCTTGTTCCCAGATGGTTGTCCATTCTTCAAGGGAAATTGGCCTGTTTAATAGTGATTCCCAGTGGGTCATATATTTAAAGTTTAGTATTATGATTGGCTTTGGTTGGGGAGTTTAATATAGTATAGATTTGGGAGATTTGTTTCTGTTGTAGGGGGCCTCTTTTGACTGTGTTTGAAGGGAGTCTTGGGGGGTAGGGTCTGTCCCTTCTTTTTAGTTGATATATAATGTCGGATTTAAAGGTAAGAGTAGAATAGATTGTTCGGGACTTTTTTTTGAGAAGACGGTGTAGAGAAATTGTGTAAGATGCGCGTAATGGGGTCTAGTAAGTCTTCTGTTGTAGTGAGATTTGTTTTCTTCCAAATATTGATATGGTGTGGATTTAAGCTAGGTGGTATTTCTGGGTTTTTCAATTATGGGGGTTAGGGGAGATGGGTCAGTCACAAGTCCCTGGCATCTCCAGCAGTGTCTCCAGATTTGTTTAGTTGTGTGCATTAGAGTTTAATAAGTCCGTTTTTTTAGTTTTATGTTTAGGGGTTATTGGTTCTAGGAGGAGAGCTGCTAGGTGGATAGGATAGGACCAGTCCTGTTCAAGCTGGATCCAAATGGCACCAGGGGTAGTGTTTAACCAATATATTGTTTGGCGGATTTGGGCAGCCTGATAGTATTTGAGCATGTTCGGTACAGCTAGACCTCCAAAGGCTCGCCCTGTCATAATTAATTGCGTTTTATGAGCCCAAATAAAATCTAGAATTTCTTTGTGGAGTAATTGAATAAATTTAGTTTGGATCTTGATAGGCAGGGTCTCGAATTAGTAGAGCCATTTAGGCAGTATGGACATTTTAATGGTTGTTATCTTAAGGTAAGAGTTTTCCATGAATTAAGCAGGGTAGTGGTATCTTTGAGTAATTGTGGGTAGTTAGCTGAAAAGAGAGGAAGAGGGGGTGATATTTATATGCATGAAACTTTTTTCCATGCATATTAAAATGATTGAGAGAGGGATTGTAGTATTGACTGTGGTTAATTGAAGAGCATGGCCTCAGTTTTGTTTTAGTTAATTTTGTAACCTGATAGATTGCTGTATAATGATAATTCTTTGTGTAGATTTGGTTAAGAAATAGTCGGATTAGTTATTGTAAGGAGTACATCATCATCAAATAACATCATCTGATATAAGGTATGTGGTTTGTTTTAGGTCTATCCCTGTAATATCTGGGTTAGATCTTATATGACAGGATAGGGATTCGATGGATAGGGCGTATAATAATGGGGATAGTGGGCATCCCTGTCTTGTTCCATTGGATATAGTAATTTCTGGGAGGAGGTCACGGGGAATTTGACTGAGGTGGTAGCTGTGGAATAAAGATTGGTAATAGCTGTCATGAATTCCCCTCTCAGTCCTAAATGTTCTAGGGCTGTGAATAAAAATGGCCAGCTAAGTCAATCAAAAGCCTTTTCGGCGTCTAGACTTATGATTATTACTGGTTGTGAGCGTTTATTAAGGATGTCTATTAAATCTATGATTCTGCGGGCATTGTTGCCTGCCTGTCTTTGTCGTATATATCCCACTTGGTCTCTGTGTATTATTCCCGGGAGGAGTGGGGCCAATCTGTTTGCAAGGAGTTTGGTGAAAATTTTATAATCACAATTTAGAAGTGCTATTGGTCTTTAGCTAGAGCATAAGTAAGGGTCCTTCCCTGGCATAGGGATGACATATGGGATGACTACCATATGAGAGTTAGTAAAAGATGGAGGGATTTTTTCTCCTTGCATTATGGCATTGTAGATGGGAAGCAGGCGAGACATAATCAGTTCTTGGTAGGTTTTATAGTAACTGTTGGGGAATCCATCAGGGCCCAGAGTGAAATATTCTCTCATCTGCTTCTTAAAATCTGGGGTAACATTTTCTTTAGTTAGGTGGACGGAGTTGTAGAGATTTTCGTAGTATTTCCCAAATCTGGTGGCTATTTGGTTTGGGTCATATAACGGTAAACCTTTTTCATCTTTGACTGAAACTGGGGTGGCTTGGGTTCTTCGGGCTTTAAGTAAGTTAGCTAATTGGGTTGATGCATGCCTTATTACCTTTTTCATGGTATGATCTTTTAGACCATTTAAGTTTTTTATCTACATTTGATAGATGGTAATCTCTTATATTTGTTCGGAGGTATGTTACCTTTCGTAATTTGTGTGTAGAAGGATTCTCTTATATCTGTTGTATTCAATTAGATCAACTGGACTTGAAGTTTAGTTCTTGAAGACATTTCGCTAGTCATCTGACTGGCTTTCTCAATTCAGAATGACTTGTACAAGAATCTGTGGCAATTATGTACCCTGGAAAATCCCAATAAGCATATCACAGTGTTAAGGGCGTGATTGGATAGTGGAAGAGGTGTTATAGGAACGCCCAGAGTAAGGAGTCAAAACAGCATTGTACAATAAGGGGAATGGAGGGGCTTGAATATTCAGGTGGATTAGACAAGTTAGGGCTGTTTACATTGGAGAAGTGACGTTTGCGTGGGGATATCATAATCTTTTACAAATATATTAATGCGCCATACAATGAACTCTCTGGTGCATTGTTCACTAATAGGTAATATCAGAGGAACGGTGAAACTGTGGAACTGTCTTCCAGCAGATGTGGTAATGGCAAGTTCATTAAATAGCTTTAAAAAAGGCCTGGATAAGTTTCTAAAACTGAAAAATATTGAGAATTACTGGTATTAATGCATATAGGTCTGGTTGATCCAGGGATACTTTCGCTTGCGTTTGGAGTCACGAAGGAATTTCCCCCCCCCTTTTTTTTGCTGTTTTTTTTTTTTGCCTTCCTCTGGATCAACTGTTAGGTATGGTTAAAAAAATAGGGTGAATAGCTTTAAAAAAGGCCTGGATAAGTTTCTAAAACTGAAAAATATTGAGAATTACTGGTATTAATGCATATAGATCTGGTTGATCAGGGATACTTTCCGATTGCCGTTTGGAGTCAGGAAGGAATTCCCCCCCCCCCCCCCCTTTTTTTGCTGTTTTTTTTTTTTTTTTTGCCTTCCTCTGGATCAACTGTTAGGTATGGTTAAAAAAATAGGGTGAATAGGTTGGACTTGATGTCTTTATTGAACCTCAATTACTATGTAACATGTACATATTGAAGTCTCCTCCAATTATTTTGAGTGGGTGGGGTTATTTTGTAGTTTAGTCAGGAGGGTTGTTGAGAAGGATGTTTGTCCAGTATTTGGGGCGTATAAATTGCAGAGTGTAATTGTTTGAGATGCTATGGTGGCCGTTATGATTATATATCTGCCCTTTGAGTAAATAGTTTGGGTTAGGAGTTGGAAGGGACAGTCTTTGTGTATTAGTATTACTAATTATGTTTTTTTGATGAATTTGATGAGTTTCCATTGTTAATAGAGATCTTTTTTGGTTGGACCTAAGTCCCTTTACATTAAGGGTAGTTATTCTGACCATGTTGATTTGGTTGGGGTTAAAGAGCTTGTCACCTGATTTATCTTATGCGCCTCCTCTCTCTTGCCAGTGGAGCAACCACTTGGGGACTCAAGATTCCAACTTTGTCTAAACAGTAAAAAACATAAAATTAACCAAACTTTACAAAAGGATATAATATAATCCAATAAACAGTTAATAACATATGAATCTGAGAGAGGTGTGTCTCTCTCACCTCGAAAGAGGGGAGATCTACCACCCTGAGGGGCCAGCCGGCCTCTCAGTTGAGTCGAAATCATCCACCATGGGTAGTTATCCCCTCTTGGCTGGGGAGACTCTGTCTGGAGGTCCGTGTTGTTGCACCGCCTACTCTGGGCCTCCCCTTTCCAGATTTGATTGTGATTTTAAGTTAAAGTATACACAGATGTATTTACATCAATGGATAGTATCTTGGGGGGGGCGAGTGAAGTGGGTATATATATAAATATTACCTCTAGGATTTACCTCTTTGAGTTCTATAGGTTTCCTATAGATTTATTAGGGTTGGTGTTCTTTCGGGTCGCTGGTAGGTAGTTTAGAGTCCATTTTTTTTACCCATTATGGTGGATTTATGTATTTTCCACCTGTGTATAATTGTATTAAGAGGATTGTGATCCGACAGAGGAAATGGAGAGTTGGAGAAGTTAGATATTGAGCAGAGGCGAGTGAAAACCAGATATAGTGTATGCCGTTACAATGTGTCTGTGCAGAGGACCATTGAGTAAGGCTAAGGGAGGAGAGAAGTTTAGTGGCAGCAGAGTTATTAGTTATCGATGGGGATGTTGAAATCCCCAAAGTGGGATAACCAAGCTGGGAAGGGATCAAAAAACGTAATGGTTGGGCCGGGTGGTCGATAAATAACCACAATCTGTAGGGGTGTAGGAGAGTAAATAAGATATACGTGTAAATATGTTTGGGTTTTTTTGATCTTTCAAATACATCTTCCTGCACAAAATATAATTTGATTGTCACCACAAATATAGGACTGTTCTCTAGGAAAAGTAATTCAATACCATATACGACTGAACAAGGAGTCTAGCTTTGTGCAGTTAGTGGATTTGCCTTCAGGCAAAGTATAAACATGAGCAAGACTTAAGGAAACATCTGTTAATTAAGTTAAACATTATCTACAAACAGAAATATCTCCATGTGATAACCAGTCTGTAGCATTATATTTTTCCTAACTTCCATAGAAAAGGCTTTGACTGACCTTTAATCTGTGATTTTGTGCTACAGAAACGATGCAAGACAAATTTTCCAAGTACAAACATGCAATTCTGCACATGACTGCCGGCAATTGAGCACCCGACAAACTGCTATTCTGAGCAATAATCTTACATGCATGTTAGTGGATCCCGGCAGCCATACATAAAATTATCATCTGGTACCCCCGTTCAGTCAACCACTCATTCTTTGTAGGTCATACAAAATTGCATGTCTGTACCAGCCTTTACACATAGCAATCTAGGTGCTATCTCAAGTGAGAAAGGACCGAAATTGTCTGAAACGTGTTGTGTTAGCACAATTGATGCACTTCTGCTTATTGCAATTCCTCAGTCATTGTGTGATTCCCATTTCCTTCGTTGCTCCAATTTAAATTCTGTTTGATCATTCTGAGTAATCCCATTGGCTTTAGTTCTCTATAATATATTTGTATAGGGTTATTACATCCCCTCGCATGACACTGCTAAGAGCAACTAAGTAATTTGTCCACAATACCTTCAACTATTGAATCAACTTCTAACTCCCCATTTAGGGTATAACTTGCCATCATGTTGTTTTTGTCCAAATCCATAACTTTGCATTTCTCAACATTAGGAATCTTGGGTTATGTGTTTCTGCGCACACACAGTAAAGTCTGGGTACACACAGTTAAGATTTTTTAAAGATGACAGACAGGATCTGCTGTGGCCAGCTCTCCTATAGGGAGACTACCGCGGGCATGGGAAATTTTTGGTCTTTTCAAACTGTGAGGCTGACCCGAACATTAATTAAAGCACTCACACCACAGACTGGGATTTGGCCATCCAGAAAATCTCACAACCACTTCCTAGTATAAATGAGTGCAGGTGTCTTTAATGAAATGGAATGAAACCCACAATACACACAAATTTGTTATTTGATATTATATAGTAAAATACTTACGGGCCGATGCTAGGGAAAAAAAGTTGCGACTTACCAGCAAGACTTTTTTTCAGCATCGGGTTCATACGCCACAGTGGTAATATCATTAAGATTAGCGCAAAATTGTTGGGGTTATCTTAACTCAGCCATTACTACATTAGCTATGCCACACTATTTCCAAAAAATGGCACAGCCAGAGCAAAAGTAGTTCAAGACCCATGCTAACCCGATTTTTTGGAATGTTTTCAAAAACTGCCTTTAAATCATCAGCACCTTAGTTTCAATAGATTACAAGCAACTGAGTCAATTTCCATTGAGAAAGTAAGCAGGTTCTACAGAAACATCTGCTCATGTACTGAAGCCAACCCCCTCCCATCTAATCAGTGGATAAAATAAAGCAGATAGAAAGGGCGATTTTATTTGATCTTATTTGTTGTATGTACATGTCTGCGATTATGTATGTTTGTGTATGCATTTAGGGTTTTAATATTTGTCTTTTTCTATTATCTTTTTTCAGTTAATTTGCCTGGGATCTAGTGATATTTTTTTATTTTCCTACCCTTGGGCTGCTCTTCCACCCATCTGAATGTGTGAACTTTCCTTTTTTCTGTCACTCAGATTAACAGTTTTTGTCTCTAGTTTAAAGGGTATGTCCACCCCCAGAACAAACTTTTGTGGTAAGTAGGTAACCCCTACCCACCCCCAACCGCCCCCATATTTCTTTAAAAAAAGCCCCAGGTTTCTACATACACTGCCTTCTTTCCTGCGGCGATCCGATCCGGCCTCCTGCTTGCAAACAGGGGCCGGACCTCAGCCGCGTCTGTGATTGGCTGAGAGGCAGCCAATCACAGATGCGGCTGACGTCACTAGAAACGCCACGGGAAAGAAGGCTCTGTAAATAAGGATCTAGTTTTTTTTTAAAGAAATATGTTTGGGGGCGGGCAGGGGTTACCTAACTTACCTCCAAAGGAATTGTAGATAGGTGCAACCATGGCTGTGGATGAATCCGGATGGTGGGGGGGGAGGGGGACTGCGCATGCCCCAGACCTTGATGAGGACAAGGAATCAGCATGGAACAGACAGCCCACAGACAGCTTGGAGTCTTCAGTTTCCTGGACTTAGGAATAGCAGGTGAACCATAAGGAGCAGAGATGTAAGGTAAGGTTTATTTTAAACTACTAAGTGGGACCAGTATTGGGTTAAATTATGGTTTTGGGGGTGGACATGCCCTTGCTGATACAGAGTTGGTTCTCTTCCTTCCACCTACAGTATCAGCTGCTTACTGTATAAGTCATGTCAGCCATTAACTGTATCTGTTTTGTCTGCAGCTCATACTGCTGCACATATTGTTGTTCTACTTTCTTTCCTGTCTCCTCTCCAGGCCCACTCTGCAGGAGTCACACCACTGCACACACAATCTGTAATCCCGGGTAACCATAATCTTGTAATTCAGGGGTGTAACACTTTAAATTGGTCCTAATTAAGGCACAATTATTTGGTAGACAGGTTTTATTAATTCCTTCTAATGTATATTCCAGTCAGCTCAATCATATGCATATACAAAGTTTTGACATTGCAATTTCGTAATATAGGACATATTACTAACCAATTAGTTTGCTCCACTGTTTGCTTGTTTAGATAGCTGTGAAGCTCCTCATTTGATAAATGGGCAATATTCCACTACGAAAAGAATATTTAGTGTTAATGACATTCTACAGTACACATGCAATGATGGGTATTATAGTCCAAGTGGGGGCTCTGCATATGAGACTGAATGTCGCTCCAGAGGTTGGTCTTCTATCCCCGAGTGCACAAGTAAGTCTGTAGTGTCTTGAGAAACTGTTTAAAGAGAAAATTATTTGAAAAGGACGAGTATTGTCACTGGTGAAGGAACTTCCCTACTTTCTATTCGTAAAATCTGAAGGCTTCAAAAAACTGTTAACGACTAAAAACCGTCATTAATGAAAGCATTTACAGTAAGAAATCAGAAACGTATGTATTTTAAGTAATAGTGCACCCCTTCCCATTATGAGGGTATTACACTGTAAGTGGTGCAGTATCCCTTATATTATTCATCCTGTGGCCTCCCAAACTACCAACCCCCACTACCCTAACCAAAAATCCAATCCAACCCAAGAAACTACTACCAACTTCATGATATTACCATATACTGTAATATACACCAGCAGGGATTTTAGTTTCAAGCTACTTGTAGACACATACCTAGGGTCCTACTATGGGTCCAGTAAATATTAGGAAGTCCAGTCAGAAAATTACATCAGTATAATATATAAACCATTTTCTTTTACTCTTATGTCTGTGGTATCAGTTAGATCAACTAGACTGGAGATTAGCTCTTTGAAGATGTTTCTTTAGTCGTCTGACTGACTTTCTCTATGCAGAATGACTTGTGTCCCAATCAATCTATAACAGCAAGGTGTGAGGGACCATTTGAATGCAATTTGTTGATTGTATTGTAGCTAAGAAGTGTTATTAAAACTGCCCACCTCTTTTCAGGCTTTGTTTCTAAATCTTTGACACCTCTTTTTAACCAATCCTGTTCCTTGGCCAAGATGTTGACATTACAATCTTCAAAGTTATGTCCTTTTTCCTTAAGATGCAGGTACACAGCTGATTCCTGACCCAAGGAATTGGCTCTTCTGTGCTGGGCCATACAATGGTGCAGCTGCTGTTTTGTCTCCCCCATGGTGTTGCTCTTCTTGCATTTCAGCATTGGAACTTTTAGGTGCACCAGTTGCTGCCTCAGTGTATTGTTGGGTTTAAAGCAGACAGGAATACGGTGTCTCTTGAAAATTCTTTTTTTTATGACACCCCTGCTACATATGGGATGACCATGTTCTTTCTGAAGAGAAACAAAGTAGACTTGCACTGCAAGTTAACTTCCGAGTTTACTTTGGAGTGCAAGTCTACTTTGTTTCTCTTCAGTACTTCGTTCCCTTTGAAGTAGGGGAATTGGACTTTTTGCACCCACTTGGGGATAGCGTGCATATGGACCTTTCTTACCTATTTGGATGACCATGTTCTTTCTCCTGTCTTACTCCCCCCCCCCCCCTTCGCTGGTGGTATTCCTGTTCTTTTCTTTCCTTCTTCCAGTATTGACAAAGGCCCAGTCTGGATATTCACAAGTTTTAAGGGCTCCTCTGACGTGTTTAAATTCCTAAGCATTCGCCTCTTGCTAGAATGGGGTATTTATTGGCAACCAATTCTTGTACAAGTTATTCTGAATTCAGAAAGCCAGTCAAATGCCTAGCAAAACGTCTTCAAGAGCTAACTCTTCAATATCTAATTGAATACCACAGATATACTATGACCTGGATGAATGAGAACCTTCACAAGCATATTCTTTTTTTCCTTTGTACAGAACTTAGTTGTAAACAGCCGATACCTGTGCAAAATGGAGGTTTTTATGACATTAAACAGATATATGTGGAAAGGGATGTGGTTCAATTCTTCTGCAAAGAAGGCTACACAATAAGAGGCTCAGAATTGATACAATGTTATTCCTTTGGGTGGCTCCCCGACCCCCCTATATGTGAAGGTAACAATAGTTTACATTTTTAATGTTACAACTTTTGTTATGAGTGATCATTAATAAAGTTCTTACAGCCAGTCATGCCTACAGCTGACAGCTATGCCCTTCTGTCCTCCTTCCTGCTGTTCCATTTTCCTATAGTTCAGAGGGAGAGACGTACTGTTGGAATCCTTCACAGGATCAATGGAAACAAAGATGTTGAGTATGAATACTTACTCTCACATTCCTAAAAATTATAGATTACATGTAAACAATATTATAAAAACAACACTGGGTAATGCGCAATGTATTTCCTTAACTATAACAACCTTAGCGATCAAACCCAGAGCACTCCAAAGTGCAATTACCTACCTTCTAACATTCACCTTTTAATTGGTACACAAATGAGAAACACATTTGTTTCAATAGTTGAGATCAGTGTCTCCCCTTGCAGCTCTGTTTCTATAAGCGTACTGGTTAAAGGGGTAATGTTGGAGGGTATGCAATTAGGTGTAGGGGAAGTGTAACGGATCTGACCAAAACATTAGAACAAACAGTGAAAAAGATCAATGCATGTTCCTGGGCCTCATTTAATATGAGTCACTGCACAGCACAGATATAATATACGGGGCCCATGAGCTTTTATTAAACATCTTTCTGATTCAAAACAAATTCTACAATTTTCCTTCCAGTAAAATGAATATTCACATGCTGTATTGTAGGCTCTAAGTATTTGTGGATTCGTTGGGATGGGGATTCAAGTGATTTGAGTAGGATTCCAGTCATTGTGGTACAAAAACCACTACTATTTAGTCTACCGTCTCATTTCCTGGACCATTGCACCTCACTGGTATGTGTCTTAAACGGGTCATGCTCCTTCCTCAAAGTGATGTGCCTTGTTACAACATCCTTTCAATAGAACACAATAGAACACACAGATTGTTTCATTTTTTCAACAAAAACGCCATATGTGGGAAAAACTACCTTTGGTAGCCTATTGTTACGTAAACTAAGTTGAATAAAAAGAAAACCCATATGAATAGTGTGGACTGTAAATAATTACACAATTAAGCATTGGTAGAACTAGTTATATCATGTGATGACTATTTATAACTGAACAATACATTGAGTATAATTCTAAAATGACAGAGAGAAGAAATAAATGCTCTCCAGCTCCCAGACCACCACACGTGGTCCTGCTCACAGATCCAGCTGCACATCGAAATGGGGATATTGCTCACTATGAGTGTGATCATAATTATCGGTTAATTGGCTCAGAGAAGATCCAATGTGAGAATGGGCAGTGGACATCACCCCCTAGCTGTCTTGGTGAGTATTGGAATTCTGCCCTCTACAGGAATAAAACAGCAAATGCATCAGTCTGACCCTCTTGGCCTCTAGTAAATAGCATAAGTGTTTTAAAACCTTAATATCTGCACTTTCTGTGTAGTAAAAAAAATCACTAATTTTTCAAATTGGTGAAAATGTTTCACCAGCTTCATTTTTTGCCACAGGTTATTAAAATATAAGAACTGAATGATATGCCATATGCCAAATTCTATTACAGTATACAATGAGATTTACTGTAAACTTGATAAAATACTACACTGCACGCAGGTGTCTACTTTCCAGCGGTTATGGGTTTTGGTTTTGAGCCCCGGTGTCCAGGACAGCAGAGTCTTGTCCCTATATGGTTGTGTCCAGTCTCATTTAGGCAGAGGTATTTCTTATATTGCTCTCACAAACTGTAATTACTTTACACCTGAAGAAGGGGAAGTTAACACCCATAACATTGTTGGTTTGCTATCAGCACTTTAAATAAATGTGTTAGATATATTAAAGTGTAATTATACACGGAACCCCACAAACTCCCCTTTCCCATGAAAATAACTGACAGTAAGGACATTAACCACTATGTCCTATTTCCTGGGATTTGCCTCTATCCCATGTACCTCAGCAGGAAGTTCCACTTAAGGTTCAGAGTGTGCCTTTCCATTGATAAGTCCCTGAGGTAGGGGGTGGAGCCAGACCAAGACATCAAATAGTACATGCCAAAGTACATGGGATTCAGGCAAAGCCCTAGAGGTGAGGAACGTGCCGTTTAGGTACACACCCTTTGTCATTTAAGAAGAGGTGAAGGCAGTATAATTCTTTATGTTGGAAGGTTCATTCAGAAATACCTTTTGATCTATTTTTGACCCACTTATTTATATGTTAAGGGGATGTGTATTTCCCTAGATATGGCTGTTAGAGTGCCTCCGGGGTTTCCCAGAGTATAGTGGGTTCTTGGTAACTATTCTGGTTACCACAATTTGTTATGTTATATTGTTTAATATTCCCACAGCACCAGCATTACCAGATGTTATAGCCCATAGGGTACTTATATTTGATACAGTTTAGATAAATTAAGGCAGTATAATTGCCCTTTAAGGTTTTATTTTTTTATTGATTTCTGTTTGACTGAATTTCCATAGACAAGGGCCTGTGTAGTGGCACCTCGTGTTGTCTCCAGGAACGTTCACAAATGTTTAATTACTAGTCACTAAATGGGCAAGAATTGTCATGTATAGACCCTGTCCATGTCCTGGCCTTCTCTCATCTGCTATGACAGTTTGCATTGTAAAAATAAGAGTACTGTGATACTTTTCCTAAAGGCTAACTGTGAGAATTTCCTGCTGCTCCGATCCTTACCTTCTCATCTAGATGTCTCTGTTCTTTGTTCTGTCCACTGTCTCATAAACTACCACTTCCCACCAGCAGCAGGCTGTTTAACCATTTGGACATGATCACTCATCATGTTCACCTGATTTCCGTCTCTAGCTATTTACGGACTCCATCCAACCCTATTCCTTGCCATATTGTCAACTATTGACAACCATTGCTACTAATGTTATGCTCCTCATTTTTCACCATGTTCCCTGTGTCCAGTGATTCCTGTCCTTGCCGTGCCCTGTTTGTATCCTGATTTCCTGGTCTTGTTACCCTTTTCCTGTTCTTAGTCTTTTGGATATTGTCATAGTCAAGTATATTCCTAGTCTTTTCATTGTAGTATTCTTGTCTTTTTCACTGTGTGTTTGGGTGTGTACAATAAACTGGTTAACCTTGATCTCTGCTGCACTTCAGTCCTTCCTTGTTTCACAGCTGCTTCACAGCAGCGCTTATCCAGCGAGCGTAACAGTGCGATCTAGCCTATACTGAATACTGCAGCACTCAGAGATCTCCAGTTTATTGCACTTTTATTTTCCATTTTCACCATGGACCCCACCCGTTTAAATTACCTTTGCATTCTGGCTAAAAAGAACGAGAAATTGTGCAGTCTTTTTTTGACGATTCTAGAAAATCTTTGTTGGAGCTGATTAGCCGGGTACAGGATTCTGTTAATGAGGGTCGCTATGAAGTTGATGTTGTTGAACCATTATTCAACATTCTCTGTGATTTAGCTCCCTCTCTGTATCCAACTGATGTTTTCTATCCTTCTTTTTACCCACATGACATAGAGTACTTTCTCTGTTTATTTGAGGAGGATCTAGATTACTTCTAGATTACTTCTTCAGTCTATTGTCTCTCAGGGAATCTATACCCAGTTAGAGGTTAACCCTTTACTTAAATCCTGGTATAAAGTGTTTACAACTTCCTCTAAAACTCCTAAATCCCAGTCTATACCATTTGCTAAGCTAAAACATAAATCCAAACCCAAAAGAAAATATTTCCATGTGCAATCTAGTCCTGTCAAGTCTTCATCATTACAGCCTGTTTCCAGCCTTGTCCAGTCTGCATTGCCACAGCCTGTTTCCAGCTTTGACCAGTCTCCATTGCTACCACCTTTTTCCAGCTCTATCCAGGATCCAGTACTACTGCCTGTTTCCAGCTTTGTCCAGGGTCCAGCGTTCCAGTCTGTTTCCAGTCCTGTCCAGTCTGCATCCCTAAAGTCTGCTTCCAACCCTGTCCAAGCTCCAGCCACAAAGTCTGCCTTTCAGTCTAAAGACTCTCTGCCTGAAGTTTCCTGTCTGCTTTTGGACTCTGTTGAAAATCCTCTCCCTCCTAATCCATTTCTGCGGGGGTCCCTTCATCCGTTGGATAGACTATTATCTGTTAAAGGGTCATTCCCAAGACAGATTTCCTTAAATAACTTGCTTTTAACGCCACTGTCTGCAGATCCTTTGCTACAGAATCCACAGTCTGCAGATCCCTTTAACAAACTGCCTTTGAATCTACAGTCTGCAGATCCCTGTAATGAATTGCCTTGGAATCCACAGCATGCAGATCCCTTTAATGAACTGCCTTTGACTCCACAGCCTCCAGATCCCTTTAATGAACTGCCTTTGAATCCACAGCCTGCAGATACTCTGACTTTGCATCTACAATATGCAGACCTTGCAAAACTTTCAGATCTTTTTTTGTACATCCACAGTCTACAAATTCTCTGTCTATGACTTCTCCTGTCCTGTCCAGTGTTCAGTCTGCCGAGATGACTTCTCCTATCCTGTCCAGTGTCCAGTCTGCCAAGATGACTTCTCCTGTCATGTCCAATCTGCCGAGATGACTTTTCCTGTCCTGTCCAGTGTCCAGTCTGCTGAGATGACTTCTATTGCTCAGCCTGCCCAGTGTCCTGAGATGTCTTCAATTGCTCCGCCTGCCCAGTGTCCTGAGATGACATCAGTTGCTCAGCCTACCCAGTGTTTTGAGATGACTTCAGTCCTGTCTATTGTTCTGACAGCAGAGATGACAACCCTAGTCTTGTCTAGTGTTCTATCTGCTGAGATGACAACCCCAGTCCTGTCTAGTGTTCTGTCTGCTGAGATGACGACCCAAATCCTGTCTAGTGTTCCACCTGCCGAGATGACAACCCCAGTCCTGTCCAGTATCCACTGTGATGGCCCCACCAGTCCAGCATACAATCTTCTGAGATGACCATTGTTTCCAGAGACTCTATGTTACCTGTACCCAGGGGGTTTTCAGTTGCTGGGGTCTTCCATGCCACCCTTATTGCCATCTCTGCCGGTAAAATAACCAGTTATCTCTCCTGGTTCCATTGTCTGGGGCTGGCTTAGAGATGTTTTGCCATAGAGGTGTCTCAGAGGCTCGCTTTTACCACTCAAATGCACCCAGTACTGGTAGTTATCTGAGGGCGAGTGTAGTTTGCATAAGATTTCATTCCTCTCTGGGTAAATTAACCATGCTCCAGGTCAGTGGTAAACACCCTGACAAGCTTGCAAGTGTCCTATTGGAGCCTGGGTTGTTGCGCGCATGTTATACTGTGAGTCAAGGGACTACCAACCTCACTTGGTTCAAAGTACCAACTAAAACAGCCTTTATGCTTTTCTTCAGACTCTGGAAGATGGCGCCAGTGTTTTGGCATAAGCTTGGCTCGGGAGATCCTGGTGGTGGATTTTCTTGTCTGATTGGTGACAACCCTCTTTCCAGTATACCATTGTTCATGGAGGGTTGGGCCATTGTGGAGCGTCCAGAGGCCGTTCCTGAAGAGGGGGGTAATGTGAGGATTTCCTGCTGCTCCGATGCTTACCTCTAGATGTCTTTGTTCCTGCTGTTCCAATCTTCACTTCTAGATGTCACTGTTTGTTCCTGTCCTTCTGATCTTCTCCTCTAGATGTCTCTGTGTCTTTGTTCCGTCCACTGGCTCATGAATTACCACTTCCCACCAGCAGCAGGCTGTTTCACCATTTGGACATTATCACTCATCAGTCTTTTGGATATTGTTATAGTCATTGCTTGTGTTTTTCACTGTGTGTTTGGGTGTGTACAATAAACTGGTTAACCTTGATCTCTGCTGCACTTCATCCTTCCTTGTTTCACAGCTGCTTCGCAGTAGCGCTTATCCAGGGAGCGTGACTAACTAACATTTTATTTAGTTGACAAGCTTTCGAGGGCTATACCCTCTTCATCAGGTCAGAGCAGTACTCACAGGGCTATACCCTCTTCATCAGGTCAGAGCAGTACTCACAGGGCTATACCCTCTTCATCAGGTCAGAGCAGTACTCACAGGGCTATACCCTCTTCATCAGGGCAAAGCAGTACTCACAGGGCTATACCCTCTTCATCAGGTCAGAGCAGTACTCACAGGGCTATACCCTTTTCATCAGGGCAGAGCAGTACTCACAGGGCTATACCCTCTTCAGCAGGTCAGAGCAGTACTCACAGGGCTATACCCTCTTCATCAGGTCAGAGCAGTACTCACAGGGCTTCCCTCTTCATCAGGTCAGAGCAGTACTCACAGGGCTATACCCTCTTCATCAGGTCAGAGCAGTACTGATTTTGACAAAGGTTTAACAGAAAGTTAAAAAGCTAATGTCAAAAGATAATAAGATAAACAAAACAACAAGGGGTGAGTGAATAAACAAACAAACACTAGTTAAAAGCAAAAGGTACCAAGGAAAGTGTAGAGGGGTAAAGTGTGAAGGGGGGAAGAGAAGGCAGGGAGGACCTAAAAAAAACCACTGTAAGAAGTGTTTGTATTGTTAATTTTGCTGCAATATGGAAATGTTTTATTGTATTAAAGCCAAGTTTTTGCCTTACTTTTGGCAGAACTGAAAGAGAAGATACAATGTGACCAACCACCCCCTATAGAACATGGAGAATTAGAGATGGAATCAGAGGTCTACCACAGTGGAGATGTAGTTCAGTACAAGTGTAAAGAAGGATATGAGATACAAGGACCTAGAGACGTAAGTTGCAAAATGGGCAAATGGTCAGCAACTTCTGCTAAGTGCAAGGGTAAGTTAACCTGAAAAAAACTTTTATGCTTAAATTTAAAGCAAAAATAATTTGATGGCACATTAATTCGGTTAAGCAGCAATAACTTCTATATGTTTCCTTTATTTTAGCCAAACATGAATTTTGCCAGGCTCCACCATCACTCACAAATGGGGAACTTATTGGTATTCCTTCTTTCTCTCACAAAAATGGCGAATCTGTAGAATACAGGTGTAAAACTTACCATCTGATGGAGGGGTCTAAAACTGTGAACTGCACACATGGTAGATGGACTGAACCACCAATTTGTTTAGGTGAGTATGAAGGATAATGGTAGGCCACCTATGCAAACAGTCCATTTTACCAGCACTAGTCTCTCCAGGGTAGAATAGGTGCAAGCTCGTATGTTCACCTTCTATACTTGAAACAATTTACAATATTTGTTATGAAATACATTACATTTTCTGCCACTTCACATTGCTCAAGGAGATTCAATAAAAGTTTTTATCGTTAAAATGGTGCTAATTTTTCCCCAACCAATCAGATGTTAGCTTTCAAATATTAAATAAGATCTAATTGGTTGGGGCAAAATTAGCGCCATTTTTAACGATAAGAATTTTTATTGAATCTCCGTACTTTTTACAGAACAAAGAAATTGTACCGAATCCTCCCATTAACTTCACTGGCACCCTCTGATATAGGTTACACTGCCTTACCCAAAAAGATTCCAAGTTGCCTTTCTTTTTACTCTTGATAGAGGAATAAACTTACTTAATTTGCACTATATCAACTCTTGGACCCCTCTATATTTGGAATCTTGCTATCATAGTACTTTTTACAGAAACAGGTATTGCAACGTTTTGGATTAGCCTTGATCCTTTGTCAAGTGGCTTTAAAAGTAATGTGTTTTAAAAGAAATAATAAAAAATCTTGATCCTTTGTGAAGTGGCAGAAAATGTAATGTATTTTAAAATAAATAATAAAAGTGTATATTTTTAAGAGTGCTGCTCCCCTGTGAATTGCATCAGGACTTCCTCCTCATTAATTTTTTAAGTATTGGATTTACTGCATTAATCCCAAAGTGAAATGACCAAGAGTTGACTAAACTGAGTTCTCTTTGTTATCTGGTTCACACTGTAACATACATAAAGGGGAACGTGTCTCATTATGCAGATCCTTGTTTCGGTTTTCACATATCAAAGAAAGAATGACATGTCTTTTCCTTTTCTTTTTCACTTTTAAAGGGCAATGGGCCATATTTATTTTATATATATATATAATTTATTTAGTATCGGTAAAATATCGATAAATATTGGTAAAAAGCGTTATCGCTATTGTACAGCCGCCCAGTCGTTAATGTGCAGATGTACGGGTATTGGAGGTTTACAATACTTTGGTTATTAAATATGGACCAGTATGAGCAAAGCAATGGTAACTGTCCCTTCTCAACTGTCATGTAAAGATCTGAGAATCAGTATGATAACTGTTGTTTCATAAAGTAGACCAGAACAGGCTGACAGATGCATACACCCCCAACGCACCGTCTTTTTTGCATATGTTGCACATGACCACGTATGCAAAGTAAGCAGGTGAAGGGACGGCCATCTGTCAGTCTGCATTGGTCCCCTGTGTCTTCTACACGCTGACACTGTTTGCATAAGAGAATATTTATTCCTACTTCCACACCATTGATACTTTTTAGAAAAAGTAAATTTTTTGATACAGATATAAGCTTGAATATTAAAAGATAAGTTCACTCCTGCTAGAATACTTACCTTCCTTCTGCTCCAGAATTCTCTGACTTTGTGACCTGTACAGTATTGTAGGTCCAAGATTTCAGTGAAGTTTTACTAACTAAACTAGAGCAATTTATTTATATACAATGTTTCATTTGAGGGGAGCACTTGCCCTTTAAGCACTTTACTAATGCAATTTCAACAAATGTCATCCCTTTTAATTCAGCTTGTTGGACAAGAGCCTGAGCCTGACTACTGGCAAGGTAATGTAGGAAGGTGCCTGGCCGGATTAGGGAGCCAAGATGCCAGCCCTTATGTGCCAATATCAGACAGCCTTATAGCAGGTGTGATGGACCCCGGTAAGGGTGGGATACCTGCCTAATCTGGGCCCCTTCATCCTTAAAATTGTCCATTTTTTTCTTTAAAAAAAGCTATTTTAAAAAATGTTGATGAAGCTGGTGGCACAGGTTCCCCACAAAGTGATACCTTTTCTCAAAGTGTTGACATGCTGTTTCTCTTGCTCTGAGTAAGAGCGTTGACTGCTTGGGTCAAGAAGGAGTGAGTCAGGAGGCAAGACATGCAATATATAGTGTCAGTCAGAGGGTTAAAGTCCAGGGGAAGGTGTTGGAAATAAAGATTCAGTAAAAAGTAGTTGAACCTGGACTTGGGCTTAATGCAAAATCAGGAAATAGCATAATCACCACCAGCATCCCACAGCTACTGTTTGACAGAAGCTTAGGGTTAAAGACATCTGTTCCTAAATCAAAAGCTTGCTCTACAGCTAACAGGGGCAAAAGGACTGCCAGAGGTGGAAGAATTTAGTTGCTCTAATCTGTGTGCTCCCTCCACCTCCAGGCCAAATTTTAAATCACTAATGGCAGCCCTATCTGGATAGTAGGGAATGGTGAAGAGAGAGGCTTTCTGGACAAACTTTTGTGCATGTGTTTGTATATGGCCTTTATTCAATGAATGGGGTATTCCCCTATTTTGGCTTGTAATACCTGAAGACACATGGCAACATGTTGAGAGGGATGGAATGTCTTTTGGCTAATGTAGGATTTCTCAAACATTTTTGTTACGCTGTAAAATAAAAATTCAATGCAGTGAATGTAGTGTGGCAACACTCCACTAATAATTCATTTTGATAATATTATACACTGTATAAAATAAAAGTAATTATATCAAGTCCAATATTAAAGGGCATGTCCACCCCCAAAACTATAATCTCCCCCACTACTGGCCCCACTCCGTAGTGTATAGAAATCCTTACCTTACATCCCTGCTCCAAATGGTTCTCCTGGAATCCCCCTCCAAAGTCTGAAAAACTGACCACCAGGAGTACTAATAGCTATCCTTCCCTCAGCCCCAACCAGGGCTGCCATCAGACTTTTCTGGGCCCCATACTGGGTACATTTCCACCTCCCCGACGCACACACAGACTGGTAAAAATGTACCCATGTCCAGTACACACACTTAAGATGCCCTCATGCTCAGAGGGCACAGACAGGTAAATATAACATACCTTTAAGCCAAGCCCACACAGACTGGATCCTATATTAGACCCCATGTTATATTCTTCATCAGTGTTGCTTAAAACGTATTTCATTTGTATTGACTATTGATATATTCACCCCATTCTCCATGCACAAATCCTTACACCTACCCATTTGTGCACTGTCTGGAATAAGGCTGCCACTATTGCCACACAGCATGGCAGCTTCACACTCTGTCCTGCCATGCTGCAATTTGACACAGAGATAGAAATTTGGATATAGGCAGGATAGGGATGGTTTTAAGTTGCCATACTGCTATGTGACCTAATCTCTATCCTGCTTATATCCATATCTCCATCTCAGTGTGGAGCTGCCATGCTGCAATGTGACACAGAGATAGAAATTTGGATTTAGGCAAGATAGGGATGGTGTAAAGTTGCCATACTGCCATGTGACACAATCTCTATCCTGCTTATATCCATATCTCCATCTCAGTGTGGAGCTGCTATACTAATATGTGGCACAGAGATGGAGATATGTACCGTATATAGGCAGGATAGAGATGGTGTGGAGCTGCCATACTGCAATGTGACACAGAGATGGAAATATGTATATAGGCAGGATAGAGATGGTGTGAATCTGCCATACTGCAGTGTGACACAGAGATGGAAATATGTATATAGGCAGGATAGAGATGGTATGGAGCTGCCATGCTCCCCCATGGGGTAGGTAATAGCCCAGTAGCCCTATTAGGCTATTATCTACCCCATGTGCAGTGCATGCCTTGCTGGCAGAATGCAATCCGGGTATGCTGGAAGTTGTAGTTTCTTAAACATGTGAAGTTACAAGGTTTTCCATTACTGCTATACAGGTAATGGCACCAGCAGTCCCCAAAGAGCAGTCCCTGTACACAGCAGTGAGACAGAGGGTAACAATGTCCCCCTCATGGACTCTCACAAGCAAAAATGGGTTCAGTATAACTTACAGTTACTCCCTCCTGCTCTCTATGGAGATCACAGCACAAAAGAGCTACAAGTCCAGGGGAGGGGCAGAGTCACATAGACAGTAAAGCCACCTACTGACTGAGTCATAGGCCATGCAGCAGATACACACCCTGTTTGTCTTCTCCATCCAGTGAAGACATCTTGGATATAAAGTAATACCTTTTATTGGCTAACTAAAATGATTGAAAATGCAAGCTTTCGAAGCACTAGGCTTCTTCCTCAGGCATGATACAATACTGAATCTTATAAAGCACTCTATTTTATACATACTAGAACAAAGACTTTCTGACATTACATAGGTGTTATCTTTTGCACCCATGCCTGATTGGCAATGGCTGTCATAAATAAAACAGTAAATACACATTCAATGATCACAGGCAGTAATAAAAAAATTAGCAAAGGTTAAACAAACAATCAGATACACTTCACCTCTAGTGTCCATGGAGGGTCTGGTATAAATGAGATATTTATGGGGTTGGGTAGTTTAGAGGAATTTAGTCTGATTAACTCTACATGACATTAAGATTAGAAACACAGTGACACATAAAGTTTAGATCTTTGTTGCGTCCAGAGTCCCTAATTTTTGTATAAGTTTACATTCCCATTCTAACCTTTCCTTTTGGGATCTGAAATTTCCCATAAGCACTGTGACTTTTAGGTCTTTCAGGCTGTGTCCTTGGCTGCAGAAATGGGCACCCACAGGGACATCTCGTTTATTGTTATTAATTGTGAATCGATGAGAGTTCATCCTTTGCCTCAGGGTCTGTCCAGTCTCTCCTACATAGTCCTGAGGGGCACCTAGAACATAAAATCAGGTATACCACATTGGATGATTTGCAGGAGAAGGTTCCCTTTATTTCAAACCTATGTTGGGTTCCTGGTATTGGTATCCTGTCTCCAGTGTGGATGTACTTGCAGGTTTCACACTTTTTCTGCAAACAGGGAGATGTTCCATTTTGTGTGGGGCCTGTTAGGGAACTTTTTACAAGCATTTGTTTTAAGTTGGGTGGTTGTCTGTAAGCTAAGAGAGGGGGGTCTGGGAATATTTCTAGTAATCTGTCGTCCTTTTGTAAAATGGGTTGGAGTTTCTTTGGCGATTTTTCGTAGTATTTCCATTTGTGGGTGGTATGTAACAACCAGTGGGATACGGTCCTCCTTTTGGATATGTTTGTATTTTAGAAGGTTGTTTCTGGGGATGCTGGTTGCTTTCTTGATCTGTGTTTCTGTAATGAACTGACTGTATCCCTGTTTTGTAAAATCTTTTTTGAGCTGTTCCAGGTGCAGACTTCGTCTGTAGAGTCAGAGCAAATCCTGTTGTATCTTATACCCTGGCTGTAGATAATGGAGTTCTTTATGTGTTTAGGGTGAAAACTGTCATTACTGAGGTATGTGGGTCGGTCTGTAGGTTGCGATAGATGGGTTTGTATGTGTTTCCTTTAATCTGTATTGTGGTGTCCAGAAAGCTTATTTCGGTAGGTGAATAATTCATTTTGAGTTTAATGGGGGGGGAAATCATGTATTTTGGTGGAAGTGCAGTAGGTCATCTTCGCTTGCAGTCCAGATGATCAGAATGTCATCTATATAGCGGAAGTAGGCCATGGGTCTGATGGGGCATGTTGAAAGAAAGATTTCTTCTAAATTTGCCATAAATAAATTTGCATATTGTGGCGCAAATCGTGTTCCCTTGCCACAACCATCTGTTGCAGGTAAAATCCTGCTGAATGAGAAGTAATTGTGGGTTAGTATAAACTCCATTAATTTGGCAATTGGTAGTGCAGGTATGTCCAGTTTTTAAGATATCTCAGACAAGCTGAAATACCATCATCATGGGGAATGTTGGTATAGAGAGCCTCTACATCCAATGTGGCTAAAATGGTTCCATCGGTTATGATCAATGGCTGCTAGTTTATTTAGGAGGTGTGTAGTATCCTGAATAAAACTGGATGTATTTTGTACCAGGGGTTTCAGTATACTCTCAATCCAGCCGGATTAAGGAGACTACGACTTAAAGAGCACTTCCACAATAAGGACTCCAACAACACCAACATTAAACCACGGCATATTAATCCGCTAAAAAGATCTGCTTGGACGCCTAAACCTGGAGCCAACCCTACTTTGGACACATACATCAACAATTTCAGAGAGAGGGTCACATCTACATTTCTACACAAAGCGAGAGAGAGGGTACACAACATAAGCAGAAAGGAACAAAAAGCCATTAAATCCCGAGAGAGAACAGAGATATTATTATAAAAATGGCTGACAAAGGAGGCGCTATAGTCATAATGAACACTAATGACTAATAAAAGAAGCCCAAAGGCAGCTATCAAACAGCTCACACTATGCCAATTACAGGGGGGTCCTAAGGACTGTTATAAGAAAGAACTTTAAAACCCTGGTTAATAATTTGCCTACCAGGATCACAGACAGTGTGCTACCTTTAATACCTGAAGACCCCAAGAGTGGGTGCTCATATGCTCCCCAAAATCCACAAAGAAGGGAACCCAGGCAGACCCATTATTCAGGTGTTAGAAACACTAACAAGAAAACATCTCCAGCTGGATTGAGAGTATACTGAAACCCTGGTACAAAATACATCCAGTTTTATGCTAAATAAAATAGCAGCCATTGATCATAACCTGATGGAACCATTTTAGCCACTTGGATGTAGAGGCTCTCTATACCAACATTCCCATGATGATGGTATTTCAGCTTGTCTGAGATATCTTAAAAAACTGGACATACCTGCACTACCAATTGCCAAATTAATGGAGTTTATACTAACCACAATTACTTTCATTCAAGCAGGGGTTATACCTGCAACAGATGGGTGTGGCAAGGGAACACGATTTGGCCACAATATGCAAATTTATTTATGGCAAATTTAGAAGAAATCTTTCTTTCAACATGCCCCATCAGACCCATGGGACTTCCGCTTTAGATGACATTTGATCATCTGGACTGCAAGCGAAGATGACCTACTGCACTTCCCCCAAAAATACAATGATTTCCACCCCACCATTAAACTCAAAATGAATTATTCACCTACCGAAATAAGCTTTCTGGACACCACAATACAGATTAAAGGAACACAATACAAACATCCATCTATCGCAAACCTACAGACCGACCCACATACCTCAGTAATGACAGTTTTCACCCTAAACCATAAAAAACTCCATTATATACAGCCAGGGTATAAGATACAACAGGATTTGCTCTGATTCTACAGACAAGTCTGCACCTTGAACAGTTCAAAAAAGATTTTACAAAACAGCGATACAGTCAGTCCATACAGAAAAACAGATCAAGAAAGCAACCAGCATCCCCAGAAACAACCTGCTTAATACAAACATATCCAAATGGTGACCGTATCCACTGGTTGTTACATACCACACCACAAATGGAAATACTACGAAAAATCGCCAAAGAAACTCCAACCCATTTTACAAAGGACGACAGATTACTAGAAATATTCCCAGACCCCCCTCTCTTAGCTTACAGACAACCACCCAACTTAAAACAAATGCTTGTAAAAAGTCCCTAACAGGCCCCACACAAAATGGAAAATTCCCTGTTTGCAGAAAAAGTGTGTGAAACCTGCAAGTACATCCACACTGGAGACAGGATACCAATACCAGGAACCCAACATAGGTTTGAAATAAAGGGAACTTCTCCTGCAAATCATCCAATGTGGTATACCTGATTTTAGTGTTCTAGGTGCCCCTGAGGACTTTATGTAGGAGAGACTGGACAGACCCTGAGGCAAAGGATGAACTCTCATCGATTCACAATTAATAACAATAAAGAGATGTCCCTGTGGGTGCCCATTTCTGCAGCCAAGGACACAGCCTGAAAGACCTAAAAGTCACAGTGCTTATGGGAAATTTCAGATCCCAAAAGGAAAGGTTAGAATAGGAATGTAAACTTATACAAAAATTTGGGACTCCGGACTCAACAAAGATCTAAACTTTATGTGTCACTATGTTTCTAATCTTAATGTCATGTAGAGTTAATCAGACTAAATTCCTCTAAACCACCCAAACCCATAAATATCTCATTTATACCAGACCCTCCATGGACACTAGAGGTGAAGTGTATCTGATTGTTTGTTTAACCTTTGCTAATTTTTTTATTACTGCCTGTGATCATTGAATGTGTATTTACTGTTTTATTTACGACAGCCATTGCCAATCAGGCATGGGTGCAAAAGATAACATCTATGTAATGTCAGAAAGTCTTTGTTCTAGTATGTATAAAATAGAGTGCTTTTTAAGATTCAGTATTGTATCATGCCTGAGGAAGAAGCCTAGTGCTTAGAAAGCTTGCATTTTCAATCATTTTAGTTAGCCAATAAAAGGTATTACTTTATATCCAAGATGTCTTCACTTTCATCTATGGCTAACACGGTACAATTCTCTTCTCCATCTTGGAATGGAGTGGCTGAATGCAGTATTGCAGGGAAAATATTTTTTTTTCTTCCTCTCACTCTCTGGGCCCCTTCCAAGTCCGGGCCCCATACAGGAGTACCCCCTTTGCCCCCTGATGGTGGCCCTGGCCCCAACCGCTATAAAAGATTTTACAGGAACTCCCCCAAACTTTACTTACCTTACCTTTCTCCCCCGGCGTTCCCCACTGCCAGCAGCCACGTCCGTGATTGGCTGCCTCTCAGCCAATCATGGTCGCAGCTGCCAGTCCCGCCCCCTGCTTGCAGTTGCCGCGGGAAAGAGGTAAGTTAAAGATTGGGGGAGTTCCTGTAAAATCTTTTATGGCGGTTGGGGCTGGGGGAAGGAAAGCTACTATTGGGCAAAAGTCCAAAAATGGGTTGGACATTCCCTTTAAGAACACAGGTATTTGCCAAGAGAAAAACTTTCAATGCAAAGTGTGTTTAGTGAATGTACTACCTTACCTACTAAGGAGGAGCAGTGTAGTTGTGCTATTGACAACGTTTCTATAACCACAAAATATCTCCTCCATTGATTTTTATTCTGATGAGTATACATATCTTTCTTCAAGTTTTTCAACCTGGTCATTGTCTGTCAGCACCAAGGAACTCCGAAATTACTTTTCTTGCTTCCTCCATCCCCAAGATCACCGTCCAGTTTAGCAACTGGTACATACATATATTTTATTTCATAATATTCACTAAATAAAATTTGCATTCGAATGACAGCCTAACTATATTTGGATTTATTTATGCTGAATTGGAAAACCAGTTACATAGCAGTTTGAGTGCGGATTTGGTCTTGGATTGAATCAGAAGGATCCCTGTAATTTTGGACCTGAGAATATAATCCAGCCACGCGAGGGTTTGAGAACCCCAGCTCTATGGGACATATTTATAAAGGCACGGTATCGCTCTTTTATGATAAAGGTTGGAATCATCAAAAATCTTTTTTTATTTCAGAATACTGAATGTGAGCAGTGCAATCTGCTTCATGTTTCAGGACAGATGGAGAACGGGTTACTGCTAACATTTTGGCATCAGATTAAATATCTGAATGTAGGTTCATAATAACTCACAATAATTGGCATAGATGATGTTATCACAGTACAAGTAACCATTCATTTTAGTCAAATTTAAAGGGCCGTAACTATTAAACATCAAATTAGGTGATTTCTTGTCTAATGGAGACATGAACCTCTATACTAACAAATGTAATATATACCATCTGATCATTTGTTGCCCCCCTACCAGCTCCCTTCACATTAAATAATCAAGAACAAATGACATGCACACCATGTTTAAACCATGGGTTCTGCACCCAAGTAAGAAGGTGTTTCAAAGCATGTTGTGGTCTCCACAACAAATATTACTTGTGCTGATGTTTTTTTGTGTCTCTCTTGTAGGTATCCCACCCTAGGGAGTCTAGGGAGTCTCCCGGATTCTGGGCTGGTCTCTCGCACTCCCACGACTAAAAGCTCCCTTATACCCAGCCCTCTGGAATGCCCCTTTTCTGGCTGACATGCCCCCAGAACTCCTATGTCACACCCCCAACTATGCCTCCGGTCCACCCCTAGATAACATCACACCCCCTTTCCATCCTGCACCCTCTCCCCACCCTGCTAAGAAACCACATTTGGCAGGGTGCTCTTGTATCATCTGTACTTGATTATCGGGTGTACAGAAGATCCAGAGCATTTGCAATTATGTGGCATATTTATAAAGAAGGGGTATTCTTAAATAAGCGTTAAATAACACTACTCATCCTAAATAATCTGATCTTGATATAAGAATACCACTCCTAAATAAGTATACTGTCCCTTAAATAAGGATACCAGTCCTTAAATAGGAATATCCATACCTAAATAAGAATTCCTTTTCTTATAGAACACAACAGATCTTTAAAAAATGATTCAATGAGTATTGATTCATAAAGGGCATCTCCACCCTTAAAACAAAAAACTAGTTACTTTTAATTTATCTGCCCCCAAACCCAACTGATATATTTAGCACATTATTAGATGTATTACTAACCAAATATTTAATATTGCCTCCATTCTGGCAGAGTGAGCTGGCTCCTCCATGCAGTCAATCAAGGCTGTGATGTTGACATCACAGTCAATAATTGACTGCTGTTTACCCTGCTAACACTTCTGCACATGCCCAATATTCCAAAAAGCTCAATCAGCAGAGAGAGGAGGCAGATAACTTTTCCAGAAAAGAATCAAACTTATCATTAAATGTTTGGTTGCAAAAGCATGTATTAAAGTGGTAAATATAGTAGTCTGGGTTGCGAGCCAACCATTTTTTTTCTTTAACTGTTGACATGCAATTTATATAGCAATAATGAGCAGTATATCTGTTGTATTCAATTAGATCAACTGGACTTGAAGTTTAGTTCTTGAAGACGTTTCGCTAGTCATCCGACTGGCTTTCTCAATTCAGAATGACTTGTACAAGAATCTGTGGCAATTATGTACCCTGGAAAATCCCAATTAGCATATCACAATTAGCCCTTAACACCTGGCTGTGATATGCTAATTGGGATTTTCCAGGGTACATAATTGCCACAGATTCTTGTACAAGTCATTCTGAATTGAGAAAGCCAGTCGGATGACTAGCGAAACGTCTTCAAGAACTAAACTTCAAGTCCAGTTGATCTAACTGAATACAACAGATATACCATGACCTGGATGAATGAGAACCTTCACAAGCAATAATGAGCAGTATTTTACTATGAGGGTTGTTTAAGTATACCCATGCTTTATAAATCTGTCCGATGGGGCATATGTATAAAGTAGAGATATTCTTAAAGGGCATGTCCATCCAATATATACAAAAAAAACTTTTTTAGTGATAAATATATATTGATCCCAGTGCACTCTTCCTGCTTTACCACCAGGTGCCTCCAGGTACATATAATCATGCAGAAAAATAGTCCAAATCCTGGGCACTCTTTTCAAAACAATTTTCAAAACATTTTGCATTTATTTTAAATCAGAATTTCGGTGCTACATAGTGCACCATACAAAACATGTATCCTGGTGAGTGCCCAGGATTTGGAATAAACTATTTTAAGAATATACTTTTACCTCAGCCCTCGCCGAAAGTCCGGACTACTGTCAGTCCTGGCCGCAAAGGTGACAAGTTCCTGCAGTTGTTTAGATCTGAGAATGTAAAAGAACAGTCAGTAACCCACACTATGTGATACCAAAATGCTGGGAAATAAAACACAAACGCCATGTGAGTAAGGTAAATTTCCCACCACTCACATCAAAATAAGAGGTGAGATATAGATTACTGGTTTTATATCAAAGTGCTATGCACCTTGATATGAGTCAGTGTTGTTCTGGCAATGTGAGTAATGGTGGCCATAGATGCTACAATCCGAGTGTACGTTCTGACTAGGTTGTGACTGCTGACACCACAGCCAGTATTTAACTGTTTAACCCCTGCTGCCTCCTCTGCACCTATCCAAGCTTATAAAAAGCTCATTAAGCAGAGCTAATAGGCAGATACCTTTGCCAGCGAGTAATAGAACTTATCATTAAATATAACAACTGCAAAAAAATAGCAGTTGGGGTTGCAGGCAGATAATTGACAAGTCGCCAGTTTTAAAATTGGACATGCCCTTTAAATTAGGAGTGTTAAATAACAATTCTCATTTCCAAATATAATACCTGAATTCTAATCCTTTTTAGTCACGGCAAAAATCATCCTTGCAGTTGAAAACTTGGTAGCTTACAATATTTCAATACTACCTGGTATGGGAATTCCCCATTGACTTCAACGGGCGATACCTCATAGTATTTAAATACAATCCGATATCAACTTTTAAGCTGCAGCAACATCGACACAATGTATCTTGTTTTTGACAGACATATAAAGCATACTAGCTGATAGGAATTATAGAATTCAATTAGGGTTATTTATATTTTGCTTTTCTTTTCATTTAAATTCAAATTCTTCAATTACAGCTATTTATGCTTCATATGTGGAACAAGATGCAGTAGCGTGAGAAATAACATCCAATGAAATATGATTGTTAACTATTTCCTTGCATATCTAAGTACCCGTTTTTTTTTTGTTTTTTTTAGAGCCGTGCATTGTGGGTATTGACCAAATGAGACAAAAGAACCTAAAATTCAAATGGAATTTTGAGATGAACACTTACTTTTTACATGGAGACATAGTGGAATTTGTATGTAAAGATGGTTTTGAGATGCATGAACATTCTGCACTAAAAGGACTATGTCAAAGGGGTTCCATTCTATACCCAACCTGCAGAAAGAAAGGTACTACTTCATATGTAATAGTAATGCCAAAATACGCATTTTCCCTTACCTTAGGGCTCGTTCCCACTAGAGCGCATTTCGGTGCATTTTACATTGCCCCAAAACGCTGTGCTCATAGAAAGCAATGGCGCCGTTCACATTAAAGCGCTGCAGTTTGGTGCGTTAATGCACAGCGTTGCCATTGAAAATAATGGCATGCATTGTGCCTTAACGCAGCGGAATAACGCTTGCGCTCTAGTGTGAACGAGCCCTTAGTTTACCTTACAGTATATAATCGATGTGTTTGAAAAGCTGCATTTATCCTCTATAATATACAGTACCTGTTGACTGAAGCAAAGTCGAAGCATTTTCTTTATTCCACCTCCAAGATTCTGAAACAATTTTGATTTCTGTAGTGTAGATGTAGATAACCAATAGGCAACTGTAACAGGGTGTAACTATGATTTCAGAACTGTTATTTATACAGTAGATATAAACTAGCAGAAAGTCCTAAAATCTTACTTCAGCTCAAAATATATATAAAGTAATAAATATTGCCATGGTATGAATGAAGTTCTTTTATGTCCACAGATCAACTAAAGGGCTGTGGTCCACCTCCTCTGGTCAAAAACAGCAAAGTGATTAAACCAAAGGAGTACTATGAGTCTGGATCTGCAACTGTGTATACGTGCTCAGACTACTACTTCTTGAATGGTTCTAACACAGTGCAATGTTTAGATGGTGAATGGGAAGCTCTGCCTTCGTGCATAGGTAAATAATAATAATATATATAGAGAGAGAGAGATCTCCTACTTCCCATTCTTAAATTAAGTTCTGTGTAGACATAAGATTACTAGATTATCTGAAACCGGCTGCTCAAAAATGGCCATAGCACCGCTCTCCCTGCCTTACCAATCCTCCCTGCCTCACATGGTGACACATTTCCAATCTCTGCCATGGATGTGCATTAACCCTATGTCACAGGAGCGAGGAAGGTTCAAGGATGGAAGTTAGATTTATAGTTACATACAGGGCTATGTACCAAGAGACGTAATCGTATAGATGGTGTAAACTTAACGTCCATTGCTTGTATTCCATAAAGCGTTTGTGATAGATATTACAACATACGGATTTGCTTCAGTAAGCAGTTCAGTAAACTTAACGTCATTTTTAGTACTACAGTTGTGTTTTTTGATGGATTGTGGCTTATTTACTCACCATGGTTTTCTACCATAGATTTACATTAAAGGCAAAATAATCTGTATGAGGATGCAAACAGATGGTCCAAACGTATCATAACGAGTTGTAAAACATTGCTACATATGTACGTGTTTAATTTTTAAAGGAAACATGCTTACATTTCACAACATACATTTACATGTATGGCAAATTGTGTGTCATTTATATGATTATCTTGCCATGTTAGCTATAGGGAGGAATTTATATTGGTATATACAATAATTAAGATGTGTAGGCTGTGTGTTAGAATTACCGTTTGGTGGCGTAAAAAATATTCGGAAAAATCCTATTAGGAGCACGCATTTATAATCTAAACATTTGGTACATTTGGTACATTGCTTGGACTGTTTTGATGCGCAAATTTTAGATGAGTAATACGCATCTTGTATTACGTCTAAAAGTGACGTTAAGCGTTAATGAAACCCCGTTAACACATTAACAGAACTTTAAGACGTAACTTTGTGATAACGGCTCTTGGTAAATAGCCCTGATAGTATTGGAGGCTAAATATGACCTTCCAGTTGAACCTTTTCAGCCTACCCACAATACCTGCCTAAAGGTTCATACACACGTGATCACGTGTGCCGACCCGCGACGCACGATGTGAATGAACGCCCGTTTCGGGCGATAATCGGCCAGTGTATGGGCACTTTATTGGCCGAAATGGCCATTCGTTCGGGGATCATTGCTCGATGCTCCAGGCAGATCTCCGAACGAGCAGCCGTTTTGGCCGATACAGTGCCCATATACGGGCCAATTATCGGCCAAAACATTTGCGGTTGGGCCAGCTATCAGCCACACCGCTGAAGCCATCTTTAAAGCAGCCAATCTCAACTACTGTATAATATAAGAACAGGAAGTAGGTGTTTCCTCTACCATTCCATTAAAGTTGTTATTTTTATTTAAATGTACATTTTCGGTGTAGTAACCCTTTAAAGTGATAGAAATAATTTATTTGAATGTCTTTTATTTTTTAATAAATAGAGCCATGTTTCTTATCCAAAGAGGAGATGGAAAGAAAACAAATACAATTAAGATGGAGTTTTGACAACAAAGATTATTTTTTACACGGAGAGTTTGTGGAATTCATATGTAGGAAAGGATATCAGAACTATCAGGCTACTGCACTGTTCACAGTTAGGGTTCAGTGCAGTCATGGAAGAATAAAGTATCCCATCTGTGTGAACACAGAGATGTAACTTTTAATAAATATGATTAGTAATATCACCCTATACAAATTTTACATTTTTAGGGAACAATAAAATACAGATAATGCACATTTTAAAAAAAGGACAATTATACTTACCTCCCCCTCTTCCTTTCCCCCCCCTCCTGCAAAGTACTCAGGGTGAGGACCTAAAATGCTAAGTCCTCACCTCTGGGTACTTTACAAAAGTCCTGCACTACTTTCTCCCTCGTCGCTCCGGTCCGATCCTCCCGATTGGCACTGTCAGTGACAGGTCACGAGGCAGCCCATGGCAAGACATGCTCTGCAAGGAGGCGTGTCTTCCCATTAGCTGTCTCCCGGACTGTCACTGACAGTGCCAGTGGGGAGGATTCAACCGGAGCGATGGAAAGGGACAGTAAACAGATTTTATGTACTTTGTTAAGTATATGAGGTGAGAACGCTTATTCCCACCTCCCTGTGAATATTCATGCCTGGAAACACTGCAACCTTATTGGTGCTCCACTCGCGGCTCCTTCTCAGTTGTCAGACGTGCTGTCCTGACCGATTGCTTATCTTCGGCGTATGTATGCCAATATGAAAGATAGCCGCAGGATTGGGACAGCGGGCATGTCAGCTGAGAAGGAGCAGCGAGTGTAGCGCCAGTAAGGTAAGTGTTGCACTGTTCCCTGGCATTCTATTGTTCACAGGGAAGTGGGAATAAGTGTTCCCACATTCTTATGAATAATAGAAACAGATTTTGTGTAGTTGCCAGTATAACACATACCCATTATAGTCTTCATTAACATTGTGAGCATCTGCACCTATTGGCCTCGCCCTTACATTCACCATCTCTATGCAGATTTCTATACAGATGTCAGACACCAATATGGAAGCCCCTGTAGTTTATTTTCCATGAGTAGCACAAAGAACAGCCTACAAGGAACAATACTAAACTGCTGATTTCACTGCTAATTTCACTGCACAGTCCCGAGAGAACGCTCGGGACTGTGTGTATGCAGATCTTTGAAAGATGGCAGACAGGATCTTGCAGATCCTGTCTGTCATCTTTCAAAAATCTGTAGTGTGTATACCCAGCTTAAAACTGTACATGCTGTAGCTCCCTAATTAAATGGTATTGGGAGGTAGAAATAATCAATCCTACCTGCCTGCCTCAGGTACTTCAGAGTATATTAATCCTTTACTCCAGACAACAGACAACATTGTCCCAATGTAGTTCAAAACCTCAACTAATTTTAGGCAAAATCTGCCTATATAGCTTTTCCCCTTTATCTTTTGCTAGGAACAGAAGCAAAAAAAAAAAAAGCCTTAAAATCAGCTAGCTGGAAAATAAACTGCAGGGTAACAATCATTTGACTTTTTTTATTGTTACTTAAGAAAGCCTTGGGATTTGAGCCTGTGACCTCATGGGCTTTTTGTTTCTAAAATGAGTGCTGAGACACCACAGGATATACAAAGAATACTGGTCCATTTTAACTTTTACTAGAAAAAAAATGACATTGAATGAAATTAGCTTTTTGTATTGTTCCTGGAAGGCTGTATGCAATTCACACTGCCTGGAAAATAATCTGCAGAGTAACAAGCAGCTTTCAAAGTTTATTTCAGGGACTTCTATTGGGGTTTGGATACATCGTTATTGCCAATAGGTTCATATGCTTACAAGGCTTTTTGACAATTACATGTGCTTGAGTTTGCAGATTCAATTCCCTAGACATAAATAATTTTCCCAGAAATTGTAATCTCTTTATATTCTTTTTCTTATATCCATTCAAATATGAACTATATTTGAACTGAAACCCTGGTTTTGTGTCAGAGATAAGGAGGATCTCTGAGATGTACCATGATTGACTGTCATCTTCTAGGGGGCATGTCTGCAGCTTCCTGTGAAGTGTACTGCATACACTTAGCTAGGCAGGACTATCACTAAAACAAAGAGGGGGATTATGGGGACTGATATCAAAATACTTCACGGAGTACTTCAAGGACTATATACTTGTAAAGTATATTCGCAGCTGAATAAAGAAAAAACGTCCTACTAGTCCAACATTTACAACCTTCCCTCCGCTACCCAACATGTGTGTGTCTGCAATAAATGCTATTCTGAATACTATAAGAAGTTGCTTCAGTCCTTGAACTACTCGGTAAAGTATTTTGATATTGCAAAAAGAGCAGCAGTCATTAAAACATATCAATGTATTGATTACTTTAAAATATAATGCATTTTCTGCCACAACACGTGGCTTTTTCCTTCAGATACAAATAGCAACATTTCAGATCACCTTGATCCTTTGTCAAGGCAAAAGAATTGTTATGGATGAAGCCAAATTACAATCTAGGTTGGATGAAATAGAGTCAAATGTTAAAAAGAGGGGATATCCCCTTGATTTATTTTAAAAAAAAAACAAGGAAAGCACTTAGGCTAAAATTTAATCAAATAATAAAAAGAACAAGTTTATAAATTATATAAATGGAAGTGCTAGAGCTTTGCCACAAGAGGTAATGAGGTCCCTGCCCCGTAGAGCTTACAATCTAGTTAGGTGGGTAACATACAGATACAATGGAATGGGTATAAGTGCTAAAGTGAGACATATGCAGTGCAAATAAAACAATCAAATACTGTGCTGGTTACCAGATAGGTAGGATAGATAGGTAGGATGTAAGGCTAGATTTAAACTTGCTAATAGAGGTTGACATAGAGAGAGGGGAATAGAATTCCAGAGGATGGGCGCCACAAGGTGAAGTTTAAGGCGAGAGAAAGGAACCTGCGGATTTTGGCTATATCATGGAGGAAAAAGGGTCAGGTTTTCGCAACATAATTAATGTTAAAAAGGAGAGAGAGGAGTCAATAATTACCCCTAGGCAGCATGCAGATTGGATAGGGGAAATGGGGGTATTCTCAACAGAGATCGAGAAAGATGGGACAGGACCAGGTTAAGGCTATGGCCCCACTACAACGCACTAAATCGCGCATGCAATCATGAGCGTTATCGCACGCGGTTGTGCGTCATTCTTGTGCGTTTTCCGTTTGCGCATGCGATTTTGCCATTTTCCGTTATGGCAACGCATGCGTTAACACGCCAACAATGGTGAATGCATGCATTACCAAAACGGAAGCGCAATCGCATACGCATGGGAAATCGCAGAGATCGCAGAGATTTTCATTCCCGCGATTTCGATTATAACCAAATCGCATGCGCTTTCGCAAACGCAAAACACGTGCGCAAACGCTTAAAAACACGTAAGTGGGGACTAGCCCTTAGGTAGGAAAATGATCAGTTCAGTTTTAGAAAGATTTAATTTGAGGAAGCGTTGAGACATTCAGGAGGAGATGGCAAGGAGGCAGTTGGAGACACGTGATTGGATGTCAGGAGTTAGCATAGGTGTGGACAAGTAGATTTGTGTATTATCTGCATAAAAATTATACTTGAAGCAAAAAGAGGTAATAACATCTCCCAAGGTGTAGAGAGAGAACAATAAGGGTCCAAGAACAGACCCCTGCGGTACCCCCACACCAAGAGGAACCGGAGAAGAGGTATTGCTAGCATAAAATACAGAGTAAGTTTGATCAGAGAGATAGAAACCAGGATGCCAGTTCAATTTGAATGCCCAAAGAGTGAAGTATCTGCATTAGGAGGGGATGATCGACTGAAAGCAGAGGAGAGGTCAAGGAGTATAAGAATAGAAAAGTGACCATTTGTTTTTGCAACCTGTAGATGATTCACAACCGTACAGAGCTGGCTCGTGGAATGCGCAGGACAGAATCCCGATTGCAAAGGATCTCATAGGTTATGAGCATAAGGGTTGTTAGCGATACAGGAGAAGACTAATCTTTCTAGCAGTTTATAGGCTATCGGTAAGAGAGATCAGGCAGTAGTTGGCTAAGAAAGAGGGATTTAGCGATTGCTTTTTTAGTAATGGCTTAACATGGACATGCTTAAAGATAAAAGGGAAAATCATCATTGAATATCATTGATTGTGATATGTCGAGGAACTGACATGGGAGTTAGCAAGGATGAAATTGGGGAGAGTAACGTATGGTGTATTATATCAAGGATTATGGGAACTGTAGTCATTTCATAAATCACAGGAAAATGCAGCAGTAGTGCTGAATAAATGCACTGCTGGTGGTTGTGCCTCAGGTGCAACAAATGTGGCAGGAGTGCCAAACTTGGCTGACTAGATTTTTGCACGTTACCATTGTCCTTAACCCTTTGGCATGCTCTTTATATTCATCCAAAGTAGGGATTCACACTAATGCTAAGATTTTTGTTAGACATGTATGTATGGTAGTTAGATGTATGATAGCAACCCACTGGAAGGGTCTATGCCCCTCAGTGCATTTATAATGAATATTGTATGGAATATACACAGATATAAACAATAAACAGATATGCTCTAAGACGATATGTTGAAATTTCATATTTTCCCTTATTCCCTCCTCTTATGCTCCTCCACTCATCTACTCTTTAGCACCAGCCTATAATGACTGCAAGGGTTATAATCACTGTGAACTGATATTGTTTAACATTTGGAATTATACTGAATTCTGCACAAAGAAATAAAAATTAACTATTAAAATGCAAATACAACCCCACTTAAACAGCACATATTAAACTGCATGTCTACCCCCACACTTATTTTTATCCAAAGTACCCCAAGATCATAATACACCTTTCCCAAGTGCACCTAAAAGTTTTCCACTTCAATGTTCCCCTCACGTGGTTTATTTTTCCCAGCTCTTCTGGGCAGAACTGTTAGTTATAGCCATGACAGATTTGGCTAAAGACTGCAGACTCTACCAGAAGATTCCTCATCTTAGCATGTGCAAAGCTTTTTGAGCTCACACAGTATTCATGGGAGGTGAAAGGCGCAGCAGAATATCTGAGTTAACGGAACACTATTGTGTGTATAATGGTTTGTTTTTTTTAAATACAGTTAAAATGAAAAGTACTTGGGACAGGGATAGAGGATTGGTAATTCCTTCCTCCCAATATTGTTTCTCTGAGGAGATCCAGCCCAAAGAAAACTGATTCTGCCAGTCTTCCTCCTGGCTTCAGCACTTTCTTTAATAAAGGATTAGTCATGGACTAACCTGGCAAATGAAAACTGTTAGTGCTGTAGCTCCACAACGAAAGCCCCAGGCACTTTCCATTTCTAAAAAGTTAAATTCTCTGAAACCCCACAAGTAAACGCACAGAAATTTTGATTTTTTACAATTAGTGCTTTATTTTGATATGTATATATACAGTATATGACTGCATGCATATATCTATAATATACAATGTGATACACACTAAAAACGATGAATGCATGCATTCCAATAAAGCATCAGAACATAAAACACATTAGTGGGATTGTTCCTATTGCACAACATTGGCAATGTAGATCATAAACAAGATAAGAATGCATTGCATAATCCAAAACAAGTATATCGGTCCTGGGCCTTGCAGACCTAATATATATTTGAAGAATAAGCTTCCTTATCACCAAGATTTTCTCTCTTAATTGAAAGTGATAATTATATAATAAACTTATAATATAAGGAAAGACTGTTACTGGTGATTTGTTTGAAACAAATTTAACCAAAAGTATAAAAAACAGGAACACACAAGTCATCTCAACTACCTATGTTTAAAAAAATAAAAGCCTATTTCTGCAGCCCTGTTATTACAATTCCCTATTCTGTAGCAGCTTTTTTTTTCTTACATAAACTTACAAAGCTATACCCCCATTTAAAGGGCAAGTCCACCCCTTCTGTAAAACCTAAATATGATGTGAAGGACCCCCCAAAATCCCTAATGCTTGGTACTTAAATATGTTCACAAACTGAGGAATCCGACTTACAAGATCCACGATCCACCGCCGAGGCTCCCTTCTGCTTCCTGGTTAGGCCGTCTACTGCTGCACAAGAACATAAAGGGCACATGCAGCAGCAGGGGAGGCTGAGCCTGTGGCTGTGGATTTTCTATGTCAGATTCCTCAGTCTGTGAACACATTTAGACAGTGCAAGTACCACGCATATAGGATTTTGGGGGGGTCCTTCACATCATATTCAATTTTTACAGAAGGGGTGGACATGCCCTTTAAGGTCCTAAATAAACGTATTTGCATTTAATATGCCTATAGAGTAGCACCTTGACCACTGAGGTTTTTTTATTTTTAGCTTGTGCCCTGCTACCTTATTGATAGTATTCTAAGGCTGAGGCCACACTGCAACGTACAGGAATCGCGAACAAAATCACGAGCGTTAGCGATTATGCGCGCGATTCTTGTGCGTTTTGGAAATGCATGCGTTAACACACCAAAAATAGTGAATGCATGCGTTACCAAAACGCGAATAGATGCGCAATCGCTTCGCGCAAATGGGCGAAAAACGCGCTAGTGTGGCCTCACCCTAATATGCCTATCACGTTTAACAGTTTATATTAGACAAGATTCTTTTTCTAGCATAAAATAACAGTTTTAGACACTTTCTGCTACCGTGTAATTACTTACTAAATAAATTACCAGAGTATTGCAGAAGACCAAGAACATGCAATAAGTCCTAATTTAGAAACATTTTTACAACAGTTGAATAACCAAGGTTACAAGGAAATTGCAAAACTAAAAGTGGTTTTCTAAATCCACCGCATATACAATAGCTGTTCCATCACTACTTAGCGTGGCTTCTCTATTTAATATGTTTCTTAAAATGTCTATGTTCCCACAAAGTTCCTTTACTTTTGGGATTGATAAGAGCTTTTGCAGAGGGATATAAACAGCATTATCTTGTAGAAAAGGTTCTGTGGTTTCCTCATTCTTTGTATGCAATGTTTGCTTTTGATTTACACATGGTTCAGGCCTTGTCTCCATCAGATCTGTGTCTGAATCGTCTTCTTTGTTGAGCCATTTTTGTAGAAAGTCTTCCTTTATGTAAGATGCATTTAATAATGCAACCTTTAGAACTGCTAATTTTAGGTACTTCTCATCTTGAAGGCTTGGGTATACAACATGATGCACCTTTTGAAAAAAAAATTTTTTTTACTTAAAGCATAATACATGATAGCACAGAAAGACTAGTTTATCAATCTTTCATCACACATTAGTAAGCAGTAATCCTTGCACAGAAACACCATAATGATGGGATGGGGTAAAGGGGTGTAAAAGGTGATGATCTATATTGCAGAATTTGGTTCTTTCCTTGATACAAACACTATCATAACTTTACATTTTTGTTTCATACCAACGGTTGTAGAATTCTAATATTCATCATCATTTCGGAGATTCAGGTCAGTGATTATAGCTTACCAACATTTTGTGCTGTTTATATAATACATGTATATTGAGTGTATGTCCGAACATAAATGCATGCAGCAGTGCATTTGTCCAGTCTATCTATGCTTGGCTGTTTGGATTATTTCACTCCTAACGGAGAACCTACAACTCCACTAGTTTAGCCTATAGTATCTCAAGCAAAGAGTAATTTTCAAAACCCTTCTCTTATCCTTCAAATCACTTCACTTTGCTGCCCCTTTCCTTAAATGTATGCAACCTTCTCCACCAACTCAATTCCAGCACTGCCTCCTCCAAACTTAAATACTTTTTCTTGCTTGCCCTTACCTTTCAAACTCTTCAGAGATGTAGGCATGCCAGTTAAAACAAGGATACAGTAGTTTAGGTTTTATAGGATGATAGCAGGTAAAAGCATTGTGGTAAATAAGATAAGAATACAGCCTGCATACGTGCTGCCCCAAGTATCTCCAGATCGCTCCACTCATGCGACCAAACACCAAGGTAAGGACTAGAAAAAAGGTGGAGATCCTGGTAGTTCAACGACACCATACAGTATGCCAAATCGTGCTTTATTGATCATCCACACTACATGTTTCAGATCAAGAGATCCTTTATCAAGTGTCAGTTTAAAAGCATTGTGGTAGTCGGTAGAAAAGACTACTGATTTTTGCAATATTACAAAAAAAAAACAAGTTGTCCACAATGATAATGTTGTTACAAAAGGAAAGAGAGGAGCCCTTGGTTCAGTTTTAGTTAAATTCAATATGTCAGCCACATGCCACCCAGGAAAATATAGCAAGGAGACAGTCAAAAATGTATCATCTGCATATAAATGATACTAAAAGCCAAACAAGATTATTGCATTTTTCCAAGAATAAATTGACGGGAGAACAAAGGGTCAAGATAAGAGCCCTGTGACACAGGGAACAGGTGTTACTACCATAAGACAGAGTTATGCTGGGTACACACGATGAGATATTTCGGTCCGATCGACCGTAGTTCAGTGTATCGGTCATCGGACCGAAATTATCGCATCCGAATGTGCCCATGTCCGATCAACCGTTCGTCCAAATCGGACGAAAGGACGATCGGACAGGGTGGAAAACCTTGTCCGATCGTGCGGTCCTCTATGGACCGCACGATCGGTCGCGGTGACTATCGGACGCGGCTGCTTTTGCCGCGACCGACAGTCCTTCCTCCTGGCCGACCAATCGAAAGTATCGAACGGTCAGTCAGGAGGAAAAATCGCTAGGTGTGTACCTAGATTTAGTTTTGTAAAAAGGTTAGGAAAGAAACCAGGATGCCACTTAATTTTAGATATACAAGGATTGAAGTATTTGCATTAGGAGGGAATGATCAACTTAGTTGAAAGCAGAGAAGAGGTCATCTCTGTGTGTATGGACCTTATGTAGCCAAAAAAGCCTTGGGAAGCATTAATTTGCCATAGTCTGAGGTTTATAAACACTGAAGCAAATACATTTAGTTTTGTTTCTCTGTTCCAGTGAGGGGTAGGAACTGATGGCATGTATTCTGCTTTTAATCCTCCAGGACAGGTGCCAAACGTGAAGCGGGACACAGTAGCCTTTTCTGTACTATAAAGTGTATACACTTACAGAGTGCTTGTTTTGAAGGTTCTCTTAAGTAAACACAGCCACAAACTGTGTTCCATTGCATTTACTAAGTTACCATTTTTAAAACAGTATTCCTTTATTTGGATACTCTGAAATAATACTTACAGTTTTGTAAGCACTTTTACATTCCATTTTACTTTTCAGTGACTCTTCACTCTCTTTGTAGTTTCGGTTAAACACAGCTATTTGGGAGCAAAACCCAACATTTATGGCATCCTTTGGTGGCGTTCCAACACCAGTAAACTCCACTGTGTAATTATAACATTCAGCAATTTCCATAGCCCTATGAAATACAGAACTGTAAATGTTCAGCATAAAACTGTTATTAAGTAGGTTCCAGCTGGTGGCTTCCAGCTTATGTCAAGAAGTACTTGATATGTAATACAAAAAAGCTGCCATTATGTTGTTCTTGAATAAGGTTAACCTATTTTTAGATAGATTTTTTTCAATCATTGCGTCTAATGTCTGCTTGTAATAAAGAGTTTAAAATTCTGTTTTTGGTAGCTTTGAGGACACTGTGCTCCTTCCCTGCATAGGATGACTTTTTCTCTAGGTGATAAGGACCTAATCAGCATCATTATGGACTTAACCGACAAGCTATATTTTACCTCCCATGAAGTACCCAGGGTAAGGACCCAATAAGCCAATTCTTCTTAGATCAGCTGGATAATTTATGTAAACTTTCCTTCACTACTCCAGTCCTCTTTTCTGTCTAAAGCTGCGTCTGAAAGATCTTTAAAAAATGAGAGGCAGAACCTGTAAGATTCTACACACAGTCCTGACTGTTCTAACTGTGTAAAGGAGAATGCTTTAGACATTTCCCTCCACCACAATCGACTCCTTATACTTTAAGTACAGGGAGACTACCATAGCCAAGGGGAATTTGACGGCATTTCCGAGTGATCGTGAGGCAGACGGTGAAACATGAGTTACACACTAACCTTAAACGATATTGTGGTGTGTGTTCCCACTGTAAGATGTGGCCAATAGGAAGATGTGCTTTTTGCAGGCTGGAGAAACAAGGGAGACTTTAGGTAAGTCAATCTGCTTATCTAATAATAACCTAGGGGATTAGGTCCTCGCCCTGGTTACTATTCATGTAGGGAGTATAGTTTCCCTTTAAGATAACATAATTTGGAATGTGGAAGGTAGGTTCACAATGAAGATATTGCATAAAAAGCATACCATGATTTAATGGGTATAAGGACAGTGGGTTATGTTTTCCAGTCATATTATTGCCTTTTGAAAGAAAAAAAACATTAAATCACTTAGTTATCTCACCAACTCTGAAATTCTTTACGGTTCCACTCAAACTTGTGATCTGGGTGCCTAAATCCTGTGCGATTGGGAAACAGAATGTTAAATTCTACATTTGGGGTGCTTATTATCACACAGAGTGGAGTCATAAAGCCAAACAACACTTTCTGGAAATCCAACAGATCATCTGCCTTTAGATGTTCAATCCTGTTAAAAAAAAAAAGAGAATAAAGTTTTTTTCTTACTATATCCACAGTTACATAACATTTCTCACTCGTATGCAAAATTTGAATGGTATGTACTTACAATTCTATGCATGTTATTAGGTCGAAACCAAGAAGTGCTGGGTCCTTCTGTGTCACAGAGCCATGGTATAGCTTAATTGTTAATGGGTTTTTTTTGGGCTCAAGGTAATGGGCTGTTAAAGGATTTAAAGAATACCTAAAGAATGGGGGGGGAAACGATTACTAGATTGGTCAATCTTGTGAAATATCAAACCATGTATGCCAAATTATAATGAGCTTATTTAAAAAATATATAGTACTGTATATATAATGTAAAATAAATTGCACATTTGGAAATGACAGCAGGCAATCTTTTCTGCAATTGCTTAAAGGGCAAGTCCAGTCCCAAAATGAAAACTTACATACAGGTAAATCACCCCCCAAAACCCTAAATGGTAATAGTTTGAAATCTGAAATATATAAGTCTAACCTGAAATCCTGCACAATGTCCTGTTTCCCCTGTTTCTGCTTCCTGGTCTTCCAGTTAGCAACTGTCAGTTATGGATTTGACAGTTGACATCACAGCCAATGACTGAATACTAATCCCCTATCTGCCTCTTCTGAGCATGCCCTGGCTCAGTACAAGTTCAATAAAGGTTTCTAAATTGCTCCAGGTTTCCATGAGGCCTCCAGAAGCATAGCAGGCATACAGTAATGAATTCATAGGACAAACTATGATATATCAACATATTTTAAAGAGGCCATTCTTTCTAAAAGATGTTCTTATAAGGGTGGAGTTGTCCTTTAAATCAATGTCAGGACATGCAAGTGTCAATGTTCACTTGCTTTTAGCATATAGTGGCAAAAGATGGATGATGGCCTACAAGACCTGCTAATTACATACAGTAGAGGAAAAAAAACATTTTTTAATAGGGCTTTTGACATAAAATTTACAACAGATTTCGATAACAACAATAAAGTGATCCACACATATAAAGAAATCAAAATAAATAAGTCCATAAATGACTTTATTAGTAGTAATGTGAATCTAGAAAGGGAAAGTTTAAGTATAAACTTTAAATTTGTCTTGAAAGGCTGCATTTTGGAAGAGCATGTGTGTATTTGTGCTGCAGATTTGTAAACTCAATAATGGCTAAAAAGAGAGCATTTGGGGGATAAAAAACTAACTTTTTTGAGGATTTATCAAAAAAAATTGTGACTATACTTTAAATATAACAGCCACGTGAATAAACAGCTAGGTCAGTTGGTGTGTGTACCTGTGTCAGGTTGGGGGGTAAACGATTAACTTTTTTAAAGATTGGTCAACATTAGTTTTTTTATTTTTACTATAGTAACCCTTAAAGTATGGCTGTCACGGAAATGGAAGGGTAGGTCAGTAGGTGTGTCTACCTGTGTCTGGTTGGGGGGGGGTAAATGACTACATTTTTGTATGATTGGTCAAAATTAGTTTTTTTAACTATACTTTTCCTTTAAATATGGCTGTCACATGAATAAAGGGGTAGGCTAGTTGGTGTATATACCTGTGTCAGGATGGGGAGTAAAAAAAAAACTTTTTTAATAATTGGCCTAAATTATTTTTTTTTACTATAGCTACCCTTTAAATATAACAGCCACGTAAATGACAAGGTAGATCAGTTGGTGTGTGCACCCGTGTCAAGTTGGGGGACAAAAACCAAACTTTTTTGATGATTCATCATAATTTCTTTTTTTACCATAGTTACCCTGTAAATATAACAGCCATGTAATTAAAAGGGTAGGTCAGTTGGTGTGTGTGTACCTGTGTCAAGTTAAGGGAAAAAAAACTAACTTTTTTGATGATTGGTCAAAGTACCATTGTAGTCTATGGAAAAATTGTCCCAAAATTTGCCCAAAATTAATGTGGTAACGCTTCCGTGGATTCCTTAGCTAGGTAATAGCACACTTCTCCTATGTGTCTCTAGCTAGAAAAAGCGGAAGAATAAAAGGTGCCGTAATAAGATGAAGAAGAAAAAATAGAAAGAACACTAATTTGGCTCTTCAAGCCAAATTAATAACACAGGGAATAAGTATTGAATAGGGATATTAACCAAACTAGTAAGTTACCCTTTAGGTATAGCTGCCACAGGAATGGACGGGTAGGTTAGAAAGTGTCAGGTTGGAGGGGAAAAACAAACTTTTTTGATTATAGTTACCCTTTAAGTATGGTTGCCACAGAAATAGAAGGGTAGGTCAGTAGGTGTGTGTACCTCTTTCGGGTTGGGGGTATGTCTTTTTTTTCATTTATGACAATAAAACTAACTTTTATTGACAATAGATAAAAAAAAAGTTACCCTATAAGTATGGCTGCCAATGGAATGGAAGGGTAGGTCAGAAGATGTGTGTACCTGTGTCAGGTTGGGGGGGGTATGTGTTTATGACCATAAAGTTAACTTTTATTGATGATAGATAAAAAAATATTTTCTTTACTTCAGTTACCCTTTAAGTATGGCTTCCACAGGAATGGAAGGGTAGGTCAGTAGGTATGTGTACCAGTGTCAGGGTGGGGGTCGAGAGATTTATTACCATGAAACTGTTAACATGACCCTTAAACCTAAAATTATCCACATTTGAGGATTGTTCCCATCTATGGGAAAAATATCATAATATCCGCTTCTGTGAATGTACCGCACGTCTGTACTGAATTTCATGTCTCTAGCTCAAAAACTGAGGGAGGAGATACAGTCCAAAAAAAGGAATAAAATAGATGAGGAAAAGGAAATTGAAAGAACAGAAATTTAGCTCTTCAAGCCAAGTTAAAAACTCACCAAGTGGTAAAGGGGCCACAGCACTAATTCAATACAAGACAAACCCTACTTTGCCATACCCGTTAATAGAACATGCACAGCCAATAATCTCTTTATATAGAGCAGGGGTGCCAACTTAATCACATAAGAGGCCAAAATCAAAAAGACAGGCTAAGCCAGGGGTGCCCAACCTATTTGGCCTCATGTGCGGACCCTGACCACCTCAGAGGGCTGCACAAGATATTTATGGAGTATAATGACACAGAACAAGATTTTTAGATAATAAAAACACAAAACAATTTAAATATAACCAAACATTTATTTTCCAAGAGCAAAACTGTTCATATAGGTTCATTGTACTGCAAATGCAATAAATACATACAGATTGGGGTCAGTGGGATTTCTGAGCTATCGTATTTTCAGACAACTCCTCCAAATTGGGGGAGAAGGCTGGAGCAGGCATATTGTAATTCAGCAGATAAATTTCCATCTGTTAGTCTATTTCTCATCCTATTTTTAATATGCCCCATATCAGAGAAGGTTTGCTCACAGATATACATTGATCCAAATATTGATAGCACTCTAGCTGCAAATGATGTAGCAAAGGCCCAGGAAAAGATCTCCAGAGCTGAGGAATTTCTTTTTCTTTAAGAGTGATTGTGCTTTCATCTACTGACTGGACATTTAGCAGCTCTTCCTCAAAATTGATTTTGTCAAGTTCCATTTTTTCACACATAAACCCACTGCAGCTAAAATCAAAAGGATTCATCAATAAAGACAAGTAGGGCTGCAGAGTGTCAATTGAAGAAAATTTTTTTTAAACTACCCTGGAGCTCTTTAAGCTTCCAACATACTCACAGGGGTCAAATTCTGCCTGGAAGGTATCAGGGATTTTATCCAGTGCCTCTTTAAGATTAGGAAAATGGGTATTAAGCTGGTTACACATGACTGATAAACGAAGTATAAATGTTTTAATGTTTTTGGAATTTGCTTGTTTTCCTTGTAAGGACACATTTAACTTGTTTAGATGTGAAATGATGTCAGTAAATATTCCCAATCTAATAGTCATTGATCATCCTGAAGGTCAGGCTGATTGCTAGAGCACTCCACAAGAAATTGGCGTATTGTCAGAAGAAGTGCTGTAAATCACTTAAGAACATTCCCTCTGCTCAGCCAGAGCACCTAAGTGTGCAAAACAAGATCTTTGTACTCTTCAGTGGTGTAGTGGTGTAGTGGTGTAGTGGTCGTGCTCAAATGAAATTAACAACAAGCACAACTTTATCCATAACAACTTTCAATTGGTGGTTCCTGCTTAATTTAGCATTAAGAGCTTCTTGGTGCACAATGCAGTGAATACCAAATAAATTTGGAACTTGACATCTAAGAAGAGCTGTAAATTCTAGATTCACTCGCACTTGCGCATAGAAAACAGAGTCCGTTGGGATCTGTCAGACTAACTCGCTTAGGGCTAGGCCACACTAACGCGTTTTAATCCCGTTTGCATGCGATTTTGGTTAACATCGGATTTCCAATGCACACGCGTTCGCGTTTTGCGTGCACCCTTTTTTTTACGCAAACACCTGCGTTTTTAGAATATTAAATTACAAAAACGCATGCGCAAACATGCACAGAAATCGCGTGCGATAAAGCTTGCGTTTGCGTGCGCGCTTTAGTGCAGTTTTTAGAATATTAAATAACAAAAACGCATGAGCAAACATGCACAGAAATCGCGTGCGATAAAGCTTGCGATTGCGTGCGCGATTTAGTGCGTTGTAGTGGGGCCTCAGCCCCACTACACAATAACGATTATCGTTATTTACAGCACATAGGCCAATTTGATTCTTTTAAAGCAAATCTTTGTCAAAATCTGATTATGTATCTACTGAGAAATAATTGGTACTGACCAATGCGGTAAAATGTGGCTGCTGACACCCCACCAGTCAACCTTATCTCCATCCCTCCAACCCGATTTTTCAACTTGAACGATTATTAATTTGGCTTGAAAAAGCCAAATTCCTGTTCTTTCTATTTCTTCTTCTTCTTCCATTTTATTTCTCTGCTTTTTTGGACTGTATCTCCTCCCACAGTTTTTGAGCTAGAGACTAAAATTTGGTACAGACGTGCGGGGCATATAGGAGAAGTGTGCTATCTTCTAGCTAAGGAATCCGCGGAAGCGTTATGGCGTTAACGACGAACTTCGTGACTTTTTTCCATAGACTATAATGGTAACAATCCTCAACTGTAGATATTTCACAACTGTTTGTTTCATTGCTTGTGAAGGTTCTCATTCATCCAGGTCATGGTATATCTGTTGTATTCAATTAGATCAACTGGACTTGAAATGTAGTTCTTGAAGACGTTTCGCTAGTCATCCGACTGGCTTTCTCAAACTGTTTGTTTCATTGTCATAAATACAAATGGTGATACCCCCAACCCCCCACACAGACACAGGTACACCAACCTACTGACTTACCTTTGCATTCCCATGGAAGCCATACTTAAAGGGTAAATATAGTCAAAAAACTAATTTTGATTAATCATCAATAAAAGTTAGTTATATGGTCATACATGCAAAAACATATACCCCCCACCTCACACGGGTACACACAATTCTGACCTACCTTTATTCCTTTGGCATCCATACTAAAAATTCAAATTTTTTTTGATTTTTCCTTAATAAGAGCTAGACCACACTGCTGCGTGTTTTGTGTGTTTGCATTTTTAAAGGGCATGTCCACCCCAAAACTATAATCCCCCCAACTACTGGCCCCACCATGTAGTGTAGTTTAATCCTTACCTCACATCCCAACTCCATCTGGTTCTCCTGTAGTCCCCCCCCAAAGTTCCAAAAACTGCCCACCAGGAGCTAGCAGGTCCATATAGACACTGCCTGCTACCTGGCCTCCCGAGATTCCTGCCATGCGTGCTGCAGCCCTTCTCCCCCCTCCCTCCCCTCCCTCTCCCTCCCTCTCCCTCCCGTTCTACTATCCCTCCCCCTACGAAAAACCCCCTTAATATTCTGCTCCCCCATGTCCCCAGCCCCAACCGCATGTTGTTTTTTTTTAAAAAGCTCCCCAAACTCTTACTTACTCTCCGCTTTCCTCCCTGCACTGAATGACCGGCAGCCCGTCGTGATTGGCTGCCGCTCACCAATCACAGACGCGACTGCCGGTCCCGCCCCTCTGCTTGCATTCTCGCACAGAGAGGGCCGCAGTGCGCGCGGAGGATCGAGGGGAGGTAAGTAAGAGTTTGGGGGCTTTCTGAAAAAAAAAATATGCGTGGGGCTGGGGGACATGGGGAGCAGAATATTAAAAATTTATTTTCGGGGTGACATAGCCTTTCAGATCATTGAAAGACCGGCGGCAACGCACTGAAACCAAGTTTCAGGTGCGTTGCGATTTGCGTTCCACAATTTAAATCGCATCCGCATGCGTTTTCCAATACTTAATGAAAAAACATGCGCAAACGCAACGAAAACGCACATGAACTGCATGCGATTCCGTTGTGCGTTTGCGTTGCAGTGTGGCCGTGCCCTAAAAGATAATTATGGTTTAAACACAAAAAGACATACCCCTCAACCAGACCCAGGTACACACACACCTACTGATCTACTTTACTGTGGCAGTCTTACTTAAAGGGTAACTAAAGTAAAAAAAACTAATTTTGATATAGTCTCAATAAAAGATAGTTTTATGGTTGTAAACACAAAAAGACATACCCCCTCAACCAGACCCAGGTACATACACCTACTGATCTACTCCTCCATTACTGTAGCAGCCATACTTAAAAGGTAACTAAAGATAAAAAAAAAAACAAATTTTGACCAATCATCAAAAAAGTTAGTTTTTTTTTAACCCCCAACCGGACACAGGTACCACACATCTACTGATCTACTTATCCATTTTTAGGCAGCCATACATAAAGGGTAACTAAGTAAAAAAGACAATTTTGATCAATAATCAATTTGTTTTTTTAACTTCCAACCTGATCCAGGAACACACACCCACTTACCCACCCTTTCCTTTCCATGGCACCATATTTAAACGGTAACTATAGTCAAAAAAAACACATTTTGACCAATCATCAAAAAAGTTAGTATTTTATCGCCCAACCTGATATGAGTACACACACACACCAACTACCTACCTAATGCATTGACTATTTAAAGGGGAAGTAAAAAACACTGTCCTCATCATTGGCATTATTGAGTTTTAAAATCTGCAGCACAACACATTCCCTTCAAAAATGCAATCTTTCAAGTCAAATTCAAAGTTTACTAAACTTTCCCTTTCTAGTTTTCAACTGATATGCTCTCTATAAATAGAAGCCTATTAATGTGGCAAGTTTCATGACAAAATGTTAAAGGCGGGACCAAAATCAAGTTCAGGTTGAAACTTCGGTACGTCCCAAATGTCAAACTCTGATCAAGTATTTCATACAACAGAATACAAAACAAAAAGTACATTAAAAAAAATTACATCTTCCTTCTCAGCACAGCTTCATCAATGTCAAGACCCACGAGCAGCTCAATACCCTCCCAGATCCTCAGAGAATGAAGAAGTGAGCACTCATTGCAGCCTAGGTCTGCAACCTGCAATGCAATCTCAAAAGTTAATGGCATATTCAATATTATTTAATTACCCTAAAAAAAGTTAATGCATTTCAATGTATAGTGAACAAATAAATAGCACTTATACCCAATATCTGTTGTATTCAATTAGATCAACTGGACTTGAAGTTTAGTTCTGAAGACGTTTCGCTAGTCATCCGACTGGCTTTCTCAATTCAGAATGACTTGAACAAGAATCTGTGGCAATTATGTACCCTGGAAAGTCCCAATAAGCATATCAAGTGTTAAGGGCGTGATTGGATAGTGGCTAAGAGGTGTTATAGGAACGCCCAGAGTAAGGTGTCAAAACAGCATTGTACATGGCAGACATTTGGTGTCAAACCTCCCCACCTCTATTTAGGCTTGCTTTCTTTATCTTCATATAAATGGCCTCCTTGACACCTCTCTTGAACCAGTCACGTTCCTTTGCCAATATGTTAACATTACAATCTTCAAAGGTATGTCCTTTATCATTAAGATGCAGGTACATGGCTGAGTCCTGACCCACAGAATTGGCTCTTCTGTGCTGGGTCATATGTTGATGCAGTTGGCTGTTTAGTCTCCCCCACATACAAATCAGAACATTCTTTACTGCACTGCGTATGTGATGCTGCTTTTCTTGTGTTTCGGTATTGGGTCTTTTGGATGTACCAATTGCTGCCTCAGTGTGTTGTTCGATTTAAAGCAGACAGGGATACGGTGTTTTTTGAAAATTCTTCTTAATTTCTCTGAGATCCCTGCTACATATGGGATGACCATGTTCTTTCTCCTGTCTTGCTTTTCCCCTTCACTGTTGGTATTTGTGTTCTTTTCTTTCCTTCTGCTTCTTTTGACAAAGGCCCAGTCTGGATATCCACAAGTTTTAATGGCTCCTCTGAGATGTTTCATTTCTTTAGCCTTCGCCTCTGTGCTAGTGGGGATGTTCTCAGCTCTGTGTTGCAGGGTTCTGATGACACCCAGCTTGTGATCTAAAGGGTGGTGGGAATCAAACATCAAATACTGATATGTGTGTGTAGGTTTTCTGTAAACCTCTACTTCCAGTTTACCATTTTCCTTGACTTGTGATATAATTGTGATTTTCCAGGGTACATAATTGCCACAGATTCTTGTACAAGTCATTCTGAATTGAGAAAGCCAGTCGGATGACTAGCGAAACATCTTCAAGAACTAACTTCAAGTCCAGTTGATCTAATTGAATACAACAGATATACCATGACCTGGATGAATGAGAACCTTCACAAGCACTCTTGCAGAGCCAGAAACAAAGACAGAAGAAACATACCTTTCACGCAATCCTTCGCTGTCACACTGACAGGCCCAGACATGTGCACTATAGTTAATAAGAAGCAGGAAGCGGTCGGGAATTACAGTGTGACAGGCAAGTTTCTTCTACCATTTTTCCTGGCTCCACAGGCATTGATTGAAGAACAGAAGGTAAGGCATAGCGCCTTAACCTCCCATTCCTTAATCAATGCATTAAAGGGCATGTCCACCCTAAAAGTTATCTTTTAAAGGGCATGTCGACCCCCAAAATTATAATTTAACCCACTACTGGCCCCACTCTGTAGTGTAGAAAAATCCTTACCTTACATCCCAGATCCAAATGGTTGCCTTGCAATGCCCCTCCAAAGTCCAGAAAACTGTCCACCTGGAGCCTAGCAGAGGGGGAAATTGTTTCCAACTCTGAGACTTACTCTGAGAGGTTTGTGGCATGCTTTGAGCTCCCTCTCCCTCCCGTTTTGGTCTCCCTCCCTCTAGCACAAACCCCTTTAATATATTATAGTGCTAGCTACTCCCGCCCCAACCGCATTAATATTATTTGCAGAAAGTCCCCCGATCTTTACTTACCTTCCCTCTATCCTCCGCCCTTTGGAACTGCAGGCAGCCGCGTCTGTGATTGGCTGCCGGTCCCGTCCGCTGCTTGCAGTTCCATGCAAGCAGACGGCTGGGCAGTGCGGCAGAGGATAGAGGAAAGGTAAGTTAAGATCGGGGGAGTTTCTGCAAACAATATTAATGCGGTTGGGGCTGGGGGAGCTAGCACTATACAAGCATCCCACCTCTGCCTGAAGTTCAGGAAGTCTCCCTGATTTTAATGGCAGATCTGACTCCCCGAAATAATATACAATCTCCCTGAAATGTGTTGTTTTGAATTAGAGTGAGGGAGCACAATGATGTCAGATTATTTTAGTGGTTAACAAGTGACAAAAACACTTAATAGTGACATGACTTGTTGTACACATGTGTCTGACTGTTTTCATAAGTGTGTGTCTGTTGAGATGCATGTGTTTGTATGCCAGAGTGTCTGACTTTATACATGTGTGTGTCTGTATGCAAGGATTATGCGTTAATCTTGGGGTGGGGCTTTAGGTGGTGGGTACCCTCCCTGAAATGTGTGGGCGCCCTCACTGAAATGGCAGGGTGGGATGTCAGACTATAACATATTAAAAGTTTATTTAAAGGTTGGACATGCCCTTTAATATAAGGTAGCCCTGCTATCCCAGACCTAAACCACGTGTTAGCGCTTTAAAAAGCGAATCTAAATCATACTTACAGCCCATCACACTCACGGCGCGCTTCTAGCAGTTCCCTGTTTGCAGGAAGTTCCAAACAGGGGCCAGACTGGCAGCCGCGACTGTGATTGGCTGAGAAGGGCTTTAAGTATGCTTCAGATTCCTTTTAAGAATATGGCAGTTGGGGTTGGACAGGGGAGCTACCTTATATTTAAAGGTTTTTATACTAGAATATCAGGTGGGCAAGGATGGATCCAGATGGTGGAAGGCAGGGGGGAAAGGGCTCCCCTGCATGTCAGAAACAACTAAGAGGACAGATCAGAGGCAGAAACCGTTTGGACAGGAAGACAGCTCCTACTCTTCAGTTTCCTGGACAAGCACTGCAGGAGAGCCACACTACACAGTGGGGCCCGCAGTGGGTTAAATTATAGTTTGGGGGGTGGAAATACCCTTTTAAGGAATAGTTCACTTTTGCAGTGAACTATTCCTTTAAGACTGTGCTCTTTAAGGTTATATTTGAACATGTATTCATTCTTATACAGTATAATAGTTTACTACCAACATTTAAAACATATTTGACAAAAAAAAATCTAATACCAAAACATTAAGGTAATATAGTAGCTTCTTTTTTCTAAATAATCTCTGTGCAAACACTAACCTTTTGGGTTTGTTAGTATTACATAAGATTTAACAAACTGGTAGCGTGTTCACATAGTGAGGGACGAAAGAGTACTTGATCCATCTGATGAAATGTAAAGCTCACAAGATTTTCTACAAAGCACAAAAATTATGTTCAATAAGAATGGCTAATTTGATTAAAGGCTATCTCCAGTGGTTAAAACCACTTGGACTATTCAGTTTTATTGAAGAATGGGATGTAAAGGCGTATGTCTTACTGTACCTCCTGTTCCTCAATAAAATGTTTAGGAGCTGGGAAAGAAGATAAGCAACTTACCTGGTCTCTTGCTCCTCCATCACGTCCTCTGACAGGTCCAGACAGAATGTATTCTATGTGCATGCGCATATAGAGTATAAGCGTCTGGACCGTCAGAGGACGCAGCAGAGGAGAAAGAGACCAGGTAAGTTGCTTACATTCATTCCCGGCTCCTGAAAATTTTATTGAAGAACGGAAGGTAAGACATAGCTCCTTTACTCCCGTTCTCCAATAAAACTGAATAGCACAAGATTTTAACCATTGGCGATACCCTTTAAAATATGTCAGACAATAATAAAAGTTTCTAAAATGCGGTTACAAGAAATAACCTATTTTTTCAGTTAGTTTTATTTCTTTTACATAGCAATACTGTACTGTTTTAAAGGGCATGTCCACCCTTAAAACAAAAAACTAGTGACTTGTCAGTTATCTGTCTGCAACCTCAAATGCTATTTTTACCAGTTAGGTTTTTTTTTACATGAATTTGTAACCAGATATTTAATAAAAATCTCTCTTCCATTCTGGGAAATGTATTGGCCTCATCCCTCTGCACATGCTCAAGCTAATAAAAAGCTCATTAAGCAGAGGAGCAGCAGGTGAAACTGCAGTCAATCACTGGCTGTGATGTCAACAGTCACAGCCTTGATTGACTGCATTGAGGATGGAGACAGCTTACTATGCAAGAATAGAGGCAATAATTATCCTTATATATTTCATAACAAATGCATGTAATAAGCTGGTATAAATAGTATTTGGGGTTGCAGGCAGTTTTTTGCTTTACGGGTGTACATGCCTTTAAGGGAAATTCCAAAAGAGACATGATTATATATACTATATTTCAAATGTAATTAAGAATGCAATGGGTATACCAAACCTCCGCTACCAATGGGTTGTACTCGTGGGAGAATCAAAATCCCGGGAGGGACAGAAATCCATAAAACTTCAAAGAACAAGGGACGACTTTGCCACCACTGTACCAAAACGTAACATTATTTTCATCAAGTGGCTTACAAAGTGGAGAAAAAGCCCTTGCGTGTTTTATGACTGTATTCGCACTTCATCACGGATTACCTCACAAAGTGGCCTGCCCTAAAGCACAAAAAACAATTGCCAGTCAAAAACTGTGTGGGTTTCCACAACAACCAAACATAAACGTTATTATTTAAATCACTGTTGCTTTAAAATAATGATTCGCATGAATTTGATTTGCAGCCCCTTGAGCTTTTCCCTTGCAGCCTTCTTTGTCTCCTCCCCCACTCATGGGCCCAGACCTTCCTACTCGCAGGCCCCCCACTTGGGGCCCATGGCCCCTCCCCACTTGTGGGCCCCAGGCCCCCTCCCACTCGTGGGCCCGTGGCCCCTACATTCATGGGCTCCATGGCCCCACCACTCGTGGGCCCCATTAACCCTCCCATACAGGGCCCAAATGACCCCTCCCCCTTGTGGGCTGCCCCATTGCCCCTCCCCACTTGCACCTCAGCCCAACCCCCCCTTACAGAAAACTGTAAAAGCAACCTTTTTAGCAGAGAAGATAAGAAGTTTTTAAACCTTGTCTGATACTTCATTGCTGAAAAGGTGCTTTTACAGTCTTCTGTAGGGGGTGGAGGGTATTGGTCTGAAGTGCAAGTGGGGGAGGGGACAAAGGGCCTGCGAGTGGGAAAGGCCAGCAAGTGGGAGGCATTAAATAAAGCAGTGTTGTGGGTTGTGCTGCAGAAACTCCCACCCCTAACTTCAGTGATTTCTCATATTTTGGGCTGTGCAGACACAGAGAGGTGTTGATGGCTCGTTTGAAAACAGAAAATCAAAATTACTTACCGAGATTTCTTTTCCTGGTCTGAAGACGGCAGTGGAAGTGATGGGTTAATTCTCCCTCCGGATGGTGACAGGCTTGTTCTCCATAAAAAACTCTGCTCCTCCCCCTTACCTTTATGTCTTTATGACTGTGTTTCCTGATTGTATCTCTATAAGTTTTTTTTTTTTTCCTGTGTCTTCAGACCAGGAAAAGAAAATCTCGGTAAGTGGAAGTGAATGTTTTTTTTTAAAGCAGTTATAATAAAAGGGAGGGAACGAGTGTTAAGCAAAAGAAAATATTTATTCAACGTTAGTGGCTGATTCTAGTATTTTAGAACCAAACTCAGACTTTGCCTTATTCATAACGTCCAACTTATAATGTTTTATAAAAGTTGTAGTGTTCGACCATGCTTGCTGCATTACAGATATCATTGATTGATACTTTCCCAAGAAAGCCCACAATGTAGATAACTGCCCTTGTTGAGTGTGCCGTCACTCTGTCAGGTTCACTTAATTCTGCCATTTTATTATGCTTGTTTATAGTCTGTGCAATCCATGCTGACAGCGTCTGCTTTGAAGGTTGCAACCTTTCTTTCCCCTTGAAATAACACAATTAGTGAATCAGACTTTTGAACTCTTGAGTTCTTGTACAATTTGTTTTATTGTTCGTCCTACGTCTAGGAGCAGTCCGCCTTACTTTGTTTTATATATGGTAGGACTATGTCTTGATTCATATGGAATTGAGATATGCTTTTCGGAACAAATTTTATGTCTGGTCTCAAGGTCACGTTTTCTTCGCTGAAAGTATGGGGGAGACACTCTCAAAGCATTTATTTTTGAAACTCTTCTGTCAGATGTTATTGCTATCAAAACAGTGTGTTTTGTTAGTGTAAGTGTTCTTTATAGTTATTGTTTCTGATGGTTCAAAGGTTACTTTTTAGCATACTCAACACCGTCGGTAAGTCCCATTGTTGAACTCAGTTTTTAACTGGTGGATTGATTGCTTAATTCCCTTGAAAATCTTATCATCAATGGGTCTGATGCCCAATTTTTGTTAATACTGCTGACAATGCTGATATCGTCTCTTTAAGTGATAAACCTAAGTTTTTTTGCAATCCTTCTTGTAAAAACTGTAAGAGTTGCTCAATTTGTACTGACTTTAGTTGTATGGTTTTTGTGTCACACCACTGTTGAAATTTCTCCCATGTTTTATAGTAAGATTTTTTTAGTTGAGTCTTTTCTTGATGACATTAGGGTTTGTATCACTTCTGTAGATAGTCCCCTTTTCCTCATGGGACTGATTTCAGTTTCCATGCCGTCAATTTTAGTTTGTGTACTTCTGGGTGATTTACCCCTCCCTGAGTTAACAGATGTGGCATTATCGGTAACTTTATTGGCGGGTATTGGGCTATCGATTGTGCCCACGTAAACCATGGCCTCCTTGGCCACCAGGGTAGGATTATAATTACCTCTGCTCTGTCCTCCTCGATTTTCCTGAGGACTCTCTGTATCATAGGATAGGAGGAAATATGTACATCATTTGGTTCGACCATGAGATTGAAAAAGCATTGGTCGCTACTGCCGCTCTGTCTGGGAACCATGAACAATATTTCTTTAGATTCGCATTGTGTTGGTTGCCATGAGATCGATCTCTGGTATCCCCCATACTCGTTATCTGGTCGAAAACTGACTGATTCAGGCTCCATTCTCCTGAGTTGATTTTGTGTCTGCTCAGCCAGTCTGCTTGTTTGTTTTGCTCCCCAGGGATATGGATAGCTCGGATTTCTCTCAAGTATTTTTCTGCCCAGATCAGAATTTCTGAAACTTGTATCAAGGTTCACACTCCTGTTTCCACCCTGTTGTTTATAGTTTACTACAAGCCATGTTGTCGGACTTAATCTGAACTGCTTGACCTTGTATCAACAATTTGAAAGCTTTCATCGCTAAATATACAGACCTCATCTCTCTCTGGTTCTGATGTTTCATTTTCCACGTTTTGTCCCATGTACCTTGTTTCGTTTGATTCTTGCCACACTGCACCCCAACCCGTTGGGCTCGCATCCACAGTAATTGTGGTCAACAGAAAGTATAAATTTCATTTGGGACAAAGTTCTTGTCTTTCATCCACCACTTCATCTATTTCTTGAGTGATTGTGGAAGAAATATTATTTGTTGTGGATACATCAGTGAGTTCCATTGTTTCAGTAATAACAGTTGTAGAGGTCTGAGATGGAGCATTGACCACTTCACTGCTTCTGTAGTTGATACTAGCTTCCCTAAGATTTTTGACATTATCTGTCTGTGAGTAGGAATATTTGATGAACTGTTTCATCTCTTTCTTTATCTCTTGTATCTTGACAGTTGGTAGAGATATTTGTAATTTGTTTGAATTTATCGATACTCCCAAAAACTGAATCTGTTGACTCGGTATGAGACAGGATTTTTCCTGATTTATGAGCCAGAAATTTGTCTTCTTTAGGTTTTCTAGTAGTGTCGCTTGAGTTTTTGCCTTGACTAGTATATCGTCTAGGTAGGCATACACTTCTACTTTCTCTAACCTTAGATGTGCTATTATTGGTGCCAATATTTTTGTTAACACTCTCGGCGATGATGTTAGTCCAAATGGTAAGCATTTGTATTGAAAGTGCTGACCTATCGTCATGAACCTGAGATATTTTCTGTGACTGTATATGATTGGTATGTGGTGGTATGCACTCTTCAGATCGATCTTTTCCATCCAATCTTGCTTGTGAATCTGTAATGTTATAGACTTGAGTGTCTCCATCTTGAACTTCATTTTTCTTATGAAAGAGTTTAAATATCTCAGATCCAATATTGCCCTGTAATCTCCTTCTTTCTTCCTGCGTAAAAAGAGTGGTGAATATATCCCCGTCTTTTCTTCTCGCTTTGGGACTCTCTCTATTACCCCGTCTTAGAAGGTCTTGTAAAATGTTGCATAGTTGCTTCATTGCTTGTACTTGTTTCGGCATAGGTGATTCTATTACTTTCCCTTGTTGAGGTTTTTGTATAAATTCTATACTGTAGCCCTTTGATATTGTTTGCATTACCCATGCATCGGCTTTGATTTTTTCCCATTCCGTCACAAACTGGACTAATCTTCCTCCTAATTCGTGACGGTATAGTCTGTCATAATGTTCTTCCTCTTCCTCTATTAGTTTTGGTGTCCCGAAAAAGAGTTTGTTCAGACTTCCATGGCTGTCTTTGTGTGTTTAATCTTCCTGGTCTATACTGTTTTGACTTCCTAAATGTCATGTTAGACGAAGTAGTTGGCATTTCTCTTCTATTTCTCTTGATTACTTGCAGAGCCTTCTTTGCTGAATTATTTTCTATAATATCATCCAGCGATGATCCAAACAACAGATCTCCCTCAAACGGGACTTTTGTCAGGCCTTGTTTGGACATATCAACTTTCCACTGCCGTAACCATAAAGCACGTCGCGCCACTGTGGCTTGGCCCATTGCTTTTGAATTTAACTTTATAACGTCTAAGGATGCTTCATGCTATGAAGTCATTTGATATTCTAATGTCTTGTACCATTTTCGTTAGTTCTTCTCTAGATACTCCTTCAGCTATAGCTTCTTCAAGTTCTTTTATCCAAACTCTACTTGCCCTAGCTAGGCTCGTGATCGCTATATAAGGTCTAATTGCTGCTCCAGAAGACAGATATGATCTCTTCATAGCTGCATCCTCTTTTCGCTCCATTGGGTCTCTCAGCGATGTTCCATCTTCTGTAGCTAACGCCATTCTTCTTGTTGTTTTTGCCATAGCTGTATCAACTTTTGGGGCTTCATACCAGAATTTCGCTTCCTCTTTAGAGAAGGGATATATTTTCTGAATGTTTAGCGGAATGTTGAACCTCTTATCTGGATTTTGCCATTTGTTCTTTATTAATCCCGTTATATGTGAATGCACAAAAAAATTGGAAGTTTTTTCTATTTGATAACCAAACATAAGATATTTTAGTGGCTCTTCCGCTTTGTCTACTATGTGTAATGTTTCTTTCATCCTTGTAATCAGATAATCGACTGTTTTCTGATTAACATTCCCTGCTGTAATTTCCTCTACAGCTTCGTCTTGTGACAATATTTCTCCTTCAGATTCTTCCTCTGATCTGGGATTTTCTGTTGGTGTTGGCTTGCTAATGCCATACTCTTTAAACATATTTGTTACCTTTTCCATGGTAACCTCTGAGACTTTTGATATCATTGTCTCCATAGAAGAGTCCAATACAGCTTTCATGGCTGTATGGATTTGTTCTTGTGTTATAGATAAGGATGGGTTAATGCACTCTTTGCATAGCTTTTTCCCCTGTTCTGCACTTCTGTTGCAGAGAACACATTCTTTAGTGCTAGATTTACTTGCAGACTCCCTTCTGTCTGGAGATCTTAAATATAAAAAGAAAAGTTTTATTAAATTTCTGTTTTACTCCTGCTCTCTGCTAATCGTTGCTCACCCCTTGACCTTGATCTGTGTCTTTTTGATGAACTCATTGTTGAACACTGAAAAGAGACAATCAACCAAACACTATGTAGTAGGTTATGTCATTATCAAGAATATCATATTTATATACACAATGTCCTTTATGCTTCTTACAGCATATAGGCAGAAAGACACACAGGGCAGGGTGATTATAGTTGTTTCTGCAGATTCTGAGATCTGCAGAAACAACTACTAGCAATCAGCCGCACCAGCAACCTCCTGGTTTGAGATCAGCTGTTTCGCTCGCGTGTACTGCCGGCTTTTTAAAACTCCCGCGCGATGATGACGCAATCGCGCAGGAGTTTTAAAAAGCCTTCAGTACATGTGCTACTTCCAGACTCCAATTACTGGATGCGGAAGTCCCGGTTCACGCTTAACCTTGCCGTTCCCTGCTATTACTGGGGAACCACCTTCAGCTGAGGGAGAGAGAGCTGCAGCTGGCATAAAAATTTGAAGAGGGGGAGAGATACGATCTGTCACATCCACAGAAGTGAAAGACATAAAGGTAAGGGGGAGGAGCAGACGTTTTTATTGGGGAACAAGCCTGTCACTCATCCGGAGGGAAGAATTAACCCATTCATTTCCACTGCCGGATGAGGACCAGGGAAAGGTAGGAACCTGGCCTTTCATTTAAAATAAACTTGTTTGGAGTTCCCCTTTAAGTAACACAGGCAGTAGCTAACTGCAGGATTGGGTTTATCTGCACAGAAAGAGCACAAAGAAACAGATAATGCTTATTCCCTTTCCTGGTCTTAATGCTGAAACAATTAGCCATGCAGTGATGGAGAAATAAGCTTTACTTTTATAGAATGGATAGTTTCTACATGTAGGGTGCCAGGGGGAGGGGCTGGGTGATTGACAGTTCTTTACTGACTAGCTGTGCCCCACATCCTTTAAAAAGTATAACTCCCAGAGCTAAAAAAAAAAAAAAAGAGGAAGGTCAGAGAAGGGGGGAAAGGGGCAGATTTAAGATTGGTGGTGGTTAATTCTAATAACTGTGTGATTAGTTAAAAAATGATTTGCCCCACTTTACACATCCTTAAACATTTTAAGCAAAACAGAACCTAGGTTTTCGGGGGCCCTGAGTAACATACTAAAAGTTTTTATTAGAGGTGGACATACCATTTAAAAACTGTTTCTAACCTATGAAATCAGAAGCACTTTTAATAAAACATCTCATTAACTCCAGAGCTTTTTAGCTTTTACTGGATCCAGATACATAGTCGAACATGCTTAGTGCATTCTCTATCCCTTCTGACTATCCCCCCTAACCAGTGCTAACAGATAACTACTGAGTGTTTGGCTTGTTACCTCTTTGTAATGCTAAGCAAACTGTTACTCACTGAGGACTAGGTCCTACTATTCACGTTTCTATCAGCTTTTTTATACACTTGCATTTTCCAACCTGCAATGACATTTTATTCTTCATAGAACACACAGCAACCAGTTAACACTATCAGGGGAATTTACAGAGAGCCGCGGTCGATTGCCTCCCTGCACTTTAATAAAGTGTTTGCAGCTCAGGATAAATTGTGATTGGCTTATAGCTGGTGTTAGAAGTTGTGCTTAAAACAGTCGCAATCATCATATTAAATAGTTTGTGGCGGCTGCACAGGTGTCTTTTACATTACTCACGCACCCATTGCCACTGGTACAGTAAGTCAGCGTGACTAATACAGGGAGAAAGATTGCTTCGGCTCTTGGTAAATCTCCCTCTATGTGTGTTATGTTCTAAACAATCACGTGCATACACAAATTCACTAAAAAATCACATTACCCATGGTAGAAAACAGTAAATGCAAACAAAATGCAATGCAAACAGGGACAAAAAGCAAATGCATTACGTTTTTTTCATGAGATGCAGTGGAACCTATCCATAAGAATGTAAGATTACAGAGGGGGAAAATTTTTTTTTTATGGAACTAGATGAAGCTCCATGGGAGCTCGTGCCAAATTTATTAAGGATTAGGATTCTATGTAAATAAATTGTGCTAAACAGGGACATGAAACTAACACGATTTACTGAAATGTATGTATTATAGGAAACAATGATTTTACTTCAAGTATAAAGATAAAAGAAGCAACCTTAAACTTCCAAGACCAGTGTAAGTGTACTTGGCCTGTGACCTTGTGCTTTTTTAGCATCATGGAACCCTTTGTTGACATAACCTTATATTTTAACCTTGTATATTATTAAAAAAAAAATAATAAACCACAATTTAAAATATTAGGTGTCACTTTTGAACCCATTAAACAGGATTTGCATAATATTGGTAGAGTGTGGATGCTGAGAAATTCCTGCCATCGGCATCGTGGACAGTGCCAGCTCCCACTCCCTTTCTTTAAAAGAGGCCGTACATTTGCTATTTGATTGCATGTTTACCGAAACATTCCATTGGAGTCTGACAGTACCACGTGGTATAAGGCTGGGTACACACCAGCAGATATTTTCGGCCAACCGACCAATCCACAGCGCTTTCGGATGAAAATATCTGCTGTTTTGGGGTGGCCAGCCACGACAGACCTCAATCGTCTGTATCAGTAAATCTCAATCAATCAGGGTGACCGACGGACATTTGCCCCTTCGTGTGTACCCAGCCAAACTGCATAAACGGCCCAGACCAATCCACATATGTGGTAAAGGCTGGTACACACCATGAGCCTATTCCTCTTGACCGACCGTTGGGCCAGGAGGAAGGACTGTCGGTTGTGGCAATAGTGGCCGCAACCAAGCGTGTGATTTGTAGAGGACCACATGTGGTTTCCCACAATGTCCGATCATCCAATTCAGACCCATGTGATTAATTCGGCCCAATCAATGACCTATCGGTCGATCGGAGAGATACTGCATGGTGTGTACCAGCCTTAAGAGTATCGGTCGGCTGTGCACCATATCAGTTCCCTCTACTTGATACCGACAGGTGGAAACGACGGCCATTGATATCGCTATTTTTAGCTCCCACACCTGACACTACAGCTGGGAACACGCAGTACAATCAGACAATCTGTCCACGATACACACAGTCCCGAACGTTGTGATTATTTAAAATACAGAATTAACCCACTCCCTGGGACAGTGTCCGATTCTCCGTACTGGAGTATTCACAATGTGTATGGCCGACAACGATCGACCCACCCGTGTAACTAAAAAATGGCTCTCAACAACCAGATTCAAATCACATACTGCAATCTCCGATTGGCTTTACCCAACTTCTGACCATTCAATAGAAACCCTGAGCTACGTTTGGCTGCAGAAAAACAGACGCTCTGATTGGCTATACGCGGGTTCTCTCCAATAAGGTAACACTTCCTGCCTCAGGTGGCACAACCTCATTTCCTGTCCGCGCCTGTTGTCACTTCCGGTGAGTGGCTGCCATCTTTCCTCCGGTGTGTAATGGCGAACAACAGTACGGCGGCCGCAGCCGGAGCACCGCAAGCCCCTCAGACAGGCGGAGGAGTGAACAAACCCGCTGCCTCCGGAAAGTCCGGTAACGTGTTGCCGCTATGGGGCAACGAGAAGACGATGAACTTAAACCCCATGATTCTTACGAACATTCTGTCCTCTCCTTATTTCAAGGTGCAGCTGTACGAGCTCAAGACTTACCATGAGGTGGTGGATGAAATCTACTTCAAGGTGCGAAGTGAACGGTTATTTATCTGTTAATCCGTTCATACACCGGGCTAAATACTATAAGGCAGTTTGGCTGGATACTACAACTCCCAGCATGCAAGATGTAACTAAGCATGTAGTTGTAAACGTGTGGATTGCCAGGGTTCGACGCCTGCTAAAACGGCTTGTTTCCCTGTATTACTAGTCTGCTGTAACCGATCAGACATTCTCTAACTGGGCCAGTAAATAATATTTGGTTGAAGATTAATAATACTGGAAGCCATGTGTGTAGTTCTGTCTGTAACTGAGCACTTACCATAAAGCTCCCTCAGCCTTTAATTTAGTGTAAATGTAACATTATAGACCAGTGATGGCGAACCTTTTAGAGCACACGTGTCAAGCTCAAGGCCCGTGGGATGTGGGCCAGATCCGGCTTTTCTGGCCATTGTTTGTAGCCCCAGGTGACTGTACAGTATCCAAGACTTACTACACTGCTATCCATTTGTGCAGTCCCTAGTAGTTGTGTAACTATAGGTCTGCATGCTAGATACCTGGATCAGCTTTTTTTTAACCGCTCGTCTGGGCACCTTTACTAAGGTATGCAGGATCGACTGTTTAAAAACAGTTGATTGTGGGTATCTAGTAGGCAGATCTATAGTTAAGTCAATGCTTGGGACTGCTCAAATAAGACTTGTGCAAACTTATAGCAGTGTAGTAAGGCTTGGACTTGGTCAATGCGGTAACAGCTGATCGCATATCTAGCCTGACGAGGTATGGCAAAGGGCCTTGCATTGGAGTTGGCCATTCCATTACCATGTCAGAAGAGTAAAATGGGTGTTCCAAGTTAGCACATGATCACGCCATAGACAGAGGTCCCAGTCCAAAACAGTGTGCTTCACACCCTTTCCCTGCCAAGACCCAGAAACGAGCTGTGTCTCAGTCCCAATCCTGCACCTGCCAAGTAGCTTAAAAAAAAATTGGCCCACCACTTAGCCTTTTTGACACCCCTGTTTTCGAAGCCGAGTGGCCAAACTGCAACCCAAAACCCCACTTTTTATTACATAGTGCCAACATTATCATTTAACCTGAATACAGAGTTTATACTTTACAACTCAAATAGCCACAGACAAGTTAAGTAGATAAAATAGATTACCTATTAACCATTACATTACCACACAGGTGTTTGAGATCTAAAACAGTGACCATTAACTCCCCTACATTATTAGATAGGAGTTTAAGGTCCATAACTAGGACTCGAGCATAGCTGAATGTTATAGCACGTAACTATTCTGCTACAGACAGCTGCTTCTCTTTCTCTCTGGTATGAGTGCCCACAGAGAGGGTGCCACCTCTGGCACGCATGCCATAGGTTCGCCACCACTGTAATAGAACATTAAAGTCAAACCTTAGCACTCCCAGATGTTTCTGCAGCCAAGGCATGCTGGGAGTTGTGGTTTCAAAACACCTGGAGTGCCACTGTTGAACATTACTATAACCTATAGCAGCTAACTGACATGAAGGGTTGCCTGCATAGTGCTTGTAACGAAAGATAAAAAATACTGGTCTCTCAATAATTGTCACGCCAAGAACTTAGTTTAAAAGGCAATATTTTGTAAAGTATACATGGATTACAGAGAGGGATCGGTGAGTGTTTCCTCTCTGCTGAGTATATATGCACATGATATTCTCACAGGTAGGAGGTACCATTTCTACAATCAGGACCCTCCCAATATAAGCAAAGGGCCCGGGGCTGGAGAACCCGGACTGCCATATTAGTCAATTGAGCATTAATTGGATTCTTTGATAATTTAGCAATTGTATTAGCTGAAGTTATACACCCTGAAAGAGTATAGAGGGTAGGAGACCCAGTTAAGCAACTGTTACAATTTATTGCCTACATAGTGCACATGTTGCAAGACTTGAGTCAACACAACACTTTTAAAATACTGTCTGTGCCAGGATGATGCCAATTACCGTATATGATTGTATTAGCCAAGGTTTTCAGGCTTTAAATGATAGCCTGAAAACCGAACCTCGGCTTATACCCGGGTCACTCGCCTCTGTGTGCAATAAGGCTGCCGCTCGTTCTGCATCTGCTGGCTGACGTCTCTACTTGGCGCCTCTCTCACTTCCTGGCACCAAGTATTGACATCAGGCAGCATATCTGTGAATACAGAGCGAGCGGCAGCTGGATAAGACTGGGGGGGGGGGCGACAACAGTAATCCCGTACAGTAACCCCCAATTCCTTGCCACTGCAGATGTCTGGAAGCTACAACTCCCAGCAACAAAAGCACCCTGGGAGTTGTAGTTTTCCAACATCTGGAGTGCTAAAGAATTTGGGGTTAATGTATGGGATTACTGTCCATTTAAAGAGCAACTAATGCCTCAAAACAATACAGAATCAGGAGGAAGATATCTATTTTTAAAAAGATTGCCTTCTGATTCTGTATTGTTTTTAAGCTTTAGTTGCCCTTTAAATGAACAGCAAAATTCCCATAAACACAGTACAATCACCAAACAAATCTGTGCTTTTTAAGATGTACTAATAAAACTTTTGGATTGTATGGGAAACGCTGTAGTCTGTTACCAGGTGCCCAGCTTCTTTGGTGATTGTACTGTGTTCTTATTGGCCTTGCGAAGGGCCTGGGGCATGGTTGCACCTGGGCCACTATTCTAAAGGGGTAGGTCCCTGCTCATTTTGGTTTACTGTTTGCCTGTTTAATGCACGGACGTTACTGAGCGTCGGAAGTGTGTCCACCTGGCCCTACCGCCAGAGTCTGTACTTATCTGGCAGTGTTACCATTTACATGTACTGTGTGATTGTTTACTTTATAATACGCATTGTTTGGTGGTGGAGCTCAGGTGGCTATTTTAGAAGCCACCATCTCTTACTGTTTGCAGAATTCCCATACAGTAATAGCCAAGTCCAGTATGGCTATTACTGTATGGGAATTCTGCTGTCCATTTAAAGAGCAACTAAAGCCTCAGAACAATACAGAATCAGAAGGCAGTAGCGGTCTAAATTCAACCCTCGGTTTATACTTGAGTCAATCTGTTTCTACTGATTTTTCGGGTAAAAATAGGTACCTCGGCTTATACTCGGGTTGATTTATACTCGAGTATATACGGTACATAAAGATTGTTCTATAATTGGTAAAAAGACCAGATACCCATCTAAGATACTGGTAGTGCTAGTTGAGTAACATATGAGCTCCGTCTGGTATCATTAGCTTTACTATTAGCTTGATGAATTTAGGTGAGTCACCCATTTTAACACTTGCTACGGCACTAAATTTGCAGGACACATTTTTGTTCACAGGGCCGGATAGAAATGTCTGGGTTAGAAAAAACTTGCAATCTAGCCAACTATATAATACAATTGCAGGCCATATTTACCAAGCTTAGCCCACCAGAAAGGGCTAGGTCCCACTATGTGCATTCTGTCCATTTGCATTCTCTGAGCTGCAATGACAACGGCAAAATGCACAATTGCGTGCGATAACGCTCGCGATTTTGTGTGCGATTCCTGTGCATTAGTGTGGCCTCAGCCTAAAGCTGGCCATATACAAAGCGATTATCCTGTTCCCTGTGTAGGATACAATAATCAAGGTGACAAAACATATTGCTTGTAGGGTTGTCACAAGAGTAATGCTAAACACCTGGTTGCTGTGATTTTCATTAGAAAAGCCATATATCGTGTGTGAAAGTAGCTATGTAGAAACTTTTTTTTTTTTTTTTTTTTTTTTTTTTTAAGTTTAGGTGCATATTTCTAAACCTGTAGTGTTTGCTGCATTGGTAAGGGCTGAAGGCAAATACTTCAGTTCGTATTTGCCAATTAGTAAGCACAGTAATTGTTTTACCAATCGATAGGGCATTCATTAAAGGGCATGTCCACCCCAAAACATAATCCCCCCCACTAATGGCCCCACCATGTAGTGTAGTAAAATCCTACCTCACATCCCAGCTCCATAAGGTTCTCCATATGTCCCCCCCCCCCCCCCCCCCCCCAAAGTCCCAAAAACTGCCCACCAGGAGGATAGCAGAGTCCATATAGGACTCTGCCTCTACCTGGCCTCGGGAGAAGTTTGGCATGCGTACTGCAGCCCTTCTCCCCCTACCTCTCCCCCCGTTTTGTCCCGGTTGGCCCTGTAATAGTATATGTTCCCCCAGCCCCAACCGCATAAAAATAATTTTAAGAAAGACCCCAGAAATGTACTTACCTTCCCTCTCTGAGAAGCCGGCAGCCGCGTCCGTGATTGGCTGCCTCTCAGCCAATCACGGATGCGGCTGCCGGCCCCGCCCCCTGCTTGCAGTGTCTCGCAAGCAGAAGGCTGGGCCGGGCGTTGGAGGAGAGAGGGAAGGTAAGTAAATACAATGTTCTCCCCAGAATTTTTTTCAAGCCGGGTGGCATGAAAAAGTAGCCGGGTGGCGTGGGACAAGGAAATTTGGTGGTGGGGAAAAATGTGCACTGCATCATGCTCATTATAGTTTTACAACATCTGCAGTGAATTGTAGTTCTACAACATCTGAAGGTAACCCATGTAAAATGGCAGCACAAATCAATGTGCCAACCTTTTATGGCCTTGGGGATCTTGGAAAAGCTAGTTAACGTGCTAAAATAAGCTTACAAGTGTAAAAAAGGGGTCTGGACGTACTGATATATTGGCACACCTATTAAACCTACATCTAATTTTTTTTAAATCACAAGTGTCATCTCAAGAAATTTTTTCCAGACGGGTGGCATGAAAAAGTAGTCGGGTTGGCCGCCCGGCTAAAAGACCCTAGGGAGAACACTGAAATATCTGGGCACTTTCTTAAATTATTTTTATAGTGGTTGGGGCTGGGGGGCTGTAATCTATTATAGGACAAAAGTTTTAACAAGGGTGGACACGCCCTTTAAATAATTAAAGGGAAACTGTGGTCTCCAAACAAGTTGGGGTTAAATGAAAGCCTGCAGTATTTTCTTTATAATGAGCAGACAATCACATCTCTGGCTTCACCCTGTGAGAAATGATATCGAGGTGAAGGTTCAAACTTCCTTCTTTTCAGTAGGTTGAGTCACATCGCCTTACCTTTGCTAGCCCCTCTGCCCCTGGGGAGAAGCATGCTCAGTAAAGACTTAATGCTGGGGAAAATTGATAGTTGATAAGGGAGCCTATTAATGCTGAAGGCTGGTCACATGGCTGAAAACAGGAAGCAGGAAGTAATATTACTGAACCTTTACAGCAATAACTTCTCCCGAATTTTATCTAGAGATGTGATTTTTTTTTTTTTTTTTTTTTTATGGTATGATGGAAGGCTTTTTATATAATTCTTACTAGTTTGGAAGAATTGGAGACCACCGTTACCTTTTAAAATACAGAGTTTTAGGAGGGTGCTAATTAACAATTAGTGCAATATTTACAGATCTGTAAATATGCCATTCAAAATAAGAAATGAAGACCCTTAAATTAAACTTTTATCCTCCTTGTCTAGGCCTACTGCGCCAGTACCACAAGTATTGGGGCTCGTTCTAACGATGCGTTTTTATTGCTTTTTGGTGAGTTTTTGTAACGCATACATTAGGGGGGGAAAGCAAGGTCATAAATTTCACATAGGGATGTCAATACCGTTCACACTACTGTTTTTGTGCTTTGCGTTTTTGTAACGCACTGCTTGCAGCAGTTCAGTGCGATAACATGCTTAATGAAAGTATGGGAAAGAGGAAAGAAATGCATGAAAACACGCGTTGCCATCTAACCCAAAAACGGACTGAAAAATGCATGCTCATGCCTTGTAACAATGCTTTCGGCTTTCGGCAAATTGATCCAAAATGTGCATTAGGATTGAGTTCCACTTTAAATAGGTGCCTTAACTTGAGTGTTTATAATTGTCCAATGTATAAAATATACAAATATACATATAGACACACCTTTATGAGGATTTTCTCATATAACCTTTTACCCACCTTTTTCTAGGTAACACATGTTGAACCTTGGGAAAAGGGCAGCCGAAAAACTGCAGGACAGACAGGGATGTGCGGAGGGGTAAGTACAAGTACGTGCCTTCAAATATTAGAACAGAAGCTGATGTGCATTTTTTTTATATTCTCTGCATGGTGTTTTGGTTAATAAGACATTAGCTCATTAAAGGAACACTAAACTGCATAACATCATTTTTTTAAAGTATGTTACATCCGTTTCTATTACTCACAGGGAGGTGAGAACACTTATTCCCACCTCCCTGTCCTTTACTGACAGCCGCTCTGTCCCGACTGCGCGCCCTATCTTAGGCGCATGCGCGCCAATACAAAAGATAGGACGCGCGATCGGGAGAGAACAGCTGTTCAGTGAAGAAGCGGCTGCGAATGGAGCAGAGCGAAGGTAAGTTCCAGGTCCCCCGAGCGTAATATTATTCACAGCGTTCTCACCTCCCTGTGAATAATACAAACGAATGGCAACTAGTTATTTTTTTGGGTTTAGGGGAGTTAACAGTCCCTTTTAAATGTGAAAGAGGCCAAAAAAATGGATCCACATCCGATTTGCTTTAGAATTTGAGTTTAGGTACTAAGCAAATCATCAGATTGTTGGAACTTATTTATTAATAAAATTCATTTTCTTAGATACTTAAAGATTAATCATAGTAAAAAATAGAGTACTGTGATACTTTTAATGAACTAACAGTTTATTTTAGTAGACAAGCTTTCAAGGGAATTACCCTCTTCCTCAGGTCAGCAGTAGTAAGTATGTAGTACTTTTTACTACATATATTGGTCTAATATGGCAAAACAATTATTATTTTTGTAGGATCGGGGCCCGCGATCGCACGTGTGTACGAACCTTTAGAGGTAGTGTAACAAAGCAGATAGCAGGCAGAGTTGGGAAGGGGGGAGAACAGTACAGCCCACAGCTGGGAGAGACTGGCGTGCGTTTTGATCCTGCACAGTGAAAGAAGGAGTCAAAGCACATACTGACAGTTCTATGGAGGGGAGGGACTTCTGGTTTCCTTCTCACTTATGGGAATCTGTGGCTGAGCTCGCCGACGGCGAGGGGAGGATGTGCCTTAGTATTGACATCTGAAACTCTCCCACCCCTTCAGTTTTTGACCAGTAAATTCCTTACAGCTTAGGCTGTATTGCACCCAGAGAGGTGGTTAATGGATTATTTTTTTAAAGGTAGGAACGTGGCCTTTAATCCAGAAGTAACTTGTGTGTAGACCACATTTCCCCTTTAAAGGGACACTATACTGAAAAAATGACTTTGCCTCATCTTAATCTATAATTGAATACATGTAAGTAGCAGTGTGTGTTGCTGCATGCCTTCAATACAGCATACATTTTGTTTAGGAGCAGTATCCCCCCTCCCTCTTTTAACCACTCCCACTTGCATCTGACCCACCAACCAACTGCCAAACCTGCATACAGCATTCCAACTGTCAAAACTGTCACCATTCCAGCTACAGTAAAATGACTCTCAGAAGAATAGTTTTCGAGAGCAAGGAACTTGATTGACAGCTGAAATATAAGAAGCTTTAGGTTGGATATCTAAAGAAATAGGGGGCAGTTCAACAACAAAATGATAGTGGTGGTTGGGAAGAAATATAGTTTCCAGTAATGTTCAATTTTAAATAACATTTTTCGGTATAGATGCCCTTTAAATGCAGAAGCGAGTATACCTCCCTCCCATCCATCTTCTCTTTGAAGTTTTCAGGATTTACTAGACTTAAACCACTTGGCAATCACCTGGTTTTAACTGCCTGTCAGGGCACGGGCCACACTGCAACGCAATCGCATGCGATTTCATGTGTGTTTTCGTTGCATTTGTGCATGTGTTTTTTTCATTAACTATTGAAAAATGCTTGTGATTTAAAATGCGGAACGCAAATCGCAACACACCCGAAAACGTGCATTTTCAATAATGTGAAAAAAATGCAAGCACAAAAAAAAAACGCAGCAGTGTGGCCTAGCCCTCTTACTTACCTAATCTTGCATTTTGCCTGGGAGATTGTGTGCTATGGTAAAGTATTTTTAGAAAGTTAAAGGGCATGTCCACCCCTGTAATAATTTTTTTAAATAATGTACAGCTCCTTTCCCCCAGCCCCAACCGCATAACTTTTATTTACAGAAAGTGCCCCAATCTTTACTTACCATGCTTCTATCCTTCGCCGCACTACCCTGGCCCTCTGCTTGCACAGAAATGCAAGCAGGGGGGCGGGATTGGCAGCCGTGTCCGTGATTGGCTGAGAGGCAGCCAATCACGGACGCGGCTGCCGGGAGTTCAGACCGGTGAAGGAGAGAGGCATGGTAAGTAAAGAACGGGGCACTTTCTGTAAATAAGTTATGCGGTTGAGGAAGGAGCAGTACATAATATAAAAGGGATTGTACGGTGGGGGTAGGGAGACAAATCGGGTGGGAGAGGGAGCTGCAGTGCGCATTCCAAACTTCACCCGGAGGGGAGACAGGAGGCAGAGTCCTATATGGACTCTGCTGACCAATTTTTGGGACTGGGGGGGAACTACAGGAGAACCATATGGAGCTGGGATGTGAGGTAAGGATTTTTACACACTACATAGTGGGGCCAGTAGTGGATTAAATTATAGTTTGGGGGGTGGACATGCCCTTTAAATAAGTGATTAAAAAGTTTCCCTAAGTAAAAAGTTGTATACAGCAAATCACTTTAAAAAGTAAAACAAATCTATCTTTAAGAGGAATGTTAAAAAAAAAAAAAAAAGTTTAAAAAAAATTTGCTATAACCAAACACACTGATAATACTGTTCAGAGTGCTGTTAGAGCTACAGGATAGAAGTGGGCATGTTCAAGCCACAGGGGACTTGCTGGTGATGTGACGGCTAAATATACTGCTGTAAGTTTGGATAAACTGCAGCTAGAATCATGGAGTCATTTAAAATGTAGGTGTGTGCACTTTTTAATGTTTCAGACTTATATTTTAATACAGTAAGGCAATTTTTATAACTTTTATTCCCCCTTCTCTCCATATTCAGGTACGTGGAGTCGGTACTGGTGGCATAGTTTCTACTGCATTTTGCCTCTTGTACAAGTTGTTCACTCTTAAGTTAACCAGAAAACAGGTGATGGGCCTTATCACACATACTGACTCCCCTTTTATCAGAGCACTTGGATTCATGTACATAAGGTTAGTTTTAGGGGCAGTGCTGGCTGTGGTGGTGGGGGGGTTGGGGGTTGTGCTGGCTGTGGGGGGGAGCTCTGGCTGTTGAGCGGGGGGGGCGCTGAGTGGGTGACGCTGAGGACATTTGGCTAGGGACATGGAGGACGGGGGCTATGGCCTTGGGGCACTGAGAGGGGACACTGGGCTTGGGAGACTGAGGGGCACTTTTGCTTTCTAGCGCCTGTTAACGTAACAGGCTTAAGGTCTAGTATGTAATAATACTGGCAAATATTTTGAGAGGCCGCTACCATGAGCTTTGAACTGTCAAATTTCCGCTCATGATAATGTACATTTGTTTGTCATTCTTGCTGACTCCCAATAAAAGTGCAGCAGCTGACTGCGTACCCTGTGAATATCTCCCAAAAAAGTGAGATAGGCACATTGCAGTAAGTGGTAAGCTGTCAGCCACAGCATGAGCAGAACTTTGACAGTGACCTATTGTTAGTGGCCACCCAAAAAAGTAGAAATAGGGTTTTGTACCTCCCTGGGAAATAGACTTTAAAATCCGAGAAATGTTACCAGGTTAGATGCCTTTGTAATTGCCATTTTTTAAACAAGTGTTGTGCATTCATGTAGTAAGTTTTTATCAGTGGCTACTTTTTAATATGCTATATTTTCCGTTAGAAGGAACACAGTGTAGTATTTAATGACTTGTATTTTAAAGTTAAAACATTCTAAAAAGGTTACATCAAAATGTTTTGTATGAATATACCTGTACACATTCAAAGGACAACTGTGGTCTCTGATAAAGGGTCTATTCATGCAGACACTGGAAACATGGCTACTAGCTGCTGAAATCAAGAAGTGTTCAGGGAGTTACATTGCTGAACCAGCAATATAGCTTCTCACAAGTTTTACCTAGAGATCTGATCCAGGATTCATTTTAAAGGGCATTTTCGCTGAAAAAATTAACATGCCATTTTTCACATTAATTGAAGAACAGGAGGTAAAGGAGTTACCTTCCGTTCTTCAATTAATCTAACAGGAGCAGACAGGGAAACTTGTGAACTTACCTCATCACGCTTCTCCACTGCTTCCTCTGATATCTCCATACTGCATCTTTGCTCCTTTACCTCCTGTACTTCCTTTAAAGGAGAACTAATCCCAAAATACAAAGGCAGTTCCACAGACTATACAACTGTCACTTAGTAAAACCATGTTTCTCATCTCTGAATTCAGACTTAGTGTAGAAATCGTTTTATAGAACATTTCTGAGTACTGGCAATCTATGATGTCACGGTTGGCTTCTAGTGTTGTCTCTTCCTGGTGGTCCAGGTACCAAAACTGCACATGCTAACTAGCAACCTTGTGTTTGTTTCCCACTCCCCTTATGCTAAGCTGCATGTAACAGTTGAACTTGGTCTCCACCTGCCAGTGTCTCCCAGCCCGGCTATTACATGCCTCCACTCCCACTAGCACAATCAGATCGCAAACCGCAATACAAAACACGCTATTGGAAGTAGCCCTAAGAGTTTGAGTCTTAAAGGGAAAGGTAGAATTGAACTGACCACTTTACAAGGTACACATATAAAAACAAAACAGCTTAAAGCTGCAGGTGCAGCATATTGAGTTGAACATGGTCTTAGCACAGCTCTGTGCAATGCATTTTACAGGCCACCTTTGCCTTTAAGACCCAAACACGTTCTAAATCTACAAGTTGCAGTGCTAAGTACCATTGCATTGAATACAAACTGAATCAGCCTGCATCATGCTTCTAAAGACCTATGTAATAAAAGTTCTTAAAATCTGATTGGTTGGGGCAAAATTTGCACCATTTTTAACGATATGAACTTTTAATACATAGGCCTGTATATGTGTTCAGGTCTTAAAGGCAAAGGTGGGAAACATAGTTGGAAGAGGGTTTTTGTTTATGCAAAACTTCCCACAGGCAGCCCACCAGCTGCATTAATTTTACATAACATGTTTGCATCCCTCTAACAGTACCCCTTTAATGGGCATTCCCTCCAATATTCCTATTAATATGTACATTATAGAAACAACACCATGCAGAGTTGTAAGTGACAAACCCTCCAACATTTACCTTTAATAATAATAATACCTTAAAGAACATGTGATGTAGTGCTGCAGGTGGAGGATAATATAATGACCCTGATCTTAGCACAGCTCTGTGCAATGCATTTCTTAGCTTAGCTCTGTACTAGTTAGTGTTTTTAATTCAGATGTCTGTATAAAGACAACAAACTACCCTCCAACATTCCCTTTTAATAAGGTACACTGATGAGAAATGCATTGCACAGAGCTGTGCTAAAATCAGGTTCACTTCACTATTGTCCACCTACAGTTCTGCACCATGTGGTTTTTTATAAAACACACTGCCTACTCTCCAGCATTCTCCTGGTTGAAGCTACACTTTCCACTAATATTGCAGCAGCTGACGGAGAGAGCTAGAGACCTTCACACTACGGTTCATATTTAAAAAGGTGTGGTATCTTTCTTTAGCGATCCTTTATCGCAAGTCTTGTAAATGTACGATCGCAAACGTAAATCTACGACCCCCCATAGAATATCATTACGGTAGTTTACAGCATGGTATACTACTGCCACGGTCGTACAGTAAGGAAAACCTGCGATATTGCAAGTTTTTAAATATGGCCCTCCAACACTCACCTATGGCTTTCCTCCACCAAATCCGATATATACACAATACATTGCAGACAAAACATACAAAGACACAGGTCTGTAACTGTGAATAGTGCAGGTTTATTGCAAAGTATACGTTACATGTTTCTGACCCACTTGTCCTTCCTCAAGTGCTTGAGTGGGTCTGAAACATGTAGCATGCATGTTTTGCAATAAACCTGCAATATTCACAGCTTTGTATGATTCAATTGCAATTTATTGTTTATAAATCAGATTTGGTGGAGTGAAAGCCGTAGGTGAGACATACATTATTTCAGATCCAGACACACTAGATACCCAAACCTATATACATCACACTACAACACTGCTGCTAGGAAAGGGTTAATCAGCTGCGCCACCAATTTGAATATTGATGATTTAATATATTCCTACATCATAGGGGTTAAGAGGTGGGAGTGGAAATCACACAGGTCCTGAAAATGTAATGAAGGTTAAAGTGCTGGCAGGCAAGGGAAAATGTCGGCTTCTGATTTTGGGAACAAATAAAACCTAAAATGAGCTCATAGAGGTAAAGAAAAGGCCCCTTAGTGGAATCTTCTATGCTGAGAAGGATGTTGATGCAAGTACTTTCTAACTTAAACTTTGATTTTTTGGGTTTAGTTCTCCTTTAATGTAAAAGGGGCTATGTTTATTTTTTTCAGTGAACATACTCTTTAAAGGTATGCCGGAAGGCTGTTTTTAAGCACAGCTTGTTTGGAGACTACAGTTCCCCTTTAATAATATGAATATTTAAATTGACAAACAGTACTGCTTTTTACAGATACACACAGCCTCCTACTGATCTCTGGGACTGGTATGAAGATTTTCTTGATGATGAAGAGGTATGTCAGCAAGGGTAATGATTTAACTTTTTACGGTTTACTTTTTGTTTTGGGTTTATGGTACAGTGGCAAAAAAATTCATTTTGTTATGTACAGTAAGCTTTCTATAAAGACTTCATATAATTAATGTGCTTATCAGCAGTCTAAAGCAGCAATGTGCACATTTATATAAAGTATCAGTATTTGCATTTTATAGTATTTCTGTAGTGAAATTATCAGTAACCTTAAAGGGCATGTCTACCCCTTCTACGAAATATAATATGTTATGGAGCACCCTCCAAGACCTCACACTCCTAAATAATGCTCCCAGGCTGAAGAATGAAACTTACAACTGCACGATCCACTGCTGCGGCTCCCTTCTATTTCCTGTTGAGGCAGTCATTCACGGTCACTGGCTGGCAACCATTATCGATCAAGCCTTCCTTGCTGCTTGTGACATAAAGGGCAGGTTGCAGCAGTAAAGGAGGTAGAGCAATCGCCAGTAGAGTTATAAGATTCATTCCTCAGCTTGAGCGCATAATTGAAGAGTGTAAGTAAAATGCAAGTGGGTTTTGGGGGTTACTCAATAACATTTAATTTTTTTTAGAATGGACATGCCCTTTAAATTTTAAATGTATGAAATTTATCCTCCCAGCATAATGAGCCTGTTTTTTCGATGTTTTTTTCCAAAGTATTGATGATGATTAGTACTCTGTATGTAAAAGGCATGAATACTTCCTCTTCATTTTATGTCTGTTCGTTTTATTTTTAGCTAACTTGCTGTTTTCTCCTCTAGATCTTTGTGCTGCAGCAAATGTATTGGGCGAAATTAATCTGAACACATACATGTGTGTGAGTGCAAGCAGTTTTAACTTAAGATTCGCCTTTTTTGTTTTTTTTTTTTATTTTTTTTATACCGGGATGAATATTTATAAATTCTTACCTGAGTGAATATCGGTGACAACTTTACTGAAACAGTGTGTGCTGTTTAATTTGTTCCCCCCCCCCCCCCCCCCACCTCCAGATGTATAAGACTTGTAGTGATGAAGAGTCTTAAACAACTTGTCTTTGGTATGTTTTTGTCTGCTGGTTAATAGACTTCTGCTTGTATTGTATATCAATGTATAAAAAAATAACAAAGCTGTAATGTATTTATACATTTCCAGGTTCTTTACTTTTTTAAGATACATACGCGAGTTGTATGTATTTACGAACCCACAACAGATCAAATATTTCAAAGAAAGAGTTTTGTTAAAATATTGTTTTTTTGCACATTGCTGTTCAAGGTTAAAGGTCACCATCATAAATCATTGTTCAAATGCTTCTTGAACACTAAGTTCATTTGAGTGTTAATCCATGTAAGTGTGATTTATAAGGTGCATATTAGTCCAACAAGACACCATTTGATTTAAATATTTTTTAATTCTTAAGAGAGCATTTTTACAAGACTTTCATCACTGCCAATGAGTTGAGTGCTTCTTGTTGAATACTTGCGGGGGGTGGTTGTTTTTTTAATGCCATGCTACATTACATATTTGGCTCACAATTATTACTATAAGGTTAGAGTGGGTTTTACAAAGCCGAGAAATTGAGATTTGTTTTAAAAAGGACTGGACTTTGCTTATAAATGCAAGAGGGAAAGTAATTGTGTACAACAGACATATTGTCCTGGCTGAAATTTAAAAGTGAGAATTTGGTATTTGCGGAGTACTTAGAAGCTCCCTGCCAGGCTGGATAAATCCAAGTAGCCATTGTGCCTAGAATTTTAATACCTGGGAGGTTTTCTATTGGTGTCTGTGGAATTGGCTTGTAGATTTTGTGACTGTCTTCTACAGTTTCTGATAAAAATCTTGTCGCCTGTGTATTTTGCAGTAACTCCTGCTATTAACCTGATTTTTAATTTATCAATTGGTGTTAGAAATAGCTCATATGAGAAGTTAAAGCCCTCCCAAATAATATTAAATGTACTGGTAAAAAAGTTTCACTGAAAAAAGATTTATCATTTAATCAAGACAGAAAGGTCACAATGTTGACAAGTGTAGTCGCTTATACAGAAAATGATCTACTTTACAGCCAATCTAAAAATGTCAGCAAATTAAGTAGTGGTGCTGTGAGATCCAAATGTAATATCTTGTATGACTTCCATGAGCTTGAAGGACAGCATCCATGCGGTTTGGCAAGGATTCATAGAATTTATTGATGAAATAATCAGGAATAGCCAAGAAAAGTCTTGCGTGCCTTCCAGAGTTCATCAATATTCTTTGGTTTAGTCTTCCATGCTTCCTCTTTCATCCTACCCCACATATGCTCAATGATCATGTCAGGTGACTGGGCTGGCCAATCCTGGAGCATCTTGATCTTCTTTGCCTTAAGGAACTTTGATGTGGAGATGGAAGTATGCGATGGAGCACCATCCTGCTGCAGAATTTAGCCTTTTTTATGGTTGGGAATATATGAGGTAGCTAAGATTTCTTGGTATTTTACACTATTGATGTTGCCTTCCACCCTGCAGATCCCTCGCACACCCCCAAACTGGATTTGACCCCAGACCATGATTTTGCCTCCACCAAAGTTCACGGTTTTCTGGGTAAATCTCCGCTCCATGCGGGTTCCAGTAGGTCTCCTGCAATATTTGCGGCAACTGTGGTGTAATTCAACAAGATTCATCTAAAAAATCCACCTTTTGCCACTTTTCCAGCATCCATCCTTTTAGCAGGTTGTTGGACTTGGCAAATGCCACACGGTTTTTCAATTTCTTTTGTTTAGTGCTGGCTTATGGGCATTGATTCGACCATGGAGGCCATTTTGAGACAGAATCCGACAAACTGTTCTGGTTGACACAGGGACATGTGGTCTCCTGGAGCTCTGCTGCAGTTGAAAATGGGTTTGCCTTGAATTTTCGAGCCAACAAACGGTCCTCCAGCAGTTGTCTTGCGGGGTCTGCCTGACCTGGGCTTGTCAAAAACGTCTCCAGTCTCTTCAATCTTTTCTTTATCCTCAGAACTTGACACTGAGAGACATTGAAGGTGTGCGCCACATCAGCAGTGGATTTGGTCTTCAGCCTCTTGATAATCAACACTTTAGTCTCGGGGCATGTTTGCAGAGGTCTATTTGCAGTTGATGGGAAGTTCTTATGTAATGGGGGTTTTTTTTATACACACCTAACACCTAATTGATTCATTTTTTAGTCACAGGTGAAGCCCATAGGACAAGGTGACAACACTTATGTCTGCAAAAATTTACTCAATGGGCTTTACCAAGCTGTGAATATTAGAATACTTTTTGTTTCATTTTGCATTGAAACATTATTACAAAAGCTGTTTGGGGTAAAATGAACCATTTCTTGAAACTGCATTAGAATTATTGTTAAGCGGCACTTCAGGTCTGTTTGTACACAAGCGACAAGACTTTTGTCAGAAACTGCAGTGTTAAGAAGAATTATGGTGACAGTCACTTGGTTGGATAATTTTGGATATTTGAGGCAGTTGGTCACATTCTTGTGGAATATGGAAGTTTAACTGCTGCAAGGAAGGTTTACCCCCTGAAATGTTGTTTTCATTGCTGTGATATTTGGCACTAATAAATGGGATAGTTAACCTTTAAATCCAGTGAATCTTAAGTATGTGCTGGTCTATTTGATTTATGCAGTTGGCTATTGAAGACACGGTCATGTATCCAGGACTTGAACCACAGTAATACCTACACACAGAGCTAGTGTTTTTGTTTTCTCTGCAAGGTTAACCCACATTACATTAATGTTGGGCTTTCTTGTTTTTTTGCATTTGTTGTTAATTCATTTTAGTGATATAATTATAGAATATTGAAACAATATCAAAACAAAACTTTATTAACATAACAATGTTGTATATTTACTACGTTATTTCTTCCCTGGTGGAATGTTAAAGGGCAGCTATACTGTAATGTACTTTGATAAAAATGAAAAGTACTTCGGAAAGGGGAGGTAGCATTGATTACTCCTACCTTTCGAAATTGTTTTGTTGAGTGCCAGCATAAAGGAAACCGCTCTGCGCATGCCTGCTTTTCATGTGCCTGTTTAGTGTCCTGAACTTTCCTGTATTAAAGATAGTGCTGAAGCCAGGAGGAAGCCTGGCAGATGTGAAACTAGAAGTGCCCAATGCTGTTTTGTTTATGCTAGAGCTCCTCAATCAAACAATACTGGGCGGTTGGCATAATCGATCCTACTTATCGGTCATGCCCTTTTATTCTTTAAGCATAAAATGGATAACAAAGGATCATCTGTACTGTGGTTTTATATACAGGTTTTTTTGTGTGTGTGGCCAATTCATTGGTTGATTTAATGCACCCAAATGAAATCGAGAACCTTTTCTCTAAGAGCCAAAAACTGCAGGTCTATATCACCTGTTTTTCTTATTCCATTGTGTTTTGTAGGACCTGGATGTGAAGGCTGGGGGAGGCTGTGTAATGACTATTGGAGAAATGCTAAGATCTTTCCTCACCAAGCTAGAGTGGTTCTCTACATTGTTTCCTAGGATTCCAGTACCAGTGCAGAAGCATATTGACCAACAGATAAAAACCAAGCCAAGGAAGGTTAAGAAGGAGGAAGAAGCAGAAGAAGTAGAGGAAGTTGAGAGACACACAGAAAGAAGACGCTCAAGGTTGTTTATTATTTAATTTCTTCAATAGATGCATTAAATTATGCCTAAGGAAATTATTTTCCTTAAAGACCATTAATCTTGAGAGAGCACAAAAAGGAGACACATGCAGGGAAATTGTCATGTCATCTTTGTGATTGAAACTTGCATTGCTCATTGGGCTATTCTGCTGATTCGCAAAAAACAATACTTATTCTGAACATGTGGGGCTGGATGGATATGTGCAGAAGCTTGCTTATTTGTACAACTTTGCCCTTAATCTTTGCTCTAAATCAAGTCAGTTGAGGTGAGAGTTAATCCCTCTTTTATTAGGATTAATGTTTTTTGAGTAAAGATGTACAATTTTTATAAGATCTTAGATAACTTATTTAAAAAAAAAAGCCAGATGCTTTGTTTTCATTCTGTAATTTTCTTCCCTTTTGGGTTACATGTTGGTGCTGTCATATGCTTGAAAGTAAATACTGTGTGCACTTAAATATTTTTTGATTCTGCACCTATTAAAAAAAGCCTTGGCTTGTAATAGTAAAATGGTAAAGTGTTATACTGTGACTTTTATCACTTGGATAATCTACATTTTAGTTTTAAGGCCCAGTACACATGGGTCGGGTTCAATATTTTGGTCATGTGGGTCAAAATATTGATGTTTAATTCAATGTAAAGTTCAGCTAATCATGCTGTCTTCAATAAGCAAACCCTTGGTCCTGCTGAAATATCACCAGACTACAAATTGGTTTATTGATCAGTAGAAAAAGTAATAATCGGAAAGATAGTCCGTTTTGACTTGTTTGTACTTGACCTAAGATGACAGGTGGAGCAATCCAGGTCTAATATCATTTCATAGTAAATTTATTTAGAACAAACGTTAGAATATAAATTAATAATGACAATATGCTTGTTCAAGTAAGTGTGCATTTTTGGTACCAGTGTGAGGACCAAAACTGTTCTGTGATCTTAACTGGTCATAAAAGCACAAGAACTTTGGAAGCTACAACATTGTTGTTTGGTAAAGCTCTCTGGTATTTTGATTAATTAAGTTGTACAAACATATTTTTGCATCAAGATTTCTAACACATTTATTGAACAATAACAAAATCAACCGTATGTGGTGGTTAAAGTTAATCAAATTTTTTTTGCCCCCCCCCCCCAGATCTCCTAAAAGATCGGTTAGTCCTAGAAGGTCTCCCAGAAGATCCAGGAGCAGAAGTCATCATCGAGATCACCGTGGCAGGTCAAGCTTTGACAGAGAGCTGGAAAGAGAAAAAGAGCGACAAAGACTTGAGAAAGAAGCAAAAGACAAAAGATCAAGAAGCAATGAACGGGGAATGGAACGCAAGAGGAGCAAAAGCAAAGAAAGGCAAAGGACACGGAGCAGGAGCAGAGACCATAAGGCAGACAGAAGAGATAGGGATAGAGAGAAAGAAAATGAAAGAAGCAGAAAGCGGGACTATGATAAAAAGGGCAATGGCAGAGAAAAGGAAACTGACAGGGCACGAGAACGGTCAAAAGAGCGAAAGAGAAGTCCAGAAAAAAAAGACAGGGAAGACAAAAGACAGAGAGACGATAGAGAATCCCGCAAAGAGAGGAGGCACAGTAGAAGCAGAAGCAAAGACCGGAAACAGAGAAAAAGTAGGAGCCCTAGTAAAAATGTAAGTGGTCGTACTCGAAGCCGAAGCAAAGAAAGATCAAACAGACATAAAGAAAAAACTAGCAAGCATAGCCGAAGTACCAGCCGTAGCCGAACAGACAGTGCAGAGAAGTCAAGGAAACGGGAGCGCAGCTCTAGCAGGGAGAAGGCACGCAAACGCAGCAGAAGCAAAGAAAGAGAACATAAACGTGATTATGAAAGTAAAGACCATGAATACCATAGTTCTGATACAGAAGAAAAGCAAAGAGACAAAGATGAGACTCTGTAACATAATGATGGATCACATTGAATCCTGTTCCCCTACCCCCTTTTTTATTCCCATTACAATCCATGTCCTGTAGCACTCTTGTTTGTTTATAAAATTAAAGCACATTTCCCTGATCGTATAGGGAAGTGCCTTTTGAAGATTCCTTCTGTGTTGGTCATAAACCAATTTTTCCTGCATTCATTTATCACCTCAATGCAGCTATTGTTGCATTTTTATTGGTTTAGTATCCTTTAAATGTATAGTGCCCTGGTGTTTTAATTCCTCTTAATGCACAATAGCTCTAACAGTTTTCAGTCTGTAAGAGGCATGTTCATTTCCCCTGCCTCTCATCCTGAAGCTTATGAGGTTGCGATGTTATCCAGGTGCTGAATGCATGGCTTATCTGAACTTTTGTCTAATCTATTTGGCCATTTTTGGTTTAGTTTTCTAAGATGAATGCTTAAAATTCCCACTTTTGTGTTACTGTCCGATTGTTTTTTGGGTTTTTTTGTTTTTTTTTTTGTTTTTTTTTTACTAAAACTACATTTTGCTCTGGGAGAAATTGACTGGTGAATATGACTCTCCTATATGGGTAAATTTTAAAGTGAAACGGCCTGAAGGACTAAAACGGTTGCTTTCTTGATTTCCAAAGAAACAATTACTTCCAGGTTAAGGTTGCTAATGCTGTTAAAAGCTATAATCTGATAAATGTTGGTCTTGTTTCTTTTGGTAATTAAAAAAAATATCTTTGGAACTGTAAGAAAGGGTCATTTTGTGATTTGTTTTTTAAAGATTGGAAAAATTTAGGGTTGAACGTTTAAGTGGAACTAAAGTTAAAAAAAAAACTTTCTAGAAATAGTGTATGGTACTTACTTCACCTGCTCAGTCGCAGCACAATAACAAGAAGATATATGGTTTTAAAGTTGTCCAATTGGGGCTGCTATCATTGATGCTTCTAATCCGTGCACTGGGTATCACACTTGTACAATTATTTAAATTGGGACTGAGGCAAAATGCCAAATTCATACATTTGCACAGTAATATAACTTATATGTGCTGATTTGTACTGCACCTTCAGTTGGATTAAAAATAGAAGTCCACTTTACATGTTAACTGAAATATGTGCATATGGATTTTAAATGCATATTCTCTGTGCGTGGAGCTTTTATCAAGCCTTGTGATTCAAACACTGTGCAAACAACTTATAACAACATTCTTAATTAAAGGGGAACGGTGGTCCCCAAATAAGTTAAGTTTAAATGAAAGTCCAGTTTCCTACCATTAAAAAGAGCCATCAACCATCTCTCTACGTGCTCCACAGCCCAAGATATACAGAAATGACTGACCAGAAAGTTAATTGGTGGGAGGCTGACTTTTGACATTCCTGAGGCTTCCCCTGCACAGTGCCACCGGTGAGCTCAGACTCCCTCAGTGTGTGAGGGAGACAAGAAGTCCCTCCTCCTCTCTGCTGTGTGAAGTCCTGACAGAGAAGGAAAGGGAATCTACAGCCCTTCTCTTTCACTGTGAAAACAGCCTTTCCAGGCAAAGTTCTCAATCTGCCTGAAAAGGCTGATTCCACAGAGTTTGGGGGGGGGGGGGGGGGGGGGGGGGCCCCCCGGCACCCGGGGGGGGGCGGGGCCACAGGGGGCTATAAGATAAGGGGCCATAAGGGGGCCTGCAACTGGAGGGACCAGGGGGGCTGCAAAGGGGAGGAGGAGACACAGGACAGATTGACAGTTTCAGAGCATGAAGTGCAGGGGACCTGGTGATGCTGCTGCCATATCACACACAAAAAATGTAAATATCTTTTAAAACTATGCAAAATAAACACTGGAAATAAGTTGCAAAAATTCTCAGGGGAGCAATTACTATCAATTTACCTCCATTTACCTAAAGTCATTTTTGGGCCACAATTCCCCTTTAAGTGCAACAATTAACCCACAGAGGTCTGTCCTAGTACTGGGTAATCAATATGTTAAAGGTGCATTAAAGGGGACGTTCAGTGAAAAATATAATTTTTAAAATTTAGTTTATATTATGCATATCTAGTTATTCTACATATTTTCTTCCATTTTGAAAAATCAGTTGAATTTATCTCCCTTGCTATTCCCTGCTGTTGACATTAGTGAGCCAACATTTCCGGTTCTGTAACAGTCATTCTTCTTCCCAGAATGCACACTACCTTGGAATGTTCTTAACAGTAACTTTCACTCATTGGCTGTTGGATGGGTCAAACATGCTCAGATCTCTACTGAGCAACTGAGTCAACCCAGGTGCTGAGTCAAGGGCAAGACTATAACAGTCTCTATTAGGGGTCCTGCAAACAGGAAGTTAGTATTTCGGAAGCATTTATTTATATACAGACTAAATGCTGAATGGGCAGGTTAAGGTCATTGGGATGGAAAAACTGCTCTTTTTTTCTTAAAAGTATATGTATTTGCACAAGTGAATATCTTAATTTGAAAATATTATAAACCGATAATAAGTGCTAAAATATCTATTATGAACATTTTAAATATCCATTGGAATGTCCATTAACCATTTAACGTTCATCAAGAACACCTCTATATGAGATGTTCATTTAATCCACAAGGGTTAACTGTGTTTAAAGTCTTTGTACAAAAAGCCTCTTTGCAATAACAATTTCGATCTGTCCCCTGCTCAGCGTGATTCTGGTACATGGTCTATTGCTCTGAATTTAAAAGTAGAAATGTCATGTCCATACTGTCCATGCAAAATGTTTTGCAACAGGTTTGTTAGTTTTACCGTCTCTAAAAGCCGTTTTAATGGCTTATCTGTGGCCGTCTATCCTTATGCGTAGTATCAGGCCGGTTTTGCCGACATAGAAAAGTCTGCATGGGCACGCTGCTAAATATACTACATGAGTTGTGGTGCATGTAATGGCATACTTTATTTGTATGGATTTTCCCGTATGAGGGAGCACCACACCGTGTAGGGGACACTTCTAAATTGTTATTGCAAAGAGAGGATTTTTGGACGAAGACTTTAAACAGTTAACCCTGGTGGATTAAATGACCATGTTTTCTTGATGAATGTTAAACTGTTAATGGACATTCCCAATTGATATTTAAAACTGTTCATAATAGATATATTAGCACTGTTATTTATTATCTCTTTATAATATTTTCAAATTAAGATATTCACTATTAGCACTTATTAGCACTATTATGTGCACTTTGGTATAAAAGTGGAGATTAGCGGTTTATTCAGCACTAGTCATTTTACTACTAGTTAGCACTAGACACTATTACTAGTCAGTATTTTTAGTATTTACTTGTATTATGCACTTTTTAAAGGGCATGTCCACCTCCAAAACTATAATTTCACCCACTACTGGCCCCACTGTGTAGTGTATAAAAATCCTTACCTTACATCCCAGCTCCAAATGGTTTTCCTGTAAAGTCCCCCCAAAGTCCAGAAAACTGAGCACCAGGAGCCTGGCCACCAGGGAAATTGTTTCTGCCTCTGAGATGTCCTCTCAGAGGTTTTTGGCTTGCTCAGAGCAGCCTTTTGCTCCCTCTCCCGCCTGTTTTGTTCTTCCTCCCCCTAGTGTAAATCCCTTTTGCCAAATATTAGAGCTAGTTCCCCCAGCCCCAACCGCTAAAATATATTTTCCAAAGACTCCCCCGATCTTTACTTACCTTCCCTCTCTCCTCCGGCACACTGAACTGCCATCAGCCACGTCCATGATTGGCTGCCTCTCAGCCAATCAGGGACACGGCTGCCAGTCCCGCTCCCTGTTTGCAGCTCCATGCAAGCAGAGGGCCGGGCAGTGCTGTGGAAGAAAGAGGGAAGGTAAGTAAAGATTGGGGGAGTCTCTGGAAAATATAGCGGTTAAGGCTGGGGGAACTAGCACTACTATATGGAAAAAATTGGGAAAAGGGGTGGACATTTAAATTGCTGTTTCCTTTTAGCAAGTTAAAAACAAACTTGTTGGACATGCGTGCGTTACTGTGTGTTGTTTTCTGCTTGTGCATGCAATTTTGGCAATCAGCCCTTATCGGAGCACATGTGAATCGCACCTAAAATGGCGATTGCAGTGGACACCAACGGAGATGATGTGGCCAGCTCCATAGCCCTAAGACAGGGTTGAACAAATCCCAGGAGCCATGTAGAATACCATATCTATGGAGCCAGCTACCAAAAAGACTAGAGTTGTTGGAGTGGCTTCTAATGTCAAAAATAAATTTTCACCATCCTTTAATTTAATATATCCCTTAATATACCCCTCTGCACTGTATAACCATTTGGTTTGCATGTGGCCAAGAAGTGCTATGTCCTGTGTTACCATTTCACTACATTTGTTTAATATATCAGGTAAACAAATGTTTACATGATACATTTTCCCTTTGAGCCAAGCTCCTAGTCTTCACTTTCTAGGATTTTGGGCAGATATTACAGGAGAACCATTTGGAGCAGAGAGGTAAGGTAAGGATTTTTAAACCGTGCACAGTGGGACCAGCAGTGGGGGAGAATTTAGTTTTGGAGATGGACATGCCCTTTAAAGCACCTTTAATATATTGATTACCCAGTACTAGGACAGACCTTTGTGGGTTAACTGTTGCACTTAATTAAGAATGTTGATCACCGGGAGGAGTTCTCTCCCTATAAGTTGTTTGCACAGTGTTTGAATTACAAGGCTTGATAAAGGCTCTATGCTCAGAGCCGAAACGTTGCCACTATGTGCAATATTCAATAAATATTTTTGAATAAATACTGGAGTGCTCCTAAATCCTATTGAATTCTATGTTATAAATCCATAGGAGGCACCCAGGTAGTTTCTGAGTGCCACGCACATTTTATATATACTAAAAATGTTACTAAAACGGGAGGGGGGAAAAGAACCCTTTACTGGGGCAACTTGCATCTTTATGGCCTAAAAGCCTTTACACATATTGGATAATAGTTGTCTGAGGTGGTAGTGATACCTCCTGCCAAATTGTTAACTGGATTGGAACCGTAAGCTTTGGATCTCCCCTGTGTTGTGATCTTTATCTAACAGATATTACAGTTGAGAATTCAACCAAAGACTGAATGCTTTACCCCTAGCTGCCTCCTCTGAGCATGTGCAAGCTCATAACCAGCTAGGAGAGTAGACCAAAACTTTTTGAGTATCAAAAAAAACAAAACAGGTTAGTCCTACTGTCTGTCCGCTTTACCTATATACACTTTTTTTTTCATTTGAGCTGTGGAATTGCCCTTTATGGTACTTTTTTTGTGTATCCTAGGTTAAAACATACAATCCAACAACTGCCTTTAAAGGGCTTATCCCCCTTTCAGGACCCACAAAACCTAGGTACTGCAATACTTATATTAATCCCTCTGATGTTTCTAAAGAGAGAAATTCCTGGATAGGAAATAAACTGCAAAGATTACTTTCACACTGTTAAATCTCTGTTCTAACAGAGGCAGGTCTTTGGGCTGTTATATGATTGGCTTCCAGGGGGCAGAACAGGCTGCAACTTATTTATTTTTTTTTGTTTGTTTTATCATGTGAAAGGTACTGTGTACACTTAGACTTCTAGCAAAACCGGATGGATCAATTATGGGAGTTTGACCCCTAGTATCCAAGTTTATAGCAAGAATCGGCCTTGGCAAAAGATGAAAGATGGTTTCTGTATTGTCTGCTGACTTTAACTTTCCTTTATGAACAATATGCTAAGAAAGCTGTTTTAAGTTTAACATACACCCAGAAATAGTAATTGTATAATTCTGAATTTATATGTTCACTTCTGGTCTGAGCAAAAAAAGTGACTTATTTACCACACACCAATCGATTGTAATGTTTGAGCTTGTTGTCGCCTAATGATTTTAAGGGGGGTATTGAGATAAACGAAAGGGGAAAATGTGTAAGATTAATGTGACTTGCTGCAACATATTAGATATTGTATAGAAATTTATGCAACCCTTCTTTTTGTTTTTGCCTCGACCTTAGAGGGCTGGCAATTCCTACCTCCCAATATTTTGTGCACCAGCTCAATGAAAACAGATTGTCAGTCTTCCTCGGTTGGGGAAAAATTAGCACCATTTTAACTTTTGATACATTGGCCTGTATGTCCTTACACCTGGGTGCAGTCTCTATCTCCAGATATAATTACCTATACTTTCCCTCACAGCGCCAGTCTAACTCCAATGGAAAAACGTGTTCTTCTAGAAGCATGCCTTCCCATTGACCAGATTGCAGACATCTGTAAAATGCAGGACTAGGTCGGACCAGGCAGGGAAAGTTTCAGTAAGTATATCTGGAGAGAGACAGTGGTTTGGATCCTCTACTTTTAAGGGGAGTTTTTTGTTTTTTTTGACTAATTGAACTTTAAGGTCAATGCAGCGCTGTAGTTGTTTATAGAACTATTAAAGGGGTTATGCAGATGGAATGCACTCTGTATAGTGCAAATTAAAAATGTATCTAAACTGAATTTTTTAAAATTGCGTATTACTGGGAACTTCACAACCACCACTGTACCATATTTATAATTCCACACGGTACCAAAACGTCACTAAATTAGTCAAGTCTGTTTTCAAGCCTGGTGTGCCCAGTTTTCCTTTTATCTTATATATATGCTGCTGGCTACAATTCTGGATGCACCCAGTAAGTATCTTTCTGTAGTTTAGGTGTGCCTTTTCTTTTGACCTTTTTATGTTTCCCTCACAGTGTTGTCTGCTAAAGGGGTTGTTGGTTAAGAGGTTTATTGATTTTTGGGATAAACCCCAGAAGGGTAAATACAAAAATTAAAGGGCATGTCCACCCCAAAACTGAAATTTAACCCCATACTGGCAACATTCTGTAGTTTAAAAATAATCCTTACCTTTCCTGAGTCATCCGGTGCCTGTCTCGGCCTCAAAAAGGGTCCGAGGCGGGCGCAGGGGGGGGGGGGGGGGGGGAATGTTACAGGACCTAATCCCCAGACTTTTTTTGTTTTTGTTATACTGCAAAAGTTACTTCATTTTTTTTAATAAAGTCTTTTGCGCACACACATCCCTAAGCTTAGATTTACCTTTAGCAAACCTTAATGTGAATCAGGGATGTCCAACCTGCAGCCCTCCAGATGCTTGCAAACTACAATAATCTGGAGGTTGGACATACCCTGGTGTTAATAGTCTCCATGCTAAGATTTTCAACAATACTTTTTGTTTCAGTGATAGAATATCCCATTTCATAGAGCACAAATAGGGAGATTCAATAAAAGTTCTTATAGTTTAAAATGGTGCTAGTTTTACCCCAACCAATCAGATATTCGCTTTCAAATGTTAAATAAGATCTAATTGGTTGGGGCAAAATTAGCACCATTTTAAACGATATAAACTTTTATTGAATAACCCTGTAAGTTTATTGTCTTCCACAGCACACATCGTTAGGCTCATTTAGGTTTCACATGGTTCCAGATGTTTGCCACTAGCGAAATGCTAGATGCAATGGCGATCTGCCTTTCGTGTAAGCTTGCGGACCACACTGGTAACTGTAAAATAGCATTTCAGTCATGAAATACCTATTTGAATCATAAATCTGCATTGTAAAATACAGCAAAAATAGGCCAATGAGAAATACCACACTGTCACACAATATCAGAATGATAGCTGGACATGTTGATAAGGCAGCACAGACATAAATAGCTGGCCTAAGTGCAGGGTCTTACAAAGTATGTGATGTAGGGTTTTGCTTGACCTACCATCAGGGCCATATAGAGGCACTTTTAAGGCTGTTTTAAAGGGAAAGTTCAGTGGAAAATATTATTTTTTAAATTCTTCGTTTTATATTATACATACCTAGTAATTCTACATATTCTCTCCCATTTGGAAAAATCTGTTAAATTTATATCCCTTGCTATTCCCTGCTGTTGACATTAGTGAGCTGATAAAATGTATGTTTGCAAATGCGAGAAGCCTGGCTGACAAAATGGGTGAATTGGAAATGATGGTATTGAATGAAAAGTATGATGTAATAGGTATAGCAGAAACATGGTTGAACAGTTCTCACGAATGGGCTGTAAATATAGAAGGATATGCCTTGTTTAGGCAGGACAGGAAAAAAAAGGAAAGGGGGAGGAGAATGTGTTTATGTTAAAAAAGAATTGAAGCCAAATTTAAAAGAGAACTGGTGATATGGATGATAAAATGGAGGCAATATGGGTGGAATTAGGTTACAGGAAAGGGGGTAATGTCATTGTTGGTGTCCGCTATAAGCCGCCAAATGCTAGCAGAGAGGAGGTGAGTCAACTTCATATGCAGTTGGCAAGGGCTGCAAGTTTGGGGAGTGTGCTCATTATGGGGGACTTCAATTACCCTGACATTGATTGGTGTGGTGGAACTGCCATCCCAGAAAAAGGCGATCAGTTCCTGTATTTGCTGCAGGATAATTTTCTCTCACAGGTGGTTGAGGTTCCTACTAGAAAAGGAGCTCTGTTGGATCTAGTAATATCTAACATTGTGGAGCGCATTATAGATATAAAGGTAACTGGAGGCTTAGGGAATAGTGACCATGAAATAGTGGCGTTTGGACTTTATCGAAAGAAGTGCGCTGGGTTAACAGACCAAAAAAAAAGACATTTAATTTTGGGAAGGCAAATTTTCCCAGGTTAAAAGCAGTTCTTCAGAATGTCAACTGGGATCATGTATTAGGTAAATGTACTGAACAGAAGTGGACTGTGTTCAAGGGGATTTTAAGCCAGTTCACATCTAAATTTATACCCTTGGGAAATAAATGTAAAAAAAATAAATCCGCGCCCATGTGGCTGATGTAAAGAGGCAAATGGAAAGGAAGAAAAAGGCATTTAAAACCTTTTAAGGCCGAGGGAACAGAAAGGGCCTTTAGGGATTATAAAAACTGTAACAAGAAGTGTAAGAAAACAATCAAACTAGCTAAAATTAATAATGAAGTTAGGATAGCTGAACAAAGCATCACTAAGCCTAATTTTTTTTTTAAGTATATTAATAGTAAGAAGATGAGGACTGAGAATGTGGCATCATTGATTAATGGGGATAAGTTAGTTACGGAGGATGGCGATAAAGCAAATGTCTTGAATAATTTTTTTTCCTCTATATACCGTATATACTTGAGTATAAGTCGAATTTTTCAGGCTTTAAAATTAGCCTGAAAACCTCGACTTATACTCGAGTCAAGTCCTAATTTAGATCCAAATTCTGCGATTACAGATAGTAACCAGTAGGTGGCGCTGTGTTAAACCTGCATAGAAAGTTACAGGAGCTGATCTGCCTTTACACTTCCTGCTTCCTGTATTCTGGCTGCTGGACTCACTCAGCACTGTCACTGGATGCTGTAAATCTGATGGGTCTCCTCAGTTTGGGGCAAAAAACAGCTGCTAGTACAGTGCAAAGGACAGCTTGAAACTACAACTCTCAGGTGACATTTTTAACTATTGGGGTCAGAGAATCCTTTACTATATGGGGGTCAGAGTTCCCTTTACTATATGGGGGTCAGAGGTCCCTTTACTATATGGGGGTCAGAGGTCCCTTTACTATATGGGGGTCAGGAGAATTGTAAATGATGGTAAGCTTAATTAAAAGTTTACTGAACCTTGCCACTCCACATGTTTAGAAATTGAAACTCCCAGCAACAAAGCATGCTGGGAGTTGTAGTTTCCAAACATCTGGAGTGCAAAAGAATTGGAGGTTACTGGTACTGGATTTGGCTATTACTGTATGGGATTCATGTATGGGAATTCTGCTGTCCATTTAAAGGGCAACTGAAGCCTAAAAACAACACAGAATCAGAAGGCAGTAGTGGTGATAATTTCTACCCTCGACTTATACTCGAGTCAATCAGTTTTTACACATTTTTCAGGTAAAAATAGGTATCTCGACTTATACTCAGATCGACTTATACTCGAGTATCCTGGAAAGTTTAATAAGGGAACATGTTCTAGAGTATGTTTCAAGGACTGACATTATAAGTAGTAACCAGCATGGATTTAGGAGGAATAGATCTTGTCAAACTAACTTGCTTGGCTTTTATGAGGAAGTAAGTAGAAATTTAGACTCTGGCATAGCAGTAGATGTAGTTTGCTTGGATTTTGCAAAGGCTTTTGATACAATCCCCCATAGGCGACTAATGTATAAGCTAAGGTCTGTTGGTCTGGGGAGTCACATTTGTACATGGATAGAAAATCGGTTAATGAATAGGATGCAGAGAGTAGTTGTTAATGGGGCTTCATCATTATGGACTAAAGTGCTAAGTGGGGTGCCACAGGGTTCTGTGCTGGGGCCACTTCTATTTAATCTATTAATGATTTGGAAGTGGGTATTGTCAGCAAGGTTTCTGTGTTTGCTGACGACACAAAACGTTGTCGACCATTAAAAAACTTCAGAGGATGTGCAATCGTTGCAAGGGGATCTAGATAGTCACATTGGGCAGCTAAGTGGCAGATGAAATTCAATGTTGATAAATGTGAGGTGATGCATTTTGGACTTAACACAGAGCCATTTATAATATAAGTAGCACAAAGATTCCCTGTTGTGATTCCCTGTTGGAAAGGGATCTTGGAGTTTTGGTGGATAACAAACTTAAAGGTGGCAAGCAGTGCCAGGCGGCAACAGCTAGAGCCAGCATGGTATTGTCTTGTATAAAGAGAGGTATGGATTCAAGGGAGGAAAATTTAATTCTCCCTCTTTACAAAGCATTGGTAAGGCCTCATTTCGAATATGCAGTGCAATTTTGGAATCCTGTGTACAAAAAGGACATCTTTGAAATGGAAAGGGTTCAGAGAAGGGCAACTAAATTAATAAGGGGATTGGGGGAGCTTGAATATGAAGAGAGACTGGAAAAGGTACAATTATGTATGCTGGAGAAAAGGCGCTTGCGTGGGGATATGATTGCTGTGTATAAATTCATTAACGGGCCATACAATAAACAATCTGGGGCATTGTTCACCAATAGAACATGTCAAAGGATACAAGGACATCCCTTAAGACTTGAAGAAAAAAGGTTTAGGCTTCAAGCTCAGAAAGGGTTTTTCACTGTGAGAACGGTAAAGCTATGGAACTGTCTTCCAGTGGACGTTGTTATGGCAGGTTCATTGGTCAGTTTCAAAAATAAGCTGGATGAGTTTCTGCAAACAAGGAATGTTGCAAGTTACTGGTATTGGTACATAAAGTAGAGTTGATCCAGGGAAATTTCCGATTGCCACTTGGAGTCAGGAAGGAATTTTTTCCCCCTTCATAAATTTGGTGGGGGTTTTTTGCCTTCCTCTGGATCAACAGTTAGGCAGGAAATTAGGATATTGCTAGATGGGTTGGACTGGATGGACGTATGTCTTTATTCAACCTCAAATACTATACTATACTATATTTCCGATTCTATAATGGTCCTTCACAAAATGCATACTTCTTGGAATGTTCCTAAGGGCTAGGCCACACTTCTGCGTTTTTTTCAGTTCATTGAAAATGCGGCAACGCACCGAAATTGCGGTTTGTGTTCCGCATTTTTAATTACAATCTGATGCGTTTTCCTATACCGAATGAAGAAAACTCTTGCGGAAACGCAACAAAATCGCGCATGAAATTGCATGCGATTCCTCTGTGTGCGTTTGAGCGCAGTGTGGCCGTGCCCTCACTTTAATTTCTACTGATTGGACTGTGGGTCAAACATGCTCAGATCTCTACTGAGCAACTTAACCCATAGGCTGAGGCCACACTGCAACTCACAGGAATCATGAGCGTTATTGAACGCGATTGTGTGCGCGATTCTTGTGCCTTTTGCGCATGTGATTTTGCCGTTTTCAGTTATGGAAATGCATATGGAAGTCAGTGTTTCTGAACCATTTATACACAGACAAGATAATGAATGGGCAGGTTAAGGTCATTAGGATGGGAAAATACTGCTCTTTTTATCTTAAATGTGTATTTGTAATGAACTTACCCTTTAAACAGGCAAATCACAATGTACCACTTTATTATTTACACCTTGCTAGAATCCTTTTGTCTTTAGAACTGCCATAATTCTTTGTGGCATAGGTTCAGCAAAGTGTCATTTGGGCACATATTGACATGATAGCATCACAGATTTGCTGGCTGCACTTTCCATGATGTGAATTTTCCAGAGCTTGTGGAAGAAGAAAGCATGATAAAACAAAACTGTTATGTCCACAGATAAGCTCTGGGGATATGTGTTCAACTCGACACACTGATAAAAAGACAGTACTTGAGAAAGACTAGGGTATGCTTCCTGATTTGTTTTTCCCCTATTCTGATTCTCTGAACTTCAGCAATTTTACTTCACAACGTCTATTCTCCATTTGTGTTTCTAAGAAATTGAACAGGTGTACCCAATAAAGTGGCCAGTGAGTGTATCTAACCCCATTATTTTTGGGCTAGAACGGCAGTGGGAAATTTTGCAGAAATGAATATACTCTACAGAAGTGTAGTGTAGGATTTCACTAAATGAGATCCCAAAAACTGCTGTTAAATAAAATGTTGTTGCCGGATAAATCAAAGCAAAAGCATGTGAAACTCACTCAGCCTCTTTTACTGAGAGCCACTCTCACAGAGCAATTGCACCTCTCTGTATATTGGCTTTGAGAATTTAGCCTGGCACCTCATTTTGTTCTCACCTAGCCAGTGGGTACTGGTATTCGCAAGGTGTGACAAGTGACAGTTTTTTTGTTTTTGTTTTAAGGGTGGATATGCCCTTAACCCTTTCCCTGCCACAGATTGTATATTCACGATCTGTGCAGTGAATGACCAAACTGCCACAGATCGTGAATATACAATCTGTGGCTTCCCTGCTGCAAAAAAAAATTTGCCCCCTCGATCCCCGCTCCCCCCCCCCGAGGGGGGGATCGGAAGTTACGGTACCTTTTTGCCGTGACCGTATAGGGAGGAAGCCGGTCCCACGTGGAGCTCGTCCGGATCCGGAAAGGAAGACCCCGGTGACTTCGCGAAACTTCCTCCTTCACCGGGGTCTTCCCTGAAAGTGTTAAGAGGCTGCCCCTGGTGGTCTAGTGGAGGTACTGCAGTGTGATCTCCATTCAGATCACGCTGCAGTACCTGGTATAGTACAAGCTGTCATGCTGACAGCTGTACTATACATTTTGTGAATTGAACTCAAAGTTCCATTCACAAATAGGATTTTTTCTAAGTCTTTGCTACTTAGCGAAGACTTAGAAAAAAAAATGGGGACAGAGATCAAAATTTGGTGATCACTTCTGATCACCAAATTATTGATCTTTGCCAATGAATGAAAAATCACTTCCTGGAAAATGATTTCCGGGAAGTGATTTTTCCGATCAGATTTCGAATTGGAAAATGGGCATTTATGCCCGTATTCCAAGTTCGGTATCATTCCCTAAGATGATTTGATGATCATCTTTGGGAATGATCCCCCCAAAAAAGGGGAAATGCACACAAAATAAAATCTTAAAGTGATACACACACCTTTTTTTTTTTTTTTTACATGAAAAACTATAAATTGCCAAAAAAATTTTCCCCCCTCTTCTCCAAGCTTCCCAATTTCCCCGGTGATATCGCTAAAGTAAACGCGGATCATTATTTGTTCGATTTCAAGGGAAACTAAGCTTATTTTAGTAGGGAATTTGCAGAGGTACCCAAAAAAGACCGGATTGAATTTTTAGGATCAGTAAAGTGTGCAAAAACATGTGGGACTCTCCGTACTAACTGCTTTTCACTTAAATACCACTAAAAGGGGGAGTGGGGTTGGTGTGGGGGGGGGTGGGTTGTGGTGTTTTTTTTTATTTTTTTCCTGTAATTGCAATGCGCATGGATCCCTTTGAACTAGTTGGTGGCCCCGTCTCTGTTTGCACCCACCCTTATGGCATACCGTGATTCAGGACATGGGGAGATTGCCGTTAAGTGGGTTTTTTTACTTGCCGAGTGGGTTTTAGGTAGTTCACACATTGAGTCCTCTTATTTATTTTTTCACAAAATCTCCTAAAAGAACGGAGTTCTATGGATAACAGCGCCTGGAATTCTTCATGTATACGAAAGCATGATACCATCACAAGCTGAAGGTGTGTAGCTTCCAAAATATATAGTTTGTGGGGGGTATTTCCAAGTTGATTAGGCTGTTCAAATTACAGAACACTTTGATTTTTTTCTTGTAATTGGACTTGTGCATCGTCCCTTGGAGCTAGTTGGGTGGCCACGTCTCTGTGTGCATCCACGAATATGGCATAACGTTTGATTCAAAACATGTGGAGATTGATATTTAGTGGGGGGGTTTATTTGTGGGGGCATTTCCAAGTTTTGGGGCTGTTTGAAATTACAAGCACTTTGATTTTTTTCTTGTAATTACACTTGTGCATGCGTCCAATTTGAGCTAGTTGGTGGCCACGTCTCTGTGTACATCCAAGCATTGGCATACTGTTTGATTCAGAACGTGGGGGGGTTATTTTGTGGGGGCGCATTTCCAAGTTTTGGGGCTGTTTGAAATTACAGTGAACTTTGATTTTTTTTCTTGTAATTACACTTGTGCATGTGTCCCATTTGAGCTAGTTGGTGGCCACGTCTCTGTGTACATCCACCCATATGGCATACCGTTTGATTCAGGGCATTTGGAAGATTGATAATGACAAGTTTTTTTACATGACATGGAAATTTGCCATGATTTTTAACTTTGAATTGTATTTTTAAATTTTTTCTGAAAATCTGGTAAAAAAGCGAAATTTTACATGAAACTGCGCGCCCATACCATTGGTGGTATGCATAAAGGAATCACACCATTGTGTAGCTGAAGATGTGTAGATTCCAAAAATATATAGTTTGGGGGGGTATTTCTAATAGAGGGGTGTTTAGTATGACAATCTGAAAAGTTGCTGTAATTGGGCCATGTTCATTGGCTCACTTTGTGGCTAGTTGATTCCACGTTTGCGTGTGTAACCATACATAGGACATACTGTTTGATTCAGGACATTTGGGAATTGATATTTGGTAACTTTATTTTACATTACTTGGATTTTGGCATGATTTCTACCTCGGGAGATGTTTTTTTTTCAAATTTTTTAGAAAATCTGCTTAAACTGTGAACTTCTACGAAGAACTGCGCCCACACCATTGATGGTACGAATGAACAAACTACAGAATTTCGTAGATAAAGGTGTGTGGATTTGAGAAATATATGGTTTGTGGGGGTTGTTTTGTGGGGGAAAATTGCAGACTGTTCAAATTCAGATTTGGCTGAATATTTTTGCTGTTTCTGAGCCATTGTGCATTGTTTCACTTTGTGGCTTTTGGCTTCCACGTCCACGTGTGTAACCACACATATGGCATACCGTTTATTCAGGACATTTGGGAGATTGATATTTAGTACTTTTTTTTAGATCCATGAGGTTTTGGCATGATTTCTACCTTTTTGAATGTTGTTTGATGTTCATTTTTTTGGAAAATCTGGTAAAAGTGCAAACTTCTACGAAGAACTGCGCCACACCATTGATGGTATGAATGAACGAACTACAGCGTTACATAGCTGAAGATGTTGTGGAAAAACTGCAGACTGTTCAAGTACAAAACTGGCTAATTTTTTTTGCTGCTACTGACGTTTGGCACTGGTCACGCTCGGGTTAGTTGGTAGCCATGTCTCTGGGTACACCCATGAATGTGGCATACCGTTTTATTCGGGAGGGGTTAGGCTTTCATATTTGAGATGCGTTTGAACTTTCCTCCACAGTTTTTGCTGAAATTCGCATTGATTTTGTCTCTGATTTTACAGTTGAGGAAAAAAGGAAAAGTGAGAAAATAACTTACAATTGGACGAAGAGCTGCGTCCGGGTATCTGCATTTTATCGAAACTAACCTCACTCATAAAATCCTGCGGGGTGTGTAGTTTCTAAAAATATCTCACTTGTGGGGATATTTTAGTTAATTTGGAAGATTTCTATGTTAACTGTCAGTAGTGGTTATACATTTTAATTTGGTGTAATATTCTAGAAGGTGCAGTTTTAGTTTGGGGGGGTCTCCTGTACAGGAAAAGTCGGGTACCTACATATATCTGGTATCGTTGTACTCGGGAGTATCAGAGATTTTAGAAACAGTAAGATTTTTGTGTATAACCTTAAGATAACTATAAGTAAAAATGGGAAAAATCACTGAAATTTGCAAATTTTCATTTTTTTTTTTTACATTTTTACCCATAATTCCAGTAAAATTTCCAGAAAAGTTACAAAATTTTGTTACCATGTTAGTACACTTTGCTGCAAGGTTCCTACTGTAAAATTAGTCTAAAGAAGCGATTAAGGCAAAATCCTGAAAATTCTTCTGGCAGTTAACGCAAAAAAAAAAATGAAATTCTCCTGGCAGTGAGTTAAAGGGTTAAAGGCTGGTCTGATTACATAGCAAACAAAATGGGCACTACAGGGCCTATTTATACCCACAATATCTACATTTACTGATAATCGTGCGTGAAATGTATGATGTGGCCCTGTAAACAGTCAAAATTAAAGTAAAGCTGTGTACAGTTTGTGAATTTTGTATAACCGCAGTGCAAACAAGAATAATACTGTAAAATACAAATACAGGCCACTTTACAATGATGGCAAGGTGCGGTATCACAATTAGATACCCAACATTTAAAATATGTCTCTACCATATTTATATGGCAATTGCTCTAAACTTCACAATGAATGGTGGAGCTTTGGGTTGTACTCTAAAAAAAAAAAAAAAAAAAAATTCGCCTAGCGCATATTAATTTGTGATTTGGGCTATTAGAATATATTATACTTGTCATACTCTGGCCACTATTAAAATTGTTTAAATAATAAATTAAATAATAGAAATTATACCCAGTGGGCACAGGTGGAGAATAAAGATGGCAGGCTTTGAAACTGTTTATCTTTGCTATCATTTCACTGCTACAAGTTTGAGCTAGTTCAGCATTCTCTATGCATGTTTTGATCAGTAATACAAGGTCAGGCCATACCATTACCAGCATGGTATAAACCACTAATCGGCGACTCCAGTCATTTAGAAGACACACTAGAAGTATGTTTTCTCATTAGCCAGAATTGCAAAGTCGGAAGTGGAGTCAGAGCCACGAAGAAAACTTATCTAAGCATTGCAGAAGAAGGGTTCTGGCAGTTTAGATACTACTGATGGGTGGAATGGTGTGAAGGCGAGTAATATTTGGCATCTAACTTTAAGGGTTGATAGCACCCTGGATTGTTGCCTTGAGCTACCCTGTGGTTGTATAAGAATATAAACTTCATAGTTTACTAGTGCTTTCAACGGGTACATCACAAAGCTTTGCCTTGAAGTTCTCACTGACAATTGCACGCCTTTCACACATGTTATCTGTCACAGTGTGGCCTCAGCCTTAATCAAGAATAATGAGTTCTTGCTCAATCCAATCTTTTGTCCTAATTACTATGCCAGTTCGGAAATTAATTGTAATGAACATACTGTGTGGTGGTTATTTTTTGGAAAGCTTATTTACATTTTCATTGACAGGCAACAAGTTTAGAATAAAGTTATTAAATGACAGTTTTGAGGTCCAAATTAAATTGTTAAGAAAGAAAACAGTAGTGCAAGGATTTAAAATGATCTGTAATCAAATGGTAGTATTAAATATTTTAAAAATAACTTTATGCATTGTTGACAGTGAGGGCCTGAATCCATCAAACAAGGTCACTGAATATCAGGTGTGCATTTGTTCAGTTCTTTATATTGCAAAGTGTTCATGATGGAATGGCAGTTGATTATATCCTGCAAGAGAAAAGCAGCATTTTGAATTAGTACTTTAAAATGTGGAAGACTTGCTGTACAACAAAAACATTTTTTTTACCACATTGTTTAATGAGAGCTGTACATGAATCATATTTTTGGCCATATTCTCACTTGGTCCTAAATATTCCAATTCATATTTCTGTACTGGACTTCAACATGAATTGCTAAAGACTTTCAGTTGGGGCAATAATCTGCTGCAGCAAGCTCGCAGTAGCTTAAGGGTATGTCCACCCCACATAAACTGATTTTTAATATGCTGCTCCCCCATGTCCCCACCCCGCCCACCGCATAAATATTTTTTTCAAGAAAGCCCCCCAAACTCTTACTTACCTCCCCTCGTTCCGCCGCCGCACTGCCGGCCCTCTGCTGCGAGAATGCAAGCAGAGGGCGGACCGGCAGTCGCGTCTGTGGATTGGCTGAGCGGCAGCCAATCACGGACGCGGCTGCCGGTCATTCAGTGCAGCGGAGGAAAGCGGAGAGGTGAGAGTTGGGAGCTTTTTGAAAGAAAAAAAATATGCGGTTGGGGCTGGGGGACATGGGGGAGCATCATTTAAGGGGGTTTTGCGCTAGGGTAGTAGGAGGGGGAGGGGGGAGAAGGACTGCAGTGCGCTGGCAATATCTACGGAGGCAAGATAGCAGGCAGAGTCCTGCTATCCTCCTGGTGGTTAGTTTTGGACTTGGGGGGGGGGGGGGGGGTGGTTTACGGAGAACCCTATGGAGCTGGGATGTGAGGTAAGATTAAACTACACTACATGGTGGGCCAGTTAGTTGGGGGATTATAGTTTTGGGGGTGGACATGCCCTTTAGGAGTAGGAACATTAGTTTACAAATACAAAACAGCGGGTGTGCCTGTGAGTATACCGGCAAATAAAACACGATGTCATGGAAGATATTCATCAGCGCCCTTACACTTACTGCTAAGGTATTGTAAAGCCAATCATAGAATTTGATCACAGACTCACAGACATAAAAATAGCAACTGTTAAAAGTGTGGTACTATGAAATAACCATACAGCACCTTTATAAATACCACCCTAAGGTGATGTTTAAAAACCCACGGTATTGGAAAGTTCAGTTACCGTGAGCTTTCTTAAAGTACATCTGCGGCTGTACATTTACAGACGCGAATGTACATTAAGGATCATTCTGACTACAATACAATGCAGTAGAAAACAACTGCAATGATATTGTAAAGCCGTCATGTGATGGTGATCATACTATATACAATCCTTAAAGGTGTGGTATCGCAAAAAAAGCGCTACTGCGCCATTATAAATATGGTCCTAACAGTACTGAAGAGGCTAATAAGCAGGTATTAGTCCTATCGGTAAAGCCTTTTCTGGTTAACCATGTTTGCTGGAACATGTATTGACCATTTTCCCATTTGGAAAATTAGGGTCTGGATTAATATACAGCTTATTGCAACTTTCAGACACTTATATCTTATGAAAGGGAACAAAGTGAGGATGGGTTTTTTTTTTAAAAAAAATAGTGTAATTCAATTGCTCCCCCTCATATGTGCCTAGGTTAGAGATAGGAGAGCATAAGATGGATGAGGAGCTACTGTTCATCCGCTCACAATCACTTTGGGCCATATTTATAATGGAACAGAGTCGCGAACCATGACTTTTACTGTCAGTTTAACAATTGTAAAACCCATCATTAATTTCCAATCGGTTTAGCGATTGTTAATTTACAATCGTTATCGTAAATTGACGATAATGATTAAATTATCGAAAAGACCTGTAAATCTACGATAACACAATCATAGATTTATGATCCTCATAGAATGCCATTGCAGTAGTTTACTACTGCATGGTTACTACGACCGAACGTTTGTTAATTAGATAACGTTCAGCGTAAATGTACGACTGCGGCTGTACCTTCAGCTGCGGTTGTACATTATCGATAATGTATGGTTGCTAAATACTGATACCATTCATTCTTAAAATGTCCCTATATTCCATAGCAAGCCAAGAAGCCTTTGGTAAAATTGTAATGTTAATTTAGGCCGTTATATGTACTGTTTAATACCCAACCCAATATACATATCTATAATAAAGCTTCTAGTAAGTAGCCTCAATTGCAAAGGGTTGAATGCCACCATCTTGATTAAGGTCATATTTATAAAAATTATAAAAAATTTTGTCTGATAACAATATTTACTACAATTGGAAGCAGCACAAACCCTTACCTGAAAGAATGGTGGGCTCACTCTCTCCGGCTGTATTCACTGCAATTATTATAGGTCATTTAGTGTGTAGGGAATACACAAACATCCAGCAGTATTACAGAGGGTAGCATTATTAAGTGCATTTAATATTCTGTACTCTTCAGTATTTACAGACTCCTCCCAGGAAATATGCAATGTATTGTTATGACCTCTGGTGCATTTACTTTAGGAGGACAAGGAGCTGGAAAAAATAAATTGTATAATAGGTTAGTAAGGCCTTATAATCTTTGCATTGATTAGCTTAGCCTGGTTAATTGCGTAGAAAGATCTTCAGGGTTATTCAATAAAAGTTCTTATCGTTAAAAATGGTGCTATTTTACCCAACAAACAATCAGATATTATTTAACATTTGAAAGCAGTATCTGATTGGTTGGGACAAAATAGCACCATTTTTAACGATAAGAACTTTTATTGAATCTCCCTATTTGTTTTTAAAAATGTACTATGACGTTTTGTATAGTAGCCCTGCTGTTGAGGCTAGAAGTCATTCTAGGTCAGGAGAAAGTAGTTTTACACATACCCACACCTTTCCCATGAACTACATTTTCCATTTCTGATTCAGTTTCCAAGTAGTCCAAGGCAGTAACTGTTTCTAAAACACTACATGTCCATTTTTTGTTTTTCTGCCACTAAAGTAGCCTAAGGAACTGGATCCTCTATCACTGCTAATAGCACTGGGCAGGCATGTGTTTTTCTGTGTTTTCCTGGAGGGACGCAAAGTATACTATGCCAAACCATAGTGAATATCTTTGTATATCTGCATGCCTCACATTGATGAGGACGAGGAATCAGCAAGGACCGGATGGCTCACAGACAGCTTGGAGTCTTCTGTTTCCTGAAAAAGAATCACACCATTGTGTAGCTGAAGATGTGTAGATTCCAAAAAATATATAGTTTGGGGGGGTATTTCTAATATAGAGGGGTGTTAGTATGACAAATCTGAAAAGTTGCTGTAATTGGGCCATTGTTCATTGGGTCACTTTGTGGCTAGTTGATTCCACGTTTGCGTGTGTAACCATACAAGGACATACTGTTGATTCAGGCATTGGGAGATTGATATTTGGTAACTTTATTTTACATTACTTGGGATTTGCATGATTTTACCTCGGAGAGTGTTTTTTTTCAAATTTTTTAGAAAATCGCTTAAACTGTGAACTTCTACGAAGAACTGCGCCCACACATTGATGGTCGAATGAACAAACTACAAATTTCGTAGATAAAGGTGTGTGGATTTGAGAAATATTGGTTTGTGGGGTTGTTTTGTGGGGGAAAATTGCAGACTGTTCAAATTCAGATTTGGCTGAATATTTTTGCTGTTTCTGAGCCATGTGAGATTGTTTCACTTTGTGGCTTTTGGCTTCAGTCCACGTGTAACCACACATATGGCATAAGTTTGTTCAGGACATTGGGAGATTGATATTTAGTAACTTTTTTTTTAGATTCCATGAGGTTGGTTTTGGATGATTTCTACCTTTTTGAATGTTGTTTGATGTTCATTTTTTTGGAAAATCTGGTAAAAGTGCAAACTTTTACGAAGAATGCGCCCACACCATTGATGGTATGAATGAACGAAACTACAGCGTTACATAGCTGAAGATTGTTTGTGAAAAACTGCAGGACTGTTCAAGTACAAAACTGGCTAATTTTTTTTTGCTGCTACTGACATTTGGCACTGGTCACGCTCTGGGTTAGTTGGTAGCCATGTCTCTGGGTACACCCATGAATGTGGCATACCGTTTTATTCGGGAGGGGTTAGGCTTTCATATTTGAGATGCGTTTGAACTTTCCTCCACAGTTTTTAGCTGAAATTCGCATTTGATTTTGTCTCTGATTTTACAGTTGAGGAAAAAAAGGAAAATGTGAGAAAATAACTTACAATTGGACGAAGAGCTGCGTCCGGGTATCTGCATTTTGATCGAAACTAACCTCACTCATAAAATCCTGCGGGTGTGTAGTTTCTAAAAATATCTCACTTGTGGGGATATTTTAGTTAATTTGGAAGATATTCTATGTTAACTGTCAGTAGTGGTTATACATTTTAATTTGGTGTAATATTCTAGAAGGTGCAGTTTTAGTTTGGGGGGGTCTCCTGTACAGGAAAAGTCGGGTACCTACATATATCTGGTATCGTTGTACTCGGGAGTATCAGAGATTTTAGAAACAGTAAGATTTTTGTGTATAACCTTAAGATAACTATAAGTAAAAATGGGAAAAATCCATGAAAATTTGCAAATTTTTCATTTTTTTTTTTACATATTTTACCCATAATTCCAGTAAAATTTCCAGAAAAGTTACAAAATTTTGTTACCATGTTAAAGTACACTTTGCTGCAAGGTTTCCTACTGTAAAATTAGTCTAAAGCGATTAAGGGCAAAATCCTGAAAATTCTTCTGGCAGTTAACGCAAAAAAAAAATGAAATTCTCCTGGCAGTGAGTTAAAGGGTTAAAGGCTGGTCTGAGTTACATAGCAAACAAAATGGGCACTACAGGGCCTATTTATAAACCCACAATATCTACATTTACTGATAATCGTGCGTGAAATGTATGATGTGGCCCTGTAAACAGTCAAAATTAAAGTAAAGCTGTGTACAGTTTGTGAATTTTGTATAACCGCAGTGCAAACAAGAATAATACTGTAAAATACAAATACAGGCCACTTTACAATGATGGCAAAGGTGCGGTATCACAATTAGATACCACACATTTATAAATATGTCTCTACCATATTTAATATGGCAATTGCTCTAAACTTCACAATGAATGGTGGAGCTTTGGGTTGTACTCTAAAAAAAAAAAAAAAAAAAAATTCGCCTAGCGCATATTAATTTGTGATTGTGGCTATTAGAATATATTATACTTGTCATACTCTGGCCACTATTAAAATTGTTTAAATAATAAATTAAATAATAGAAATTATACCCAGTGGGCACAGGTGGAGAAGTAAAGATGGCAGGCTTTGAAACTGTTTATCTTTGCTATCATTTCACTGCTACAAGTTTGAGCTAGTTCAGCATTCTCTATGCATGTTTTTGATCAGTAATACAAGGTCAGGCCATACCATTACCAGCATGGTATAAACCACTAATCGGCGACTCCAGTCATTTAGAAGACACACTAGAAGTATGTTTTCTCATTAGCCAGAATTGCAAAGTCGGAAGTGGAGTCAGAGCCACGAAGAAAACTTATCTAAGCATTGCAGAAGAAGGGTCTGGCAGTTTAGATACTACTGATTGGTGGAATGGTGTGAAGGCGAGTATATTTGGCATCTAACTTTAAGGGTTGATAGCACCCTGGATTGTTGCCTTGAGCTACCCTGTGGTTAAGTATAAGAATATAAACTTCATAGTTTACTAGTGCTTTCAACGGGTACATCACAAAGCTTTGCCTTGAAGTTCTGCACTGACAATTGCACGCCTTTCACACATGTTATCTGTCACAGTGTGGCCTCAGCCTTAATCAAGAATAATGAGTTCTTGCTCAATCCAATCTTTTGTCCTAATTACTATGCCAGTTCGGAAATTAAATGTAATGAACATACTGTGTGGTGGTTATTTTTTTGGAAAGCTTATTTACATTTTCATTGACAGGCAACAAGTTTAGAATAAAGTTTATTAAATGACAGTTTTGAGGATCCAAATTAAATTGTTAAGAAAGAAAACAGTAGTGCAAGGATTTAAAATGATCTGTAATCAAATGGTAGTATTAAAATATTTTAAAAATAACTTTATGCATTGTTGACAGTGAGGGCCTGAAATCCATCAAACAAGGTCACTGAATATCAGGTGTGCATTTGTTCAGTTCTTTATATTGCAAAGTGTTCATGATGGAATGGCAGTTTGATTATATCCTGCAAGAGAAAAGCAGCATTTTGAATTAGTACTTTAAAATGTGGAAGACTTGCTGTACAACAAAAACATTTTTTTTACCACATTGTTTAATGAGAGCTGTACATGAATCAATATTTTTGGCACATTCAGTCACTTGGTCCTAAATATTCCAATTCATATTTCTGTACTGGACTTCAACATGAATTGCTAAAGACTTTCAGTTGGGGGCAATAATCTGCTGCAGCAAGCTCCTGCAGTAGCTTAAAGGGTATGTCCACCCCATAAACTGATTTTTAATATGCTGCTCCCCCATGTCCCCCAGCCCCAACCGCATAAATATTTTTTTCAGAAAGCCCCCCAAACTCTTACTTACCTCCCCTCGTTCCGCCGCCGCACTGCCGGCCCTCTGCTTGCGAGAATGCAAGCAGAGGGGCGGGACCGGCAGTCGCGTCTGTGATTGGCTGAGCGGCAGCCAATCACGGACGCGGCTGCCGGTCATTCAGTGCAGCGGAGGAAAGCGGAGAGGTGAGAGTTTGGGGAGCTTTTTGAAAGAAAAAAAATAGCGGATGGGGCTGGGGGACATGGGGGAGCAGCATATTAGGGGGTTTTGCGCTAGGGGGGAGGATAGTAGGGAGGGAGGGAGGGGGAGAAGGACTGCAGTGCGCATGGCAAATATCTACCGGAGGCAAGATAGCAGGCAGAGTCCTGCTATCCTCCTGGTGGTTAGTTTTGGGACTTGGGGGGGGGGGGGGGGGGGGTTTACGGGAGAACCCTATGGATTGGGATGTGAGGTAAGGATTAAACTACACTACATGGTGGGGCCAGTAGTTGGGGGGATTATAGTTTTGGGGGTGGACATGCCCTTTAAGGAGTAAGGAACATTAGTTACAAATACAAAAACAGCGGGTGTGCCTGTGAGTATACCGGCAAATAAAACACGAGTTACATGGAAGATATTGCAGCGCCCTTACACTTACTGCTAAGGTATTGTAAAGCCAATCATAGAATTATGATCACAGACTCACAGACATAAAAATAGCAACTGTTAAAAGTGTGGTACTATGAAATAACCATACAGCACCTTTATAAATACCACCCTAAGGGTGATGTTTAAAAACCCACGGTATTGGAAAGTTCAGTTACCGTGAGCTTTCTTAAAAGTACATCTGCGGCTGTACATTTACAGACGCGAATGTACATTAAGGATCATTCTGACGTACAATACAATGCAGTAGAAAACAACTGCAATGATATTGTATAAGCCGTCATGTGATGGTGATCATACTATATTACAATCCTTAAAGGTGTGGTATCGCAAAAAAAGCGCTACTGCGCCATTATAAATATGGTCCTAACAGTACTGAAGAGGCTAATAAGCAGGTATTTAGTCCTATCGGTAAAGCCTTTTCTGGTTAACCATGTTTGCTGGAACATGTATTGACCATTTTCCCATTTGGAAAATTAGGGTCTGGATTATAATAGCAGCTTATTGCAACTTTCAGACACTTATATCTTATGAAAAGGGAACAAAGTGAGGATGGGTTTTTTTTTAAAAAAAATAGTGTAATTCAATTGCTCCCCCTCATATGTGCCTAGGTTAGAGATAGGAGAGCATAAGATGGATGAGGAGCTACTGTATCATCCGCTTCACAATCACTTTGGGCCATATTTATAATGGAACAGAGTCGCGATACCATGACTTTTACTGTCAGTTTAACAATTGTAAAACCCATCATTAATTTCCAATCGGTTTAGCGATTGTTAATTTACAATCGTTATCGTAAATTGACGATAATGATTAAATTATCGAAAAAGACTGTAAATCTACGATAACACAATCATAGATTTATGATCCTCATAGAATGCCATTGCAGTAGTTTACTACTGCATGGTATACTACGACCGAACGTTTGTTAATTAGATAACGTTCAGCGTAAATGTACGACTGCGGCTGTACCTTTACAGCTGCGGTTGTACATTATCGATAATGTATGGTATTGCTAAATACTGATACCATTCATTCTTAAATATGTCCCTATATTCCATAGCAAGCCAAGAAGCCTTTGGTAAAATTGTAATGTTTAATTTAGGCCAGTTATATGTACTGTTTAATACCCAACCCCAATATACATATCTATAATAAAGCTTCTAGTAAGTAGCCTCAATTGCAAAGGGTTGAATGCCACCATCTTGATTAAGGTCATATTTATAAAAATTATAAAAAATTTTGTCTGATAACAAATATTTACTACAATTGGAAGCAGCACAAACCCTTACCTGAAAGAATGGTGGGCTCACTCTCTCCGGCTGTATTCACTGCAATTATTATTAGGTCATTTAGTGTGTAGGGAATATCACAATACAATCCAGCAGTATTACAGAGGGTAGCATTATTAAGTGCATTTAATATTCTGTACTCTTCAGTATTTACAGACTCCTCCCAGGAAATATGCAATGTATTGTTAATGACCTCTGGTGCATTTACTTTAGGAGGACAAGGAGCTGGAAAGAAATAAATTGTATAATAGGTTAAGTAAGGCCTTATAAATCTTTGCATTGATTAGCTTAGCCTGGTTAATTGCGTAGAAAGATCTTCAGGGTTATTCAATAAAAGTTCTTATCGTTAAAAATGGTGCTAATTTTACCCCAAACAATCAGATATTATTTAACATTTGAAAGCTAGTATCTGATTGGTTGGGACAAAAATAGCACCATTTTTAACGATAAGAACTTTTATTGAATCTCCCTATTTGTTTTTAAAAATGTACTATGACAGTTTGTATAGTAGCCCTGCTGTTTGAGGCTAGAAGTCATTCTAGGTCAGGAGAAAGTAGTTTTACACATACCCACACCTTTCCCATGAACTACATTTTTCCATTTCTGATTCAGTTTCCAAGTAGTTCCAAGGCAGTAACTGTTTCTAAAACACTACATGTACCATTTTTTGTTTTTCTGCCACTAAAGTAGCCTAAAGGAACTGGATCCATCTATCACTGCTAATAGCACTGGGGGCAGGCATGTGTTTTTCTGTGTTTTCCTGGAGGGACAGCAAAGTATACTATGGCCAAACACATAGTGAATATCTTTGTATATCTGCATGCCTCAGACATTGATGAGGACGAGGAATCAGCAAGGACCGGATGGCTCACAGACAGCTTGGAGTCTTCTGTTTCCTGGACTTTGAAAAAGGCATAGCTGGAGAACCATAAGGAGCAGAGATGTAAGGTTTATTTTAAACTACAATCTTAACTTCTATGCGTGTGACGTCACTACCTTGCGAGATCTCGCGAGGTTGCATTCAATAATATCTAGGCTGCTGACAGGTTATCTAGATTACCTCCAAACCCAGAGGTCCATATGTGTTAACCCTATAGGTCCCTGTCAGTCTGTCAGAGTCCACAAATAAATCAGAAAATTGTAAATACAATTAAAAATGGTGCTAATTTTGCCCCAACCAATCAGGTGAATAAAGACATTTTGAGGTTGAATAAAGACATACGTCTTTTATTTGAGGTTGAATAAAGACATACGTCCATCCTGTCCTGTTCAACCCATCTATTGCTAGATGGGTTGAACTGGATGGACGTATGTCTTTATTCAACCTCAAATACTATACTATACTAGAAAGATTCTGGATGTTAGCTTTCAAATGGTAAATAAAATCTGATTGGTTGGGGCAAAATTAACACCATTTTTAACGATAAGAACTTTTATTGAATCTCCCTGTATATCTTCTAATTATGTACAGGACAACAAATTGCCTTCTAGTTTAGTGTCTATGAGTAAGGGGTAAACCCGAAACGCATTAGACCACTTACACCTATATCCTAGGCGGCCAGCCTATGGTTTTAAATAACTGGAAATAAAAGATGTTTTTTAACGAAAAAACATTAGCCTAATTCTAGCTGGAGATCGTATCTACCTGTTTTGGTTGGTGCGGTGGACCTTTCCTTTTGGTTTTGTTAATATATTTTTAAATGTCGGTAATTAATTATGTATAAGTGATTTTGGAATAATTTTATAATCATTTATAAATAATATTCAATCTACCAAACAATTATATAGCAAGACTGCATTTACTTACCTGTGAAACCTCGACTCATTATGCTAGGAGTGCTCTCTCCAGCTTCGTTCCTAGCTGTAACTGTGGCATTATAAAATGAACTGCAAGGCACAGGGATGTAAAAATCTGGTATTGTTGTCCAATAAGATTTTAATGTAAACTGTGAATATGGGTCATTTTTAAATTCTCCCTGAATAGTAGCCATATATTCTGTACCGCAGTGGCTATTAGACCATGAAACCTTTACCTCCTGTGGCTTTACACTTCCATGGTAAATTAATGTCTCAACAATGTCAGGAGGACAAGGAACTGTTAAAAAAAAAAAAGACACAAAACAAAATTCATGATTTCCTTTATAGGAATATATAATGTAGGTAACAAATACACCTGTATTAAGTGGTTTTCATGCCATTTTTATGCCGTGATCATCATTACAGATTGATTGTTTGAAGGAACAATATTATTTAAAGGGCATGTCCACCTGCAAAAACAACTTTTAATATTGTAATGGACATATACACCAACACTCCTTATATACCACCTCCAGCCTGCAGGGGTATCGGTGAGTAATAAGAAACAAGACATCCCTGCTCTCTATGGCTAGGAGGACAAAAAGTGAAAGTATAGAAGCGTGTAGTGGTGTGCTCCTGCTGGGATTGATCTGTTTCATGTGATTCCTTATACAGTCTGTGTATGGAGAGGTGTGATCGCTTGCACAGTGTGATGTCCTGATTGACTGCAACACCAGATCCTGTGTATAAGATCCTGTTACTACCCTGACAGATTACTGGACAGACAAGTTACCTTATTGTATACAAACTCTGAGGCAACAGCTAAGGCAACTTTCAAGGACAAACAATATACAGGCCTGGTCAATATTTAAAGGGCATGTCCACCCCTAAATCTAAAATTTGCCCCAGTGCTGGCCCCTCTATAGTTTTAAAAAATCCTTACCTTACATACCTACTCCTTATGGCTCTCCTGCAGTTCATGTCAAAGTCCAGGAAACTGAAGGGTAGTGGTTGTCTTCCTTTCCAAAGGTCTCTGCCTCCTGTCTTGCCTCCAGGAGGGATGCTGACATGCGCAGTGGAGCCCTTTCCCCCGCCTTCCCTCCCTCTGGATCCTATCTGGCTGCCCTTCCTCCTAGCGTGAAACCCATCTAATATTATGTTCCTTAGGTTTGCCCACCCCCAAACACCACGTGAATACAAAAAACCCACCTTTCCAATAGTTACTTACAGCCCTTCGCTCCCGCTCCTATCTTTACAGCCGGCAGCCGCGTCTCTGTGATTGGCTCACCGGCTGAGCCCCTCTCTGATGTTTCCGGTTAGCAGAGAGGGGAGAAAATAGCCACGGGAGTGAAGGGGCTAAGTAACGATCTGAAAGGTTGTTATTTTTATTAACATGCATTTGGGAGTGGGCAAACCTAAGGGACATTATATTAAAAGTAAAAAATTTTGGGTGGAGATGCCCTTTAAAGTGGTGCACCATAGGCAGAGACTACTCCATTACTGCATATGTTATGTGGGGAAACTGTTTATGTTTTGTTATTAAACCATTGTAATACTGTTAAATGTCATTAAAGCTTGTTTATCTTGTTTAAAGAAAGTGCACTGTCTGCTTTGTGCCAGACCACTGTGTGCCATGCTACCCATAATCATTCCATAAAGCAGTGATCTGGTACAATATATTGTAGGGCACCCTAGCCCATCCCCAACCGCCAGGTTTGTTTGTTAAAAAAAAAAAAAGCACAACTCTACTTACATTACTTCGTTCCCCCGCCACTCTGTTTCCTGCCCTCTGCTTTCCAGAAGTTGCAAGCAGGGGCCAGACCAGCAGCTGCATCTGTGATTTGCTGAGAGGCAAATGTAATGTGAGTTCTGCTGCTTTTTTTAACAAACAAACCTGGCAGTGGGTTGTGGCTAGTGTACCCTACAAAATATTTAACGTTTTTAGAGGTAGGGCACCAGGCAGCAAAGAGGGATCCAGAGGGAGGGAGGGAGGGGGGTGAAGGGGTTTGTTTGGGCATGTCACAGTCTTTACTGAGGACAAGGCTGAAGCAGGGACCAGATGGCACACAGACAGCTCCTATTCTTCAGTTTCCTGGACTTAGAACATTAGGTGCAGAGTAGAGATGGTCAAAACTCACTAGTTTTGTCCCGTTTTCGGATTCCCGGATCCCAGGAAAGATCCGAAAATCTGAAACTGGAACTAATTTTCGATAATTTTCAAATGTACGGGGCTATTTTTGATAATTTTCTAACATAGCCTTGAACGTTCGAAATTTATTAAAAATATGATTGGAGAACATTTTTGAGTTTCCGATAGTATTTTCGAATGTTCGAGGCTATTTTCGGAAATTATTGAAAATAGCCTGGAACATTCGATTTTCAAAAATACGATCGGAGACCACTTTCGAGTATTTGCGATAATTTTCGAATATTCGAGGCTATTTTCTAGTGCAGAGATGTAAGGTAAGGATTTTTTTTTTACAGTATACAGTGGGGTCAGTGGTGGGTTATATTTAAGTTTTGAGGGTGGACATACCCTTTAATCATTTTATATGACCCTTTAATGACCCATATTAAATAGTGCCTAATGTTGTTTTTGCCTAGTACTTGCAGAGGTGATTCTAACATTTCTTCAAAGTCTATGTGAGATCTGTTTACAAATACAGCCTTTTCTCAATCTTTGCTAATAAGCAAAGACAGAAAAAAATAATACACAGAGGAATAGGAATAGGACGATTTTTAAAAATAAAAAGTTAAGCTTTTGTGGCTAGTTAATACAATATCTCTCTCTCTCCTCCCTCAGAGTAGACCGACACATGTCTCTCATTAGCTAAAACTCCGCCATTGCTTCTGAGAGAGGGAGAGAGATGCCGGTGTACAAGCGGCTGTTGGTTACGCAACTGGAGATGTGTCGGTCTGGGAGGTTGCTGATGAAGCCGAGGTGAACACCTGTGAGCTTTTCTGGGTGAAGAGTGTGGGGAGATAAGTATATTTCTGTCTGTTGGGATCGGTTGTCTCAGGATAGAACTGAATATACCTCGTACCCGTGTGACTTGGCGTCTCATGGAAAGCCCCAGACTTTATGGTGTTTAGTCCAAGGAATTTTCTTTACGATACTAGTTCCTTGGAAGAGAACATTGTGGAACTTGACACTGGTGTACATAATTATTTGCCTTTCTCCTCCTACAGGGTATCTGTGCATCCGGGGACGCTCGGTTTTAGGTTTTTGTTGGGGTGGGCTATCTGGGTGTGGTAGGGCTCATTTTGGTGGGCTTTGTTTTATGGTGCTATTTATCAGGTATATTCCTGTTAGTATGGTGTGAACATTAAACGTCTTTTTCACTTTTGCAACCATTATGTGGATGTGCTTATTATGGGGTAGGGCTTTTTCTTAGGGACGGTATTTTTATCTGTCCCAGCATTTAGATATTGTATTGTTTGTTTTTCCTCCCTTAAGCACCATCCTTATTGGGGTGTTCCACATGGCTATCACATGATGAGCTGTGCATCTATCCACCATCCAATATATTTTGTGGCTAGTTACTTGCCATATTTCTCCTTATTTTTTCCAGAAAATATACAAAAATGTAAAATTCTACAGAGAACTGAATTTTGCATGTATGGCGCATAGCTGAAGGTGTGTGGGTTCCAATTTACATTTATTCATTTATCCACTTTACATTTATCCATTAGTCGAATTTAAGGTTTGTTGGTGTCCATATATTTCTGTGTACATCCATGCATGTGGCATGCCATTTGATTCAGCACATGAGGGAGATTTATATTAAGTGGGTGGGTGTTGTTTGTGGGATTGGTCAGGAAAAGTTGGTTAACTCCACAAGTCAAATAATTTGTACCCTTTTTTTATTGTTTACAATAAAAAAAGTTGTGTGTAAACTTTTCTACCAATAAAAATTTCTACCAATAAAACATAACCAAATGTACAGAATTCTTGTTTAAAGAGTATCTCCACCCCGAAATTAACTTTTTTCTGTAGTGTAGTGACCCCTCTCCCAACCTTAACCGCCATGTTTAAATGTTAAAAAATATCCCAGAAACTTACCAAGCTTCCTTCCTCACCCTCTGCCTTCCAGGAACAGAAGCCAATCACAGAAACGGCTGCCGGCTATTGAGTTAGCCAAGGGAACGAAACTTGGTAAGTACGTTTCTGGACACTTTTTTAAAACTTTTTTAAGGAGCAGAGGAGAGAGGAATATTTTATAGGATAGAAAGGATATTTAACACTACACAGTGGAGCCAGCAGTAGGTTAAATTTTAGCTTTGGAGGTGGACATTAAATGGACATTTAAGTACACCAAAGAAGATGCTGACATATAAATCTCTATAAATAATAATAAAATATATAAGCGCAAAAGCGTGAAAATAAGTATTACACAAAAATGTAGGTCTACTGGTTGTCACTGAAATGGTTAATAATGGCTAGCACGGTACAACTGGTAGTTAAACAGTAATTATATCTAAGTAACATAATTGTTCCCATACAGTCCATTTATAACGTGAACATTGGAAGAAATCTCTGAACATGCTCTATGTCTTTCTGCAGCAGTGTAATAAGTTACCGTACATTTTCCAAACTGCATAAAAACTATTGAAAACCTTTTTTTCCTTTACAGCCCTACATTGAATTCCTGTGCTTTCTGGAAATCAAATACAACAGTCTATGGGTCCTTTCAATTATTCGCAGTCTCTTAAGAATGTTATGTTGTATTTCCATTCATAAACACAGAACCAAATGGCACAATGATACAGGCCCATTCTATGTAACTATAAGGTAGAATTGTCATTACAAGCTATGTTGAGAAAACATAAGCACATTCTCATAGATAGAATAAAATAATATTTTGACAAGGCAAAGGATGTACTGCTAACCTTTCATTGCAGTAGGGTGTCACTTTTCTAAATGCAAATCCCACTAAGAAAAGATACAACAATGAGTCGAGTCAAATCTGTTGACTGTTTCTGACAACACCCGCTTTGATTGATTGGGTCAACAATAGACCATAATATGTACATTGATAAAAATAATGGTATTCCTCTGTGCCTATAGGTCCACAGTAGCACCAATGGTATTTAAACCACTGCACACTTTTTCTGCAACTATAAAATCCACCTGGAATTACGATTAATAGCTGAGGTTTACCGTCTAATACAGTGCAGGATGGTCTCCACTAAGAGAGGTTTTTTTTTAATCAATGTTCCCTCTAATTTTCTATTGTCTGTTTGCACATATCTGTATCATCTGTGCAGATACAAAGTCATACTGTATTACCTATATTCACCCTGTTGTGTATGCAGAGTTGTGTGTGTGTGGGCACATCTTAGAGTTAACATTAGTTCTTTTCCATGTGGTCTATCATAGCAATTGGAATTTCCTCATGTCCCATTAGGCTGAAGCCACACTGTAACACACTACCGTGCGCATGCGGACGCACGCGCATTGCAGTGTGTGTATGCTTGCGATCGTGCAAAAATGCAGATCGCATACGCTTACGATTGTGCAACACTGCACTATCGCAAGCACACTGCAACGTGCGTACGTCAGCGTACGTGAGAGCCAGCCAATCACAACCGCGTCTGCCATCAATGCAGAACGGCGCTGGAACGAGGAGCTGTAAGTAGAGATTGGAATGGCTTTTTATATTCAGAATATAGCAGTTGGGGGTAAGAGGGTATGCTCTGCAAGATATATAAAGCTTTTTACACTGGATGAATGCCAGCCAGAGAGGAATGGGGGGAAAGGGCTCCCCTGCACATGCCAGCAGCAACTGAGAGGACACAACAGAGGGAGAAACCGACAGGAAGACAGCTCCTACCCTTCAGTTTCCTGGACTTTGAAGTGGCACTACAGGAGAACCATAAGGAGCTGGGATGTAAGGAAAGGATTTCTTTTAATTGTACAGTGGGGCCAGTAGTTGGTGAAATTTTAGTTTGGTGGGGTTGACATGCCCTTTAACTGTCAGAATGCATTTCAGTCAATGCAGAATATTTTTGACTTCTAAAAACTTACCTGCATGAACCATGACACCTGGGCTGTGTCCACTTGTGCATTGGTCATTTAAAGCTATAACAGTAGCATTGTAAATGTCCCCACATGTAAGGTTTCTAAAGTCACAGCTTTGACTTGTAGTGTTGCAGGTTAGTATTGTTCCATTGTTGTCGTTTAAAATTCCCATGTAACTTACTGCTCCAGGTGTAGCATTCCAATAAAGTGAAGCAAAATCCATAGCACATGATTGAAACACGTTCAAGATCTGAGGAACACAGGGACCTGCAACAGAGAATTAAGGGAAATTATTAAATGGAAACCACTGACTAAAAACATCTTCCTATCTTATAGGCCAACAACTGCTGTACAAGGCAAGACCCCCGAGCAAAAAATACACCCGTAACGAATGGCTGTTTAGTCTCGCATGTGTAAGCGTTTGCTCAGTCATGGTCCGTTGATTAGCCACGGTGAATTGACAAACAATGCCCGATCAAACGCTTACACATATGCCATTATAGCGATTGGGCTTTGTGCCTCGTCCATTACATCGGATGTGTGTACGAGGCTTTAGTTTCTTAATGTGTCTCATTGGTTAGAAGCATGGTATGCTATCTATCTATTTCAATCATATTATCTCAATCCTATTTATCTCTATCATATTTATCTATCCTTGTCTATCTATCTATCACTATTGGATTGCGTGTTAAGAGGGGCGATGCAATATTGGGCGCAAAATGCCCAAGTCAGTGTAAAACCCACGCAATCCGATGTATCATCAGGTTACCGTGGGTTTTACAATGAGTTTGCATTAGTATAGTATAGTATAGTATTTGAGGTTGAATAAAGACATACGTCCATCCAGTCCAACCCATCTAGCACTATCCTCATTTCCTGCCTAACTGTTGATCCAGAGGAAGGCAAAAAACCCCCACCAAGTTTACGAAGGGGGAAAAAATTCCTTCCTGACTCCAAGTGGCAATCGGAAATTTCCCTGGATCAACTCTACTTTATGTATCAATACCAGTAACTTGCAACATTCCTTGTTTGCAGAAACTCATCCAGCTTTTTTTTGAAACTCACCAATGAACCTGCCATTACAACGTCCACTGGAAGACAGTTCCATAGCCTTACCGTTCTCACAGTGAAAAACCCTTTCCGAGCTTGAAGCCTAAACCTTTTTTCTTCAAGTCTTAAGGGATGTCCTCGTGTCCTTTGACATGTTCTCTTGGTGAACAATGCCCCAGATAGTTTATTGTATGGCCCGTTAATGTATTTATACACAGTAATCATATCCCCACGCAAGCGCCTTTTCTCCAGCGTACATAATTGTAACTTTTCCAGTCTCTCTTCATATTCAAACTCCCCCAATCCCCTTATTAATTTAGTTGCCCTTCTCTGAACCCTTTCCATTTCAAAGATGTCCTTTTTGTACACAGGATTCCAAAATTGCACTGCATATTCCAAATGAGGCCTTACCAATGCTTTGTAAAGAGGGAGAATTACATTTTCCTCCCTTGAATCCATACCTCGCTTTATACAAGACAATACCATGCTGGCTCTGGCTGTTGCCGCCTGGCACTGCTTGCTACCTTTAAGTTTGTTATCCACCAAAACTCCAAGATCCCTTTCCAACAGGGATTCACTTAACACAGAGCCATTTATAGTATAAGTAGCACAAGTATTTTTAAGTCCAAAATGCATCACCTTACATTTATCAACATTGAATTTCATCTGCCACTTAGCAGCCCAATGTGATAATCTATCTAGATCCCCTTGCAACGATTGCACATCCTCTGAAGTTTTTAATGGTCGACAAAGTTTTGTGTCGTCAGCAAACACAGAAACCTTGCTGACAATACCCACTTCCAAATCATTAATAAATAGATTAAATAGAAGCGGCCCCAACACAGAACCCTGTGGCACCCCACTTAGCACTTTAGTCCATAATGATGAAGCCCCATTAACAACTACTCTCTGCATCCCTATTCTTTAAACCAATTTTCTATCCATGTACAAATGTGACCCCCAGACCAACAGACCTTAGCTTAATCATTAGTCGCCTATGGGGGACTGTATCAAAAGCCTTCGCAAAATCCAAGTAACTCATCTACTGCTATACCAGAGTCTAAATTTCTACTTACTTCCTCATAAAAGCCAAGCAAGTTAGTTTGACAAGATCTATTCCTCCTAATCCATGCTGGTTACCTTATAATGTCAGTCCTTGAAACATACTCTAGAACATGATCCCTTATTAAACTTTCCAGGATTTTCCCCACCACTGAATTTAAACTTACAGGCCTGTAATTACCGCTGTGAACGACTACCCTTTTTGAATATTGGAATAACATCAGCCTTTTTCCAATCCAGAGGCACACCACCGACATGAGGGAATCAGCACATGAGGGAATCACCGGACATGAGGGAATGCTCGGAAATAGCGTGGTGCAGGCGATACAAAACCCGCCCTTAGTAAAGTTTGCGCTACTATGTAGCGCGAAACTTTACGCCACTGAATGGAGGCGTTAGCCGGCGCACTTACCTGGCAGAGATCCTGGAATGTACAAAATCTCGCACAGGGATTTTTGCATCGCGGGAACTCGGCAGGTAAGCTGCGTCGGAAAAAAATATTGCATCGCCCCCTAAAACTGGCGGTGGTGGCCTAGCACTCAATATTACGCGATAAAAAAAAAAGTACTGTAGAGTACCTCTATGCAGTATATTCATAAGTGTGAGTGAGACAAAATCTACCAGTCTTCAGTTGAGCAGTGGCACTGACTGCACTAGAACAATGCTTATTTGAGGCACACGACAGTGACATTGTAATAGTACCACACTGCATTCCACTTATTTCACGGGTGGTTAGGTTGGTGTTACAAGAATGAACTTCTCCATTGGGACCTCTAATATCCGAGATGTAATTTTCTGATCCAAGGGCTGAGTTCCAGGTCACAGATGCTGTACTGTTTCACAAAATATTATGCCCCCACATTCTGCGGTGTACAGGGGCTATTAAATAGACAAAAGCACAACCTGAAGTAAAAATCCATGTCAATGAATAAAACAAAAAAAACGGAGATGACACCTCAAATCTTGTCACCATATAAAAACATGATGTTTCTCTTGGGTGACAATTTCACTGGAGAAAGAAATATCAACTGTAATAAAGGAAAATATGTAGACCAATAGAATAACATACATACCCACTGCTGAGCAATTGATATATCACTGGCCTTAAGGTTCGTACACAGTGTCGATCGCGGGGTCCTGACCCGTATCACGTTGTGTACGAATGCACTTTCAGCCGATAATCGGCCCGTGTTTGGGCACTTTTTCTGCCCGAAACAGCCGCTCATTAGGTGACCCGCTCGGCAGATCGGGGAAGACCGCCGAACCAATGGCCGTCGGGACCTGCGATCGCATGTGTGTACGAACCTTTAGGGCTCCCTTCAACCTATTCTTTACCTTTCTTCTTCCGCACATGGAGATATAAGTAGCTAATTTGATGGCTTTACACTCACTCACTGGATGAAACTCACTGAGCATGTCTGTCCCACTAGGAGAGGGGAGGTAGGACATAAAGAAAGTTTTTCTGAAAGGAATGCTGAAAGTCAGCGATATTGCCTTGGTTGGTGCAGTTGCTGTTTGGTCTTCCCCACATACAAATCAGAGCATTCTGCACTGCACTGCACCATCATATACGCAGTGCAGTGCAGTGAAGAGTGCTCTAATTTGTATGTGGGGGAGACCAAACAGCAACTGCACCAACATATGGCCCAGCACAGAAGAGCCAATTCCTCGGGTCAGGACTCAGCTGTGTGCCTGCATCTCAAGGATTTATGTTAACATCATTTCAAAGGAACAGGACTGGTTAAAAAGAGGTGTCAAGGAGGCCATATATGTGAAAATAAAGAAAGCAAGACTGAATAGAGGTGGGGGGTTCGACACCAACTGTCTGCCATGTAACAATGCTGTTTCGACGCCTTACCCTGGGCGTTCCTTTAACATCTCTTAGCCACAATGCAATCACGCATTCATAATATCTGTCTGTGATATGCTAATTGGGACATTCCAGGGTACAATATTGCCACAGATTCTTGTACAAGTCATTCTGAATTGAGAAAGCCAGTCGGATGACTAGCAAAACGTCTTCAAGAACCTTTAAGTCCAGTTGATCTAACTGAATACAACAGATATACCATGACCTGGATGAATGAGAATCTCCACAAGTAACCTCAAATACTATACTATAATTAACTCCATTAACTCTAAGGCCTTGTACAGGGGTATGATAGTGGTACAAATCCCAATGCCCTATGGGCAGCACACCCGCTGAATGGCCGTTACAGCTGATATGTGTCCGGTTGTGCTTTGTTCACAACATTGTCAATAAACTGCGGCCAACTGAACGCATATACTTGCACCATTTTCACACAAAACGGCCTTTCATTGGGCGCACACCTATCCACACTATTTTACATGTACGAAACCTTAGATAAGTAGGAGTAATGAGTAGTGTGTAATGAACCTTCTTTGATAATTGCACACTATGACATATAATGAAATTTCAGTTGATTGATTCTTCTGTACAGAGCATGCTGCTCTCTTTAAATATGAATGTTATAAACTTCATTAACAGGGATGTCGACCTCCCAGCATGCCTGCACCCAGGGAATGCTGGTAGTTTTCAACATCTTGAGGGTGCATGTTTGCATCAATGAGCTACTAGGACTGTATGTCCAGGGAGCATACTCGTGTCATTTTTTTTTTTATAACATGTTTAGCAAAGAAAGACTGCAGAAAATGACTTCCATACCAAATAACTTACCTGTTTCATAAGTACAGTGTTACTTTTTGGCCCAGTGCAGTGGCTGTTAGAAGCAGACACAGCTACTGAATACCCATTCCACACGGTAGATTCTGGAAAGCGCACGTCTTTTGCGTGGAGTTGCAGGTTTGAGTATCCGATCCGTGAGGTATGACGTGTAACGGTCTGCATTAGCTTGCTGATTCCATGACACGGTGATAAGATTCGCATTACAGGCCACTTCACAAGGACGTTTTCAGGAGCACAGGGAGCTGGTGGGAAAATCATTCCATATAGAATATTAGACATTGTTTAGCTATTAACTGTCAAACCACCTTAAAATGTGAGAATCAAAAATACTTCTATTGCATCTCTCAGTACTTAAGGCATGTCCACCCCTTTAGAAAATTTTGATATGCGGTAGGGCATGCTCCCCCAGCCCCAACCTCATTAATATTATTGTTAGAAAGTCCCCCATTCTTACCTTCCCTCTTTTCTCCGCCGCTTGTTCTGGCCCTCTGCTTGCAGGGGGCGGGACCGGCAGCCGCGTCCAGCCAATCACGGTTCGTGGCTGCCGGGAGTTCTGAACAGCGGAGGAGAGGGGATGGTAAGTAAAGATTGGTGACTTTCTAACAATAATATTAATGCGCTTGGGGCTGGGGGAGCATGCCATACCGCATACCCAAAGTTTTAATGTTAGGGAGAGGGAGGAGGGCTGCACTGAGCATGCCTCAAACCTTACGAGGTTGAGGCAGACTCAGGCACAGCATGAGTCACACACTGCTTCTACACAGCAGGGGAACCATTTTGAGCAGATATTTAAGGTAAGGCTTGTTTTAAACTTCTTAATGTGCGCAGTAAGGGTGTAAATTTTTAGTTTGTGGGGTGGAGATGCCCTTTAAATGTGTAGGTGATACTGATGCCCTGTGCTAGGAATCTTAATGATGGTATTTACTGTCAATCGACTGCAGACATTTGCCACTGCCTGTAACCAATCGGGGTCTAGAATGTAATAGCTTTTTAGGAAGTCTTGCTGACATACACAAACGTGCTAAGCATGCTGCCAGACCAATTACTACTGCAGATGCACATTGTTTAATTTCTGTGCATTTAATCAATATCAGTAGATAAATAGATTTATTAAGGAAAACTAAAGCTAAAACAAAATGAGAATATTGGGACCTATATCCCTAATTGAAATGTACTGTGCTTCTCATACCTTAAGAGTTAGGCCACACTGAGTTGCTTTTAAGCGCGATCCAAACGCTTTTTTAAGGCGCACACTAGTGTGGCCACATAAACTGGGCCAGTGAGGTCTCCGCCTTAGTAAGCAAAATTGTCAATAAAATCTTCTTTTTCATGCTAGCTTTGTCAGTGCCGGTCCCAGAAAACCAGAGCAAGGGAAATAATTATGGGGGGAAACAATTGTAATTAGGTAGAGTTATAGCATCTTTACGTTCAAAATTTGTAGTCCATCCAGCTTCATTTATAATTTACCTTTAGTTTAGATCCCCTTTAACCTTTTATAAAGTAAAATAAGCAGAATAAATCATATTTTATATGAGTGCTTGAAAAAAGTATTATCTGTGTTAGCGCTCGTATTTAAAAAAAAAATGATTGACTACAAATTTGCAGAGACTGCAAGATTTTTTTAAAAGTGAATGGAACATTGCTTTTTGCATTAATGGTAGTTAAATGGTATTTTCATACTTTCCACTAATCTAGATTTAGATCAGGACCTCCCAAAACTTGAAGACCGCAATATCCAATGTCTCCGAAGAGACACAGTTCTAAATGCTTGTTGACAGCTCCTGACTTCTTCAGCTGTCAGTCACACCAATCACTAAGGACTACTACATGTGCCCACCTCCTTTGCAGCTGAGAAAGCTTGCAGAAGACTTGCTCGTCAATAAGAATTGCTCCTTCGGGGACATCGAAGGATAGGTAAGTATTCCATCTTGGGGGCTCTGAAGGCAAGTCTAGATTTTAGGGTGACTGCCCTTTACAAAGTACAGTATTCAGCAAAAAGGTTTGAGTAGTAGCACGCTACCTGTATAAGACTGGTAGTGCCTCCATTGCTAATACACTGGTCATTTGATGCTCTCACACTGACATTGTATGTAAAGCCACAATGCAAGCCAGTGATGTTGCATGTGGTCATTTCTTGTCACAGCTGTAATTTATCCCATCTGGCCCTGCTGCCACCATGTGTGTAATTTAAAGCCCTGCTGTGTTGTGCTCCAAGACACAACTGCACTGTTGTCCTCACAGCCAATCATAGTATTGACATCATGTGGAATGCACGGTGCTGGGAAGATGAAAAGAAATTATTATTATAAAATAATTATCAGTTATGTATTAGAAAGCAAAGTCAATATCACAATACTCAAGATGTGTTACACACTGAAAGTTCAAGCAAAATATACAAATCTATACACAGCCGCCATATGATTTAACCAACTGTAAAGAAGAACTGTGAAAAGCCTGCAATCTTACCTTTAAAATGAGCTCTGCATCATATCTCTAGATATGGCCCTTTAAGGCAGGATCCAGCCCAGGATTTTAAGGGGGATTCCAGAAAGGGTTTTCACGGGCAGTTGCGCAATCAGTGTGCCACTAAAATTTGAAGCCACTCTAGCACACTGCCAAGGCTTTGGCATAGTAGTCTGAGGTGCAATCCTCCACACCCCCTACCCAGAGAGCTAAGGTACTCAACAAATATAACTGCAAGAGGAAGGGGCAGTAAGCACCCCAAACGTAGTAACCTGAGGAAGGGGGCAGTAAGCACCCAAACGTGTAACCTGAGGAAGGGGGCAGTATGCACCCCGAAACCTAGAAACCTGAGAAGGGGGCATTAAGCACCCCAAAACGTAGTAACCTGAGGAAGGGGCAGTAAGCACCCCAAACGTAGTAACCTGAGGAAGGGGGCAGTAAGCACCCCAAACATTGTAGTGGTTTTGTTTTGCACTTAATAAATGGTGAAGTTCACAAGAAGTAGTGTGCTTCTCTTGCTGTTATATTTGTTGGATCACCAAAATTCTAGCCACATCCGCATCTACTTTTAAAGGCCACTTCCAAATCCCACCATAAAATTGCTTTCTGTATATTTTCCTATCGCTGCACGGTTCATTTATATTTTACCATTGTGGCATAGCAGCCAACGATAAAGGAAAGTACAATCCCTTTAAAATATTAACATATGCTTGCCTTTGTCAAAGAATATCCTGATCATGCTGTCATATATATGACTATTTCTAAGACAAATGTGCAGGTTTTTGGTATTGGCCCAATACCGATTGTATAATACCATGATCAAACGATTGGTATTGCTAGGTGTATGAGATATTTATTATTTGCTGTTACTTTATGTGGATTAAAAGTTCCTTTTCCAGATATGTGTTTATTGGCTAGAGGGTGTAAACCCCCATACCTGTATGCTTGCTGGTAACAGTGAACGTAGCACAATAGCCATGTTGAGCTCAGTTGTTGTTAAGGGGTATCTCCACTGAAAAAAAAAAATTGGCATTTAGTTTTATTGAAGAACAGGAGGTAAGGAGCTGTGTCTTACCTCCTGTTTTTCAATAACCTGCAGAAGCCAGGAGAGAAAATAAGCTACTTACCCGATTGCTTTTTAGCCGCGTAGTCTGACAGGTCCCAACAGACTTAGTATTCTATGCGCATGAGCATAGCATACAGAGTCCACAGTATTATATTTTTCTCTAGTTGCACTTTAATGGATGTACAACAGCCCAATTTTTTAATATATTGCAGGTTTTACCTATTGTAGATTAACAATGCACTTACCAGTCTAAACAGTTACAAAGGCCTTTGCTGGCTGCTACATGTAGCTCCCACAGCAATTACAGTGGCATTGTACTGCAAACCACACGATAGGGTGGAAAACTACACTCTGCGTCCACCCTTGACAGATGTGCAGCTCCATCTGTGGCCCTGCTAATATTGCAGTGTAATTCACAGCTCCAAGGGATAAAGCCCAACTCAAGGTTACCAAGTCAGAGTCACAGTTGGAGTTGGAATGGAAGCCACTGGGAACACAAGGCACTGTATAGAAAATGTGTTTTACTATTTTTATATTTGAACATGATCAAACATCCTAATTCTAAGGGACCTAGAAATATTTACCCCTTACATTATTTGCAGGTGTACATTTAGCTGATAATGATCTTTCAGGAGTTACCTGCCAGTAAGGCCACTGCCATCATTTAAAAAAATGGCAGCAGTGGCATCAATATAAAATGTTAAGAATTGCGATAAATTATATATGTTCTATAAGGCTGCTAGTTTTAAGTGTAAATACGCAGTGTACAGGCAAGTAAAATGGGTGGGTGGTTTCTCTTCCTGTTTGGGGTATTGTCAGCAAGGTTTCTGTGTTTGCTGACGATACCCACTTCCAAATCATTAATAAATAGATTAAATAGAAGCGGCCCCAACACAGAACCCTGTGGCACCCCACTTAGCACTTTAGTCCATAATGATGAAGCCCCATTAACAACTACTCTCTGCATCCTATTCATTAACCGATTTTCTATCCATGTACAAATGTGACTCCCCAGACCAACAGACCTTAGCTTATACATTAGTCGCCTATGGGGGATTGTATCAAAAGCCTTTGCAAAATCCAAGCAAACTACATCTACTGCTATGCCAGAGTCTAAATTTCTACTTACTTCCTCATAAAAGCCAAGCAAGTTAGTTTGACAAGATCTATTCCTCCTAAATCCATGCTGGTTACTACTTATAATGTCAGTCCTTGAAACATACTCTAGAACATGATCCCTTATTAAACTTTCCAGGATCTTCCCCACCACTGAAGTTAAACTTACAGGCCTGTAATTACCCGGCTGTGAACGACTACCCTTTTTGAATATTGGAATAACATCAGCCTTTTTCCAATCCAGAGGCACACCACCGGACATGAGGGAATCAGCACATGAGGGAATCACCGGACATGAGGGAATGCTCGGAAATAGCGTGGTGCAGGCGATACAAAACCGCCCTTAGTAAAGTTTTGCGCTACTATGTAGCGCGAAACTTTACGCCACTGAATAGGAGGCGTTAGCCGGCGCACTTACCTGGCAGAGATCCTGGAATGTACAAAATCTCGCACAGGGATTTTTGCATCGCGGGAACTCGGGCAGGTAAGCTGCGTCGGAAAAAAATATTGCATCGCCCCCTAAAACTGGCTGGTGTGGCCTAGCACTCAATATTACGCAGATAAATAAAAAGTACTGTAGAGTACCTCTATGCAGTATATTCATAAGTGTGAGTGAGACAAAATCTTACCAGTCTTCAGTTGAGCAGTGGCACTGACTGCACTAGAACAATGCTTATTTGAGGCAACGACAGTGACATTGTAAATAGTACCACACTGCATTCCACTTATTTCACAGGTGGTTAGGTTGGTGTTACAAGAATGAACTTCTCCATTGGGACCTCTAATATCCGAGATGTAATTTTCTGATCCAAGGGCTGAGTTCCAGGTCACAGATGCTGTACTGTTATCACAAAATATTATGGCCCCCACATTCTGCGGTGTACAGGGAGCTATTAAAATAGACAAAAGCACAACACTGAAGTAAAAATCCATGTCAATGAAATAAAACAAAAAAACGGAGATGACACCTTCAAATCTTGTCACAGATCTAAAAACATGATGTTTCTCTTGGGTGACAATTTCACTGGAGGAAAGAAATATCAACTGTAATAAAGGAAAATATGTAGACCAATAGAATAACATACATACCCACTGCTGAGCAAATTGATATATCACTGGCCTTAAGGTTCGTACACATGTGCGATCGCGGGGTCCTGACCCGTGATGCACGTTGTGTACGAATGCACTTTCAGCCGATAATCGGCCCGTGTTTGGGCACTTTTTCTGCCCGAAACAGCCGCTCATTAGGTGACCCGCTCGGCAGATCGGGGGAAGACCGCCGAACCAATGGCCGTCGGGACCTGCGATCGCATGTGTGTACGAACCTTTAGGGCTCCCTTCAACCTATTCTTTACCTTTCTTCCGCACATGGAGATATAAGTAGCTAATTTGATGGCTTTACACTCACTCACTGGATGAAACTCACTGAGCATGTCTGTCCCACTAGGAGAGGGGAGGTAGGACATAAAGAAAGTTTTTCTGAAAGAATTGCTGAAAAGGTCAGCGATATGTCCTTGGTTGGTGCAGTTGCTGTTTGGTCTTCCCCACATACAAATCAGAGCATTCTGCACTGCACTGCACCATCATATACGCAGTGCAGTGCAGTGAAGAGTGCTCTAATTTGTATGTGGGGGAGACCAAACAGCAACTGCACCAACATATGGCCCAGCACAGAAGAGCCAATTCCTCGGGTCAGGACTCAGCTGTGTGCCTGCATCTCAAGGATTGTAATGTTAACATCATTTCAAAGGAACAGGACTGGTTAAAAAGAGGTGTCAAGGAGGCCATATATGTGAAAATAAAGAAAGCAAGACTGAATAGAGGTGGGGGGTTCGACACCAACTGTCTGCCATGTACAATGCTGTTTCGACGCCTTACCCTGGGCGTTCCTTTAACATCTCTTAGCCACAATGCAATCACGCATTCATAATATCTGTCTGTGATATGCTAATTGGGACATTCCAGGGTACATTGCCACAGATTCTTGTACAAGTCATTCTGAATTGAGAAAGCCAGTCGGATGACTAGCAAAAACGTCTTCAAGAACTAAACTTTAAGTCCAGTTGATCTAACTGAATACAACAGATATACCATGACCTGGATGAATGAGAATCTCCACAAGTAACCTCAAATACTATACTATATTAACTCCATTAACTCTAAGGCCTTGTACAGGGGTATGATAGTGTGGACAAATCCCAATGCCCTAGTGGGCAGCACACCCGCTGAATGGGCGTTACAGCTGATATGTGTCCGGTTGTGCTTTGTTCAACAATTGTCAATAAACTGCGGCCAACTGAACGCATATACTTGCACCATTTTCACACAAAACGGCCTTTCATTGGGCAGCACCTATCCACACTATTTTACATGTACGAAACCTTAGATAAGTAGGAGTAATGAGTAGTGTGTAATGAACCTTCTTTGATAATTGCACACTATGACAATAATGATATGAAATTTGCAGTTGATTGATTACTTCTGTACAGAGCATGCTGCTCTCTTTAAATATGAATGTTTATAAACTTCATTAACAGGGATGTCGACCTCCCAGCATGCCTGCACCCAGGGAATGCTGGTAGTTTTCAAACATCTTGAGGGTGCATGTTTGGCATCAATGAGCTACTAGGACTGTATGTCCAGGGAGCATACTCGCTGTCATTTTTTTTTTTATAACATGTTTAGCAAAGAAGAACTGCAGAAAATGACTTCCATACCAAATAACTTACCTGTTTCTATAAGTACAGTGTTACTTTTTGGCCCAGTGCAGTGGCTGTTAGAAGCAGACACAGCTACTGAATATCCCATTCCACACGGTAGATTCTGGAAAGCGCACGTCTTTTGCGTGGAGTTGCAGGTTTGAGTATCCGATCCGATGAGGTATGACGTGTAACGGTCTGCATTAGCTTGCTGATTCCATGACACGGTGATAGAATTCGCATTACAGGCCACTTCAGCAAGGACGTTTTCAGGAGCACAGGGAGCTGGTGGGAAAATCATTCCATATAGAATATATTAGACATTGTTTAGCTATTAACTGTCAAACCACCTTAAAATGTGAGAATCAAAAATAACTTCTATTGCATCTCTCAGTACTTAAGGGCATGTCCACCCCTTTAGAAAATTTTTGATATGCGGTAGGGCATGCTCCCCCAGCCCCAACCTCATTAATATTATTGTTAGAAAGTCCCCCGATTCTTACCTTCCCTCTTTTCTCCGCCGCATTGTTCTGGCCCTCTGCTTGCAGGGGGCGGGACCGGCAGCCGCGTCCAGCCAATCACGGTTCGTGGCTGCCGGGAGTTCTGAACAGCGGAGGAGAGAGGGATGGTAAGTAAAGATTGGGTGACTTTCTAACAATAATATTAATGCGCTTGGGGCTGGGGGAGCATGCCATACCGCATACCCAAAGGTTTTAATGTTAGGGAGAGGGAGGGGGAGGGCTGCACTGAGCATGCCTCAAACCTTGACGAGGTTGAGGCAGACTCAGGCACAGCATGAGTCACACACTGCTTCTACACAGCAGGGGAACCATTTTGAGCAGATATTTAAGGTAAGGCTTGTTTTAAACTTCTTAATGTGGCCAGTAAGGGGTTAAATTTTAGTTTTGGGGGTGGAGATGCCCTTTAAATGTGTAGGTGATACTGATGCCCTGTGCTAGGAATCTTAATGATGGTATTTACTGTCAAAATCGACTGCAGACATTTGCCACTGCCTGTAACCAATCGGGGTCTAGAATGGTAAATAGCTTTTTAGGAAGTCTTGCTGACATACACAAACGTGCTAAGCATGCTGCCAGACCAATTACTACTGCAGATGCACATTGTTTAATTTCTGTGCATTTAATCAATATCAGTAGATAAATAGATTTATTAAGGAAAACTAAAGCTAAAACAAAGATGAGAATATTGGGACCTATAATCCCTAATTGAAATGTATCTGTGCTTCTCATACCTTAAGAGTTAGGCCACACTGAGTTGCTTTTAAGCGCGATCCAAACGCGTTTTTAAAGGCGCACACTAGTGTGGCCACATAAACTGGGCCAGTGAGGTCTCCGCCTTAGTAAGCAAAATTGTCAATAAAATCTTCTTTTTCATGCTAGCTTGTGTCAGTGCCGGTCCCAGAAAACCAGAGCAAGGGAAATAATTATGGGGGGAAACAATTTGTAATTAGGTAGAGTTATAGCTATCTTTACGTTCAAAATTTTAGGATCCATCCAGCTTCATTTATAATTTACCTTTAGTTTAGATCCCCTTTAACCTTTTATAAAGTAAAATAAGCAGAATAAATCATATTTTATATGGAGTGCTTGGAAAAAAGGTATTATCTGTGTTAGCGGCTCGTATTTAAAAAAAAAATGATTGACTACAAATTTGCAGAGACTGCAAGATTTCTTTTAAAAGTGAATGGAACATTGCTTTTTGCATTAATGGTAGTTAAATGGTATTTTCATACTTTCCACTAAAATCTAGATTTAGATCAGGACCTCCCAAAACTTGAAGACCGCAATATCCAATGTCTCCGAAGAGAACAGTTCTAAATGCTTGTTGACAGCTCCTGACTTCTTCAGCTGTCAGTCACACCAATCACTAAGGACTACTACATGTGCCCACCTCCTTTGCAGCTGAGAAAGCTTGCAGAAGACTTGCTCGTCAATAAGAATTGCTCTCTTCGGGGACATCGGAAGGATAGGTAAGTATTGCCATCTTGGGGGCTCTGAAGGCAAGTCTAGATTTTAGGGTGGACATGCCCTTTAAAAAACAAAGTACAGTATTCAGCAAAAAGGTTTGAGTAGTAGCACGCTACCTGTAATAAGACTGGTAGTGCCTCCATTGCTAATACACTGGTCATTTGATGCTCTCACACTGACATTGTATGTAAAGCCACAATGCAAGCCAGTGATGTTGCATGTGGTCATTTCTGTGTCACAGCTGTAATTTATCCCATCTGGCCCTGCTGCCACCATTGTGTAATTTAAAGCCCCTGCTGTGTTGCTCCAAGACACAACTGCACTGTTGTCCTCACAGCCAATCATAGTAGTGACATCATGTGGAATGCACGGTGCTGGGAAGATGAAAGAAAATTATTATTATAAAATAATTATACAGTTATGTATTAGAAAGCAAAGTCAATAATCACAATACTCAAGATGTGTTACACTGAAAGTTCAAGCAAAATGAATACAAATCTATACACAGCCGCCATATGATTTAACCAACTGTAAAGAAGAACTGTGAAAAGCCTGCAATCTTACCTTTAAAATGAGCTCTGCATCATATCTCTAGATATGGCCCTTTAAGGCAGGATCCAGCCCAGGATTTTAAGGGGGAGATTCCAGAAAGGGTTTTCACGGGCAGTTGCGCAATCAGTGTGCCACTAAAATTTGAAGCCACTCTAGCACACTGCCAAAGGCTTTGGCATAGTAGTCTGTAGGTGCAATCCTCCACACCCCCTACCCAGAGAGCTAAGGTAATCCAACAAATATAACTGCAAGAGGAAGGGGGCAGTAAGCACCCCGAAACGTAGTAACCTGAGGAAGGGGGCAGTAAGCACCCGAAACGTAGTAACCTGAGGAAGGGGGCAGTATGCACCCCGAAACCTAGAAACCTGAGGAAGGGGGCAGTAAGCACCCCAAAACGTAGTAACCTGAGGAAGGGGGCAGTAAGCACCCCAAAACGTAGTAACCTGAGGAAGGGGGCAGTAAGCACCCCGAAACATTGTAGTGGTTTTGTTTTGCACTTAATAAATGGTGAAGTTCACAAGAAGTAGTGTGCTTCTCTTGCTGTTATATTTGTTGGATCACCAAAATTCTAGCCACATCCGCATCTACTTTTAAAGGCCACTTCCAAATCCCACCATAAAATATGCTTTCTGTATATTTTCCTATCGCTGCAGCGGTTCATTTTAATATTTACCATTGTGGCATAGCAGCCAACGATAAAGGAAAGTACAATACCTTTAAAATATTAACATATGCTTGCCTTTGTCAAAGAATATCCTGATCATGCTGTCATATATATGACTATTTCTAAGACAAATGTGCAGGTTTTTGGTATTGGGCCAATACCGATTGTATAATACCATGATCAAACGATTGGTATTGCTAGGTGTATGAGATATTTATTATTTGCTGTTACTTTAGTGTGGATTAAAAGTTCCTTTTCCAGATATGTGTTTATTGGCTAGAGGGTGTAAACCCCCATACCTGTATGCTTGCTGGTAACAGTGAACGTAGCACAATAGCCATGTTGAGCTCAGTTGTTGTTAAAGGGTATCTCCACTGATAAAAAAAAAATTGGCATTTAGTTTTATTGAAGAACAGGAGGTAAAGGAGCTGTGTCTTACCTCCTGTTTTTCAATAAAACCTGCAGAAGCCAGGAGAGAAAATAAGCTACTTACCCGATTGCTTTTTAGCCGCGTAGTCTGACAGGTCCCAACAGACTTAGTATTCTATGCGCATGAGCATAGCATACAGAGTCCACAGTATTATATTTTTCTCTAGTTGCACTTTAATATGGATGTACAACAGCCCAATTTTTTAATATATTGCAGGTTTTACCTATTGTAGATTAACAATGCACTTACCAGTCTGAACAGTTACAAAGGCCTTTGGCTGGCTGCTACATGTAGCTCCCACAGCAATTACAGTGGCATTGTACTGCAAACCACACGATAGGGTGGAAAAACTACACTCTGCGTCCACTCCTTGACAGATGTGCAGCTCCATCTGTGGCCCTGCTAATATTGCAGTGTAATTCACAGCTCCAAGGGATAAAGCCCAACTCAAGGTTACCAAGTCAGAGTCACAGTTGAGATTGGAATGGAAGCCACTGGGAACACAAGGCACTGTATAGAAAATGTGTTTATACATATTTTATTATTTGAACATGATCAAACATCCTAATTCTAAGGGACCTAGAAATATTTTATCCCCTTACATTATTTGCAGGTGTACATTTAGCTGATAATGATCTTTCAGGAGTTACCTGCCAGTAAGGCCACTGCCATCATTTAAAAAAATGGCAGCAGGTGGCATCAATATAAAATGTTAAGAATTGCGATAAATTATAATATGTTTCTATAAGGCTGCTAGTTTTAAGTGTAAATACGCAGTGTACAGGCAAGTAAAATGGGTGGGTGGTTTCTCTTCCTGTTTGTAACACCCCTAACTGTGCCTCGCATTTCCCTTGCTTGTTGATCATATTTCCTGCTTTTAAAATTACTTTGCAATGTTAGCCCAGCACTTCCTCCATAAAACTAAGACAGCCTTTTGCGACGGCAGCCTACATTTCAGTACAATGCAGTAAATAAAGAGGTAAAGCACAATCAGACTCAGCTCGGGTAGTGTCAGGCTAATTTATTGCTAAACCTGTGCCATGGGAAAACATTGTTTGAGAAATATGAAAAAAGGATCTCTTTAGATAATTACCAGTATAGAACATAGCAGAGATACTTCTGTCACTGCTGCATGTGTGTCCAACAGCAACAACTGTAGCATTGTATTCCAAACCACAGGAAAGCTGTGAAAAACTGCACGATGTGTTCTCTGTGTGACATTCATATTGTTCATTTTGTGGTCCAGTTATGCTCATGGTGTAATTCAAAGCTCCTTTAGCTACAGCCCAAGTCACAGTCGCTACGTTAGAATCACAGTTCACCACAGGCTGTAAGTTGGTTGGCACGCAGGGTTCTGTATATGAAAATGAATGTTGTTACAATTAGGTTCAATTCCAACAATTTAGAAGTTTACAATTTAAATGTAGTGACACTATTGGTTAAATAAACCAAAATCTGGAGGGGAAATATCATCTGTCCACAGAAACCAAAATGGCCTTTTTCCAAAGATTAACCATTTAAACAATTGGTAAAACTAAGCTTTGCCTTTCTGGCAATTTCAGAAGTTGTTACCTAAAGGTGGCCATACACTACAAAAGATTATTGCGTTTTTAATTGCGATCATAACACTAACCGATACTTTGATAGACAGCTGTACAGTAGATGTACCATAAATACTCAACTCATTTGGCGAATAATTTCGTCTTTTGTGTGGTTACATTGCATTTAGATTTAATCGGAACTTAAAATATCACTTAACAGATCAACTTTAAAAACTGATTTTCCCGATCATATTACACTCAATACTACAATAATGTCAGAATAGAATCAGGAAAACTTAAAATTTTTGGGCCAATCAATGGAAGTGTCTACTCGCACTAGCTCTGTAGTGACAGGTACAGACCTTGGGATTTTAATCATTAAATCTTTACAGAAGTAAAATAGCCTATGGAGAATAAAGGACGCCCTTAACAAAACCTGTATAGTCCCCAGTCTATTGATAGACTATGTAGAGCCAGATTGATGGAGATTTAATCAATAATCACTATTTGGTAGATTTTTATATTTAGAGGAATTTAATATTTGTAGCTAAAGTGACATGTCAGGTGTAAATTCCAGAAAGACAGAATAATATCTTAGGAACCACTGAGCTAACTGTTTAGCTGAAGTTGCTTGTCATTTAGTAGTTTAACATAGAAATTAACGAACCCCCCCCACTGATCTGCAATCATTGCCATAGAATGTGGAGATATTCAGTGGAACCAAAAATACACTTTGAACCCATATTTTCAGAATTTTCAACGTCAAAATTAGACAGCGATTTTTACCTTTTGCAAAACAGAATTTTTGACTTTTCAACAATGAATTATGTTGTATGTCCACAGTGAATAATCAAATGTTTTGGATCATCTAGACTAAATTTTCAACCTTTGGACACTCAAGCGCAACTGGATCTGCAAAATTTTTAAAACTTCTGGTTTCACCTCAAAACCATGTTAATTTACACACCAGGACTCATCAGTTTAAATATCAATCCAGAGGGCAAGAGCAGGATTTTCAAGGGAGGCATTCATGAAAGGGTTATTATGGGCAGCTGATAAGCATTGATTATGTGCAGTGGAGGCAGCAGGTAAAACAGCTTTCAATCATTGATTGTAATGTTAGCAGTCACAAATTTGATTGACTGCATGAAGGGAGAGACCAGCTTACTCTGCCAGGATATCTGGTTATTAATACATCCAATAATTTTCTGAATATGTCAGTCGGAGATGGGGGCAGATAACTGATCAGGGGCGTCTCTTGGGTCTGAGAAGATATGGGGCACTTCTGCACACCCCATGCGCCGTGCGTAAAACATCGGAGGAATTGTTAGGCCACGCCCGTTCTCTGCCCCATTTAAACCACACCCACTAGATACTTTATAGAGATAGACAGAGAGACAAATAGACAGACAAATATAGACAAACCGAGAGAGAGATACACAGCCAGAAAGTTATAAATAGAAAGACAGAAATAGACACAGAGGCACGGTTCCTCTTCCATTATACTGGTAGCAAACTCTGAATTTCAGTATATACTGGTAGCAAACTGTCATTTTCACTATATACTGGTAGCAAACTGGCAATTTCAGTATATACTGGTAGCAAACTGGCATTTTCACTATATACTGGTAGCAAACTGGCAATTTCAGTATATACTGGTAGCAAACTGGCATTTTCATTACATAATGGTAGCACACTGGCAATTTCAGTATATACTGGTAGCAAACTGGCATTTTCATTACATAATGGTAGCACACTGGCAATTTCATTATACACTGGTAGCCAACTGGCAATTTCATTATATACTAGTAGCCATGGGCATTTTATCACCTACTGGTAGCCATGGGCATATTATCACATACTGGTAGCCGTGGCTATTTTATCATATACTTGTAGCCATGGCCATTTCATTATATACTGGTAGTCGTGGGCATTTCATTACATACTGGTTGCCATGGGCATTTTATCACATACTGGTAGCCATGGGAATTTTATCACATACTGGTAGTCATAGGCATTTCATTTCATACTGGTAGCCATAGGAATTTTTATCACATACTGGTAGCCATGAACATTTCATTACATACTGGTAATCATGGGAATTTCATTACATACTGGTAGCCATGGGCATTTCATCACACACTGGTAGCCATGGGCATTTCATTACATAATAGTAGCCATTGACATTTCATTACATACTGGTAGCCATGGGCATTTTATCACACTGGTAGCCATGGGCATTTCATTACATAAAGTTAGCGATGGGTATTTCATTACATACAGATAGCCATGGGAATTTTATACTGGTAGCCATGGGCATTTAACATACTGGTAGCCATGGGCATTTCATTGCACACTGGTAGCCATGGGCATTTTATTAAATAATAGCAGCCATGGGAATTTCATACTGGTAGCCATGGGTATTTCTTAACATACTGGTAGCCATGGTAATTTTATACTTATAGCCATGAGGATTTCTTAACATACTGGTAGCCATGGGCATTTCATTGCACACTGGTAGCCATGGACATTTCATTTCATGATAGTAGCCATGGGCATTTCATCACACTGGTAGCCATGGGCATTTCAATACATAATGGTAGCCATGGGCATTTCATTACATACTGGTAGCCATGGACCATGGCTACCATTATGCAATGGAATGCCCATGGCTACCATTATGTGATGAAATGCCCAGTATGTGAGGTGGGTAAATTAATTGTTGGAGTATGTTATAAGCCGCCAAATGCCAGGGAAGAGGTGGAAATGAATCTCCATATGCAGTTGGCGAAGGCTGCTGGTATGGGGCATGTTCTGGTTATGGGGGATTTTAACTACCCTGACATAGATTGGAGTAAGGGAACTGCCAGCACCACAAAAGGTATAAAGTTCTTAAATTTCCTATATGAGCATTTTCTTTCACAGATGGTAGAAGTTCCTACTAGACAGAATGCGTTGTTGGATCTGGTGATATCTAATAACCCTGAGCTCATTTTGGAGATGAGGGTAAAGGGAAGCTTAGGGAATAGTGACCATGATATAGTGTCATTTAATATAGGTTGCAAAAAACTAAAGTGCACTGGCTTAACAAAAACTTTTAACTTTAGGAAAGCTAATTTTATGCTGTTAAATGAATCGCTCCTGCTCATAGACTGGGGGGAACTGTTTCTAGGTAAAGATACTGAGCAGATGTGGACCACTTTTAAAGGGATATTAAGCTATTACATTTTTAAATCGGTACCTTTAAGTAACAAGTGCAAAAAAATTAGATCCAGTCCTGCGTGGCTTAATGCTCAGGTAAAAAGGGAGATGGAAAAAAAGAAAAAGGCTTTTAAAATTTTGAAAACAGAAGGCACAGAAGAACAGGCTTACAGGGAGTACAAAAGCTGTAATAAAGAGTGCAAGAAAGTAATTAAACTAGCTAAAATAGAAAATGAAATACGGATTGCCGAACAAAGCAAGTCCAACCCTAAAATGTTTTTTAAGTATATAAATGGTAAAAAGATGAGGACTGAGAATGTGGGGCCATTAAATAATGGAGCTGAGGTGGTTGTAGAGGATGCCGAAAAGGCTAATCTGCTTTTTTACATCGGTTTTTACTGTTGAGAATCCTTGTCCTTACAGTAGGGATTGTAATAATATGCAGGGAAGAAATGAAGAGTTTTCGCATTGGATAACAGAGGATATGGTACGGAAACAATTAGACAAGGTTAATATCAATAAAGCACCAGGACCAGATGGATTGCATCCTCGGATTTTAAAGGAGCTTAGTTCAGTTCTATCTAGACCACTGTTTCTCATCTTTTCAGATTCGCTTTTGTCTGGGGATGTGCCGCTGGATTGGAAAAAAGCCAATGTAATACCAATATTCAAAAAAAATTGGCGTTCACAGCCTGGAAACTATAGACCTGTAAGCCTAACATCAGTGGTAGTTAAGGTGATGGAAACCTTGTTAAGGGATCATATCCTTGACTTTGTTTCCAGAGATCATCTTAGTAGTAGTCAGCATGGATTTATGAGAAATAGATCATGCCAGACCAATTTAATAGGTTTTTATGAAGAAGTGAGCAAGAAGCTAGATTCAGGCACAGCAGTGGATGTGGTATATTTGGATTTTGCAAAAGCTTTTGATACTGTGCCACATAGGCGACTAATGCATAAACTGAGGACTGTTGGCCTTGAAGAAAACATTTGTTCATGGATAGAGAACTGGTTATTGGACCGGAAACAGAGAGTGGTGGTTAATGGAGCTACATCTATGTGGGCTAAAGTTCTAAGCGGAGTGCCTCAGGGTTCTGTACTGGGGCCGCTTCTGTTTAATCTGTTTATAAATGACTTAGAAGGGGACATTGAGAGCAAGGTCTCGGTATTTGCTGATAACACTAAACTATGCAGAGCTTTGGAAACTTCCAATGATGTGCAATTGCTGCAAGCAGACCTAGATAGATTATCAAAATGGGCAGCAGAATGGCAGATGAGATTCAATGTTGATAAATGTAAGGTGATGCATTTGGGATTTAATAATCCCTGTGCCACCTACACCATAAATAACACCATTACAGTGAATCTGTAATGGAAAAAGATTTGGGGGTTCTGGTAGATAACAGACTTAGCCATAGCAAACAATGCCAGGTAGCAACGGCTAGAGCTAGCAAGATATTGTCTTGTATAAAAGGGGAATAGATTCAAGAGAGAAAAATATTATTCTCCCTCTTTACAAGGCACTAGTAAGGCCTCATTTGGAATATGCGGTGCAGTTTTGGAATCCCATATACAAAAGGGACATCTTGGAAATTGAGGCAGTTCAGAGAAGGGCAACTAAATTAATAAGGGGAATGGAGGGGCTCGAATATGCAGGCAGATTAGACAAGTTAGGGCTGTTTACATTGGAGAAGCGACGTTTGCGTGGGGACATGGTAACCTTATACAAATATATTAATGGGCCATACAATGAACTCTCTGGTGCATTGTTCACTAATAGGTCATATCAGAGGACACGTGGACATCCTCTAAGGTTGGAAGAAAAGAAGTTAGTTCAGGTTAGGAAGGGTTTCTTTACAGTGAGAACATGAAATTGTGGAACTGTCTTCCAGCAGATGTGGTAATGGCAAGTTCATTGAATAGCTTTAAAAAAGGCCTGGATAAGTTTCTAAAACTAAAAAATATTGAGAATTATTGGTATTAATGCATATAGATCTGGTTGATCCAGGGATACATTCCGATTGCCGTTTGGAGTCAGGAAGGAATTTTTTCCTCCCTTTTTAGCTGGGGTTTTTTGCCTTCCTCTGGATCAACTGTTAGGTAGGGATAAAAAAAAATATATATATATAAAGAGGGTGAATAGATTGGACTTGATGGACGTATGTCTTTATTCAACCTTAATTACTATGTTACTATGTTACTATGTTATATTTCAATCAAGTTCCTTGCTCTTAAAAACTATTCTTCTGTGAGTAGTTTTACTGCATCTGGAATGGTGACAGAGATTTGACAGTTGGAATGCTGTATGCTGTGTGCAGGTTTGACAGTTGGTTTGTGGGAAAAAAGTCAGGTCGGGTGGAAGTGGAAGTGGTTAAAAGAGGGAGGGGGGATACTGCTCCTAAACAAAATGTGTGCTGGATTGAAAGCATGCAGCAACACACACAAATCAGAGTAAGTGCTACTTACATGTATTCAATTATAGATTGAGGCAAAGTCATTTTTTCAGTATAGTGTCCCTAAGGCTCAAGCGATGCAAGGAATAATTCCTACCTTCCTTACAATAAAAATTATAGAATCAAAACATTTTTCATTATAGATTTCCTTTGAAAACCAAACACATATGTAATAAAATCGAACAAAAATGTATAATGTAAATGTGATACTACCTTTATTTGAGAAGACCAATTATGTCTAACTCACCAGAATGTAAATCTATTGGGTAGCTGGGTTTGCTTGCACAGTAATCATTAAATGCTGTCACTGTCACATTGTAGGTCTCCCCACACTGTAGTCCGGTGGTCTCACAGTTCAGTGTAGTGCTGTTACATGTCAGTTCCTTCCCATCTGGTGTCCTTAGTGTAGCTGTATAATGCAGAGCTCCATGGGCTGGATTCCAACTAATGTGACCCACTGAACTTGTACAGTCAATTTGTGCAGTGACATTCTGAGGCTGGCAGGGCACTGAAACAATAACAAATTATTACAAATATAAATAATTTGCTTAAGAAAGTCAAGTAAAAACCGTAAAGCTGTCTGCATTGCTGCCTTGTATTTAATAAATGTAATTTTTTAAGTAACTTGCATCCAAAGTTTTGCATGGGGCAGTGTAATTTAAAGGGCATCTATAGTAGGGAAATGAACTTTTTTTTCTTTATTTCCATGTGTTCCATAATTCCCCACAACCCCCAGAGTGTCTTCACTTTTTTCAGATTCCCTCTCTGTCCTGAGATACACCAGTTAGAAGAATACGTGATTGCATTCCTCTACTCCTACTTGGACAGTTAATCAAATCCCTGTGACGTGATCCCCCCTCCCTGCTCTGTAATAAACATAGAGATAACAGCATTAGCAAGGAGAGAGAGGTAGCTTTGATGGTATATATAAGGCTGCACTTGACCCCCCTTCCTAATAGCTTTCACTGATTGATGATGGGTCACAAAGTGAGAGATTGTAAACTTTACTGTTCTCCTTCTTCTTCCGTGTCTCCAGGACAGCTTGCTTTCTATTGGCCACTGTGCGTGGGTGTGCTTTTCAGGATGTTGAACTTTTAACTCCTACTGCACAAGATAAGCTTGTCGGTTAGCCGGAGTTGAGACATGGAGGAGGTAACAGAGGAGAGGGGGAAGGGGGGAGTGCTGCACACAGATCTGACACCATAGTTAAAAGTCACTGACAGGGATAGGATTAAGGCAGCACAGAGTACATGAATTTAACTTTGCAAAGGGGCAATGTGTTTTTTTCACTATAGATGCCCTTTAAGTCAACCAATTATTGTTTTACCGTTTTTCTTACTATAAATAAATGCTCGTGGTCAACACGCTAAAAACAAATATGGATTGGTTCCATTATTACCCTATACAATGTCTTAATTTGTCTGTGGGACGAAGGATGCATATGTATATAGCATTTATATAATACAGTTTGATGTTTACAGAATTAAAGGCTTCAAGCTGAAACGTTGAAGAACTAAATTTATTTATTTTTAATCTTGAAATGAAAGCCTTTTTCCCCCAAACACCTATAAATTGTGAGATTCTTTTCTAGTTAGTTGCATGTAGTACATGGAAGAAATTGATTCTGTAACAACTCACAGCCCATGAGATCTTTAAAGAGCACTGTGAGCATGAGCACTTATTGGCTAGTATTCACCGCTGTCTCTATGTATTGTTTGTACAGATACCTCCACACCAATATGGAAGTCCCTGATAAAACTTTAAAAGCTGCTTTTTACCCTGCCATTTATTTTTCAGCCAGCATGACTTGCATACAGCCTTTCTAGGGCAATACAATTTTTTAAAATTCTGTTCCTAGCAAAAGATAAAGCTTCTAAATATACCTGATTTTTTTGCTTATGCAGTGGTGCCTCACCAGTCTAAACATGTTTAAGAAAAACACAGCCCATGAGGTCATGGGTTCAAATCCTCAGACTATTTTTTTGTTTCCATTATCATTGTTGCATTTTGTCAGCCACTGAACTTGTACAGTCAATTTGCACAGTGGCATTCTGAGGCTGAGACAATTACAAATGATTATAAACATGTACATAGCAAAACAATTAAATTGAAAATGTAACCATTATAATCACAAAGTCTTTTTAGTTTTTGTCAGTGATTTTTTTGATATTTTATTTTTTACCGAGTTTGTTTTTGTGATGAGGCATAATCATGGGTATAAATCAAAACTATCAACAGGAGTTCTACTGACTTCTCTGAATTCCTTCTGTTATTACTCTCACTGGTGAAACAGATGCGTTTATTTTAAGTTTTAGGAACTATGGGGAGGTGCAATTATTTTTAGAAACATTTCTTATTGAACAAAAATTAACCTAAATTATCATTGTGATAAGCAGAGCAAATGAGATGTTTGTCTAACTCACCAGAATCTAAATCTATTGGAAAACTGGGGTTGCTTGCACAGTAATCATTAAATGCTGTCACTGTCACATTGTAGGTCTCCCCACACTGTAGTCCGGTGGTCTCACAGTTCAGTGTAGTGCTGTTACATGTCAGTTCCTTCCCATCTGGTGTCCTTAGTGTAGCTGTATAGTGCAGAGCTCCATGGGCTGGATCCCAACTAATGTGACCCACTGAACTTGTACAATCAATTTGTGCAGTGACATTCTGAGGCTGGCAGGGCACTGAAACAATTACAAATTATTACAAACAAGATCTTAACAGAGCCAAGAATTAAATCATCATTGCAAACAGTGCTATTTTCTTTACTTTATTCTTATTTTCTTCCCCCCCAACCCAAGTATTGTCTGTGATCCCAACAGTTCTACTTATTCCTTTTAATTATCCCAGTATGATTCTATTCTCACTAAAGAAAGTGACTAAGGAAGCTGCCATAACACATCGGACTGACTGCTGATACCTAGAAGGACAGGAGGAAGAAAAATAGAGACTGGTGAGGTTGGTGCTGAATATCTCTGTTTAGGAACGCCAGGGATAAAGGTAACTTTATATGTTGAGAGATTGGTTGTAGTGCCCAACAGTAAGGAATTATTTATTGATGGTGTATACAGTATTAGAGAAAGAAAGTGTTTGATCTTAATTAGTTTATAACAAGAAATATTTTTCTATTAGGGTGGAGAATTAAAGCTGATGTTAGGGATTTTCCTTCTAATCCCCCCCCCATGCTGTGTGTCTTATCTTAAATAAACCCCATCTTCCCTTATATTGGGAACTAACACAAACACAACACAAAAAACATACAGGGTTATTCAATAAAAGTTCTTATCGTTTAAAATGGTACTAATTTTGCCCCAACCAATCAGATCTTACTTAACATTTGAAAGCTAACATCTGATTGGTTAGGGTAAAATTAGCACTGTTTTAAACGATAAGAACTTTTATTGAATAACCCTGATAATCTATGAGTTTTAATAAACAGCAATTCAAAATTTATATTTTATAAAACATATGTGCTTGTCTAACCAACCAGAGTGCAAAACCTTACATTTATAAGAAAAGAGAACCAAATTATATCACATATAATGTAACAATGAGAGCCTAATTACTCATTTTAATTAATCCATGTGTAACTCACCAGAATGTAAATCTATTGGGTAGCTGGGTTTGCTTGCACAGTAATCATTAAATGCTGTCACTGTCACATTGTAGGTCTCCCCACACTGTAGTCCACTGATGTCACAGTTCAGTGTAGTGCTGTTACATGTCAGTTCCTTCCCATCTGGTGTCCTTAGTGTAGCTGTATAATGCAGAGCTCCATGGGCTAAATCCCAACTCACATGAGCTACTGAATTTGTACAGTTAACTTGTGCTGCGACATTCTGAGGCTGGCAGGGCACTGAAAAATAAAATACCAAATATTTACTTGCCACTAAACACTATGCTGCAAGAATATGGGGCACAGGTATGCACAGAGTATCTAAAAATTCCAAATTTTTCTAGCTTTTGTTTCAGGTGCAAATCTCGTTATAATCTACCTACTATGAAACAATGTTAAAGCCTACCTTTCCAAAGCCTCTCAAAAGCGGAATGTCAAGGGATCATCCAAAACCAATTATGGGGGTTTGGGAGTTATAACCTGTTAAAGGTCAAGTTCACCCAGAAATAAACTTTATGTTTTTAACATACATTACCCCCCAAAACCCAACATTCATTTTAATCTTAACATTCTTGGACGCACCCACGCTGAGATATAGGTATTTACAAGCAACCGATCCCCCACAGGAAGTCTCGCCTCCTCCTCCTCTGTTGTGAGCACTCATAACCACTGGTTCAGTAATGGCTGTCAGCCATTGGTCATGATGTCACTGTCAAGGCCATGACTGACTGTCATTAACCAAAAAAGAAGGAGGGCACGGCGAGGGATTGCCAATGGAGGAAAAACAAGGTCCCCGGAAAATTCTCGGGAAGTGATTTTTTCCCCGATCAGATTTGAACTTGCAAAGCGCCCATTTATACCCGCATTCCAAGTTTGTTATCATTTACAAAGATGATCATCAGATGCTAAAAAAGTGATAAAATTTTTTTTTAAAGTGATACACACACTTTTTTATTTAACAATAAAACCATATTAGTAGTCCACAGATTTCAGAGCCTTACTTAAAAGCACAGGTACCATTACAAAAGAGACAGAATTGGATTTTTAGGATCAGTAAAAGTGCAAAAGCTTGTGCGTCTGTCACTAGCACTCGGTTTTTATTGAATAGCACTAAAAATGGGGGTAACTATTGTTTCCTGACAGTCTCAAATACCAATACCAAATGTTTATCAGTAGATTGGGAAACTAATATCCTCTGGGTTTGAATCCTTGGACACATCTGCAAGTAGTTTGTATGTTCTACCCGTGCCTGCATGGGTTTCCTCCAAGCACTCCACAATCATAAGATGAAAATCTATCCATGTAATAATATAGCGCTACAGAAGATGTTGGCGTTATATAAATCCACAATAATAATATGCTACATGAGTCCAGTTCATGCTTAAACTAGTGTCAGGACAATAAGCATATGGATGCTTTACCCTCCCATTGTTTTAATCCCCTTCCAGACTGACATTCGTGCACTTTCTGAAGACCCCAAGCTACCAGCACTGCAGGTAAATATAAACCAGCTGAAAGGGGGATATTCCGGGCACCTGTAATCCCCCAAAAAAGCTTCAATGCCACCGCTCCCTGGCGTGGTTTAACAATCTGGCAGGACATCAACAATGGGAGTTAGTTTGTCACCCAAAGCAACTGGTTATTGGACACTCATCATCGAACAATTATCTAACTTGCAACAGTCCTTAAAGGACAACTATAGTCACCTAAACCAGTATCCAGCGATGTGTAGAACCCAGGGTGAGGACCTAAACCACCAGGTCCTCACCGCTGGGATCACCTTCTATCCTCTGTTACACTTACTTGAAGTTCTCTTCGTGGCTGCGTCTTCCACTCAGTCGCCAACTTCGGCCAATGAGAAGACACGATTTGTAGAAGCGAGTCTTTGGCTGGGATCGCGAATGCGGAAGTGGAGCCGGAGCCGCAAAGCAAACTACAGAGGATAGAATGTGATCCCAGTGGTGAAGACTTGGCAGTTTAGGTCCTCACACTGGGTTCTACAGACTTACCAGACTGGTGGAACTGGGTGGAGGTGAGTATAATTCCTACTTTAAGACAGAGCTCAGTCACTATTATAGATTTAAAGCATGACACTGTTGTAATTAAAAATGAATAGAAGGTAAATAGGTACTATTTAAAATGATAAGAAAATAAATATTTAAAAGAAAATATTATTTATTTATAAAAGCTACCCAATAAGGAGCCATACATGTAGTGATATTACATGATTATCGAATGATTGGTCTTTAAAATAAATATTTTCCACATTTCGCAGACACCATACATTAAAGGATATCTTTACTAAAATAATTGATTTTCAAAAATGTTACCTTTATATACAGCAGGATCCCGCTACCACCAACCCCAAAAATGTTTTCAGATTTTAAATTAGAGCTGTAGATTCTGAGAAATCATCATTTATAAGGAAAGACCTGACACTCTAGAAGCAGAATTTTTTGACTCATCCCTGACCTTTTTGCCTGCCTGCCTGCCAGTACACTTTCTGCATCATTTGAGAGACTCAGCAGAGAAAAGAAAGAAGGGGGGGGGGGGGGGGGGTAGATATGTACCGGTAAGTATAGCAGTGTGAGCAGAGCAGTGTGAGCAGTGTCTATAGTGAGGTTGTTGAATTCACAGGCACTACAAGGAGACAGTGGGTAAGGGAGGTTGGGGGGAATTAGGAGTATTCACTAAACATTAATAATTTAATGACAAAGCAAGCACAGATAAATATGTGAGTACCAGCTTTTCTCAAATTGTAATTTCAGAAAATGTAAAGTTGTTTAAGTGAATTAAGTCATCTTAACTCCTTTAATTGGAATTAGAATTGTAGCATATCATTCTTATAATATTTTCCATTTTGTTTCTTGTACTAGTCTTGAAAGCGGACATTAAATGGTGTATCAAAGGTAGACTGAGATTAAATGGCAGAATAAATAATACCATTACTTTAACATTAGCCTACAGGACCTACAAGGTAAGAGAAAGTGTAAAATAAACCATTTTTTATTACACGTGAACGAATAAACTATTGATAACAAGCCAATGTGTTTGTTACATAATCTTATATATTGAGCTGAGGAAAACAGATTATTTCTTTAGCTACTTACCAGTATAGAACATAGCAGAGGTACTAATGTCACTGCTGCATGTGTGTCCAACAGCAACAACTGTAGCATTGTATTCCAAACCACAGGAAAGCTGTGAAAAACTGCACAATGTGTTTTCTGTGTGACATTCATAGTGTTCATTCTGTGGTCCAGTTATGCTCATAGTGTAATTCAAAGCTCCTTTAGCTACAGCCCAAGTCACAGTCGCTACGTTAGAATCACAGTTCACCACAGGCTGTAAGTTAGTTGGAACACAAGGTTCTGTATATGAAAATTAAACAATTAAGGACACTTTCAACAATACAGAAGGCTACAAATTAATTGTAAAATAAACTATATTTGTCATAAAATCTAAAATGTAAAAGTATTTTGTAGGAAAATATTTTTGACCAATTGTCAATTTGTGAATCAGAAAATGTCTCCATTTTTGGAATATTCATTTGCCCTCAGTATTGTAATATCTTGCTAGTACCACTATTAAAATAACCAGCTACCACCACTACTGGAATATCTCGCTAGTACCACTATTTAAATAACCAGCTACCACCACTATTGGAATATCTCACTAGTACCACTATTTGAATATCCAGCTACCACCACTATTGGAATATCTCACTAGTACAACTATTTGAATATCCAGCTACTACAATATCTCGCTAAACCACTATTAATAACCAGCTCCACTACTATTGGAATATCTTGCTAGTACTTTAAATATCCAGCTACCACCACTATTGGAATATCTCGCTAGTACAACTATTTGAATATCCAGCTACTACCACTATTGTAATATCTCGCTAATACCACTATTTAAATATCCAGCTACCACCACTATTGGAATATCTCGATAGTACCACTATTTGAATATCCAGCTACCACCACTATTGGAATATCTTGCTAGTACCACTATTTAAATATCCAGCTACCACCACTATTGGAATATCTCGCTAGTACCACTATTTAAATATCAAGCTACTAGAGATGGACTAGAACTCGAACTCGAACCCGAGTTCGAGCCGAACTATTCAAATTCGAACGAAGTCAGACTTCTCGAACTATCCCGGACCCGGATTTTCGATATTTTCGGACTTTTGATAAATATTGAATGTTCGACCGTTCGGATTTGTGAGTAAAATGCCTATTATACCTATACGCGAGCATCGAATCCGCGAGTAAAGGGTCCATTAAAACCTATATGTGCACATCGAATCCACGAGTAAAATGTCCATGGTATCTAGGCGCGAACGCGAGCATCGAATCCGTGAGTAAAGTGTCCATTAAAACCTATATGCGAGCATCGAATCCGCGAGTTAAATTTCCATGGTATCTAGGCGTGAACGCGAGCATCGAATCCGCGAGTAAAGTGTCCATTAAAAACTATACGCGAGCATCGAATCTGCGAGTAAAATGTCCATGGTATCTAGGCGCGAACATCGAATCTACGAGTAAAGTGTCCATTAATGCCTATACGTGAGCATTGAATCCGTGAGTAAAATGTACATGGTACCTAGACAGCCAATCAGGGATGCGGCTGCTGGCTGCTCAGAACGCCGGAGGATAGAGGTAAGGTAAGTAACTTTCGGGGGACTTTCTAACAATTCTATTTCGGCGGTTGGGGCTGGGGGACCAATAATTATAATATCTCCAAGGGGTTTTGCGCTAGGGGAAGGGGGAAAAAAACGGGAGGGAGAGGGAGGGGGGGAGGACTTTCCTGCGCATGCCTCAGATCTTGTCGAGGTTGAGGCTGAGACAGGCGCAGGATGACTCACACAGACCTTCTACACTACACTTTCCTGGATTTTGGAGGGGCACAGCATGGCAACCATAAGGAGCTGGGATGTAAAGTAAGGATTTTTGTAAACTACAGAGTGGGGCCAGTATGGGGTTAAATTTCAGTTTTGGGGGTGGACATGCCCTTTAATGGGCCTTATCAATGCCTTATCAAAATGGAAAGATTTTCAGGTTGTAAAATGAAGACAGTGAACACATTCTACACTTTATTTACTGTTAAAGCTTATTCTGAAGACTACGGTCTACAGGGGCAGCACGGTGGCTCAGTGGTTAGCACTCATGCCTTGAGGTCCTGAGTTTGATTCCACCCTTGGACACATCTGCCAGGAGTTTGTATGTTCTCCCTGTGCTTGCGTGGATTTCCTCCGGGCACTCTGGTTTCCCCACAATCATAAAGACATACTGAGGTTGTATGTGTACATTAAGTGATCAAATTGTAAGCTCTTCGGGGCAGGGCAGATGTGAATTTAATAAAATAATTGTAAAGCGCTGTGGAATATGTAGTGCTATATAATAAATAAAATACATACATACATTCAACTAATATAGGATAATACAGAAGTTAAAGGGGAACTGTGGTCTCCAAACAAGTTGAGTTTAAATGAAAGGCCAGTTTCCTACCTTTAAAACGAGCCAACAACCACCTCTCTACCTCAAGATATAAAGAAATGACTGATCAGAAAGTTAATGGGTGGGAGGCTGACATGTGACATTCCTAAGGATTCTCCTGCACAGTGCAGCCGGTGAGCACAGCCTCAGGATCCCTCAGTGTGTGAGGGAGACAGGAAGTCCCTCCTCCTCTTTGGTGTGTGAAGGACCTGCAGCTGCAGAGAAGGTAAGGGAATCTACAGCCCTTCTCTCTCACTATGTGAAAACAGCCATTTCGGGCTGCCTGAAAAGGCTGTTTCCACAGAGTTTTTTTTTTTGGGGGGGGGGGGTCAGAGTGGCCCACAGCACCTGTGAGGTGGGGCCACGGCACCCGCAAGTGTGCGGGGCCACGTGGGGCTGTAAGGGAATGGGCCAAGGGGGGCCTGCAACTGGAGGGACCATGGGGTCCATGAGTGGGAGGGACCAGGGGGGCTGTCAATCTGCCTGGAGACGCCAGGCAGATTGACTGACAGGTTTCAGAGCAAGAAGCAGGAAGTGCAGGGGACCTGGGGATGGACCACAGTTCCTCTTTAAGATAAATAAACATCTACAAGCTTCCAAAAAAAAGTTCCATTTGTCCAAACACGTGAAAAACAAATACATGTGTAAAAAAACAGCACAAATCTGTATGATGTAACAGTGAACATAAATAACAATTTTTATTAACCAGAACATGTGAGACATTTTCTTTTTTACTCACCAGAATGTAAATCTATTGGGTAGCTGGGTTTGCTTGCACAGTAATCATTAAATGCTGTCACTGTCACATTGTAGGTCTCCCCGCACTGTAGTCCGGTGGTCTCACAGTTCAGTGTAGTGCTGTTACATGTCAGTTCCTTCCCATCTGGTGTCCTTAGTGTAGCTGTATAATGCAGAGCTCCATTGGCTGGATCCCAACTAATGTGACCCACTGAACTTGTACAGTCAATTTGTGCAGTGACATTCTGAGGCTGGCAGGGCACTGAAACAATTACAAATTATTGTAAACAGGATCTTAACAGACACATGAAATTGACTGTTTAACCATCACCACAAAAAGTAAATCTTTTTAAATTATGGTTTTGAAATTTTAATTTTTTTTGAGCTTTTTAAACTATATTCTGATTATGTGGGTGAGCGTGATTCCAAAGAGATGGCAGTTGTTTTATTAATTTCTCTAAAATGCATCCAGTGCAATATTAGTTACACTAAAGAAATAAAATGTATAAATGATATATATTATATATATTATTATATATATATAATATATATATATATATATAATTATATATATATATAGTAATAACTTGGTGGAGCGGCACTCGTGCTCAGTAGACTCACACCGCCCAGGTGCTTCCTATTTATAGATATATAGATAACTCAGTTACGGAGCACTCCTGGGTCTTATATCCAAATGATTTTTATTAGTGCCAACAGGTCAACGCGTTTCGGCCGCGTGTTCGGCCGTTCTCAAGACGCTTGAAACGGCCGAACACGCGGCCGAAACGCGTTGACCTGTTGGCACTAATAAAAATCATTTGGACATAAGACCCAGGAGTGCTCCGTATACTGATTTTATCTATATATATATATATTAATATATATATCGACTTTACTACCACAGACATCTCACCCTGCCCTTTCAGGCTTCCGGGGAGGGTGGAGAAGGGGGCGTGGTTAACGGGATGTGATGTCATGTGGGGGTGGGGCCACCATTCTAGGGGTGGTGGGAGGCAGGGTTATGGAGGTGTTAGGGGCGTGGTCACTGAAAGGGGGCGTGGCTTTGGGAGGATACCTGCTACCAATACTTGTGGTTTGAACATTCACCCCAATGTAATTTCTCACAGGCTCCAGCCAGAGATGTGATTGTCAACTCATTTTAATACTGCAGGCTTTCATTTAACCCTAACTTGTTTTGAGACCATGGTTGCCCTTTAAGCAACTGCTGGATTTTGTTAGTACCGTAATTCTTTTAAAAGAGGTCCCTTTCCTTGCAATGTCCCCCGTAAGTGTTTAATCTGAAATGGTCGGTATGTTACCATAAAGATAGATTACAAAAAATATATATTGGAAAAACGTACAGAAAGTTTAATAATAGGACAGTGGGACTTTTCTTCTTTATGTTTTCAAAAATGGGGAACAAACCTAGAAACAACAGATGATTAGGATTTTGATGTTCCAGAGAGTACTAATTATATGGGTCTTGTTACCATACATACCCCAGCCTGTGGAGTCTATACACATTCTATTGTACTATCGTACATGGAGCATGAGATTTAGCTAAAACCATATACAGTATAATGTGATATAATGTAATATCAATTTCTATTTTGAAAACTTGTGTGTTTGACTCACCAGAATGTAAATCTATTGGGTAGCTGGGTTTGCTTGCACAGTAATCATTAAATGCTGTCACTGTCACATTGTAGGTCTCCCCACACTGTAGTCCGGTGGTCTCACAGTTCAGTGTAGTGCTGTTACATGTCAGTTCCTTCCCATCTGGTGTCCTTAGTGTAGCTGTATAATGCAGAGCTCCATGGGCTGGATCCCAACTAATGTGACCCACTGAACTTGTACAGTCAATTTGTGCAGTGACATTCTGAGGCTGGCAGGGCACTGAAACAGTTACAAATTATTATAACAAATACATGCAGATTCCTATTTTTTTTTAAAATAACATTATTTTATTATTAAATGAAAATCTTAATGGTAAATTATACTCGTGCAAGAACTGACTGCTCTCTGGCTCTTCCCTCAGTCTGCATCCCAAAAGCTTTGTACACACGCCAGAAAGATCTAAATAACTGCATATTTAATTCTGAGATAATGCAGCAGCCCAGCAAGCTGTATCATTTCATTGTGCCTAATTTTAAAAAAAAATTGCATTTAAAGTTTCCCATGGAAGTGGGGATCTGATATTAACCAGCTCTAAAGCTAGGTACACACGATACAATAATTTGGCCCGACCGACATTTCAGTGTTTCGGTCGGGCCGAATTATTGTATGGCTCCTTATGGCGGCCGCAACCGATCTCTGACCTTCCTTCGTCCGAATCGGACGAAAGAACGATCGGACGGGACGGAACATCAGTCTTCCGACAGTCCTTCCTCCTAGACGATCAGTCGGAAGCCTTGAACAGTCGGTCAGGAGGAAGGATCGTATAGTGCGTACCCAGCTTTAAAGAAGTCCTGCTCTCTACTGGTAGTTGGTCAACATGTAGGAGCTGGCGAATGTGCAGTCCAGCTCTTTCTACTGCTGCACAATCAATAAAGAAAAGTGGTACTTGTGCTTGGTAACATTGACTTTCAGAAACAAGTTGTAAAGCAGCAGTTCAGGATGCCATATAGTAATTTCACCTTTCTTACCATTATAATGCACAATTGATTTTGGTCAATACATTAAAACAAAGATACATGAATTAATTCTACACTACTTTTTCCAACAGTCTAACTGCCATGCAGTTTCAGCCAAAGAGTTTTATTATACATATATTATTTCATTACCGTTATATTTCTCTAGTTAGTTTTAGGTAAATAATTGAGATAATTGAATCTGTCAAGCTGCAAATTATAGTTTTTTGGAAAATAATGAGAATAATTAATTTCTACTGTACAGTATTGGCCCTGATGGAAAAAAACAACTTTTGATGAATTTTTATTGCCTTTCAGTGAATACTCATGTAAAACTCCTATTTTATTATATAAACTAGGACAATAGGTCAAATGTAGAACGTTAATCTAAAAAGTATATATACATAGTAACATTCCGGCAAGTAAAGTACTAGATAGCCAGTATGTTCCTTTAAGGTTTCTCAGGTATGTCTGGTGAGGTGTGTCTGGTGCATAGGGTATTTTCCTTTGCATTGGCTCCAACTAAGAGTTGGACAGGGTCTGGTTTGACTGGGAATTCACTAGTGTAGGGTGGGGTGAATTTCCAATTCCTTAAGGAAACCGGGTTTTCTTTTTAGCCTGATTAGGATCAACTGAGAGAACCTGGGTAAGAAGTTGTGGGTTGTTCCTCTGCGAGAGGAGGGGCTGTGAGGGCTTTGGTGAAAGTCACATGTGAGTAATTGTTACAAACCAACTGTTTGTATTTGAGACCTGTTTCTTTTAGGGGGCACGGGGATAGAGATGAACTTATACCTTCTCGGGGGAGCAGGAGTTTATTTTGTGTTTGTAAATTAATTTTGTTTGTTTATTTTGTCTGCTGTACCTTAATCTGGTAGGTGCTGTGGCAATAAAGAGTAGTAAACCAAAACTGCCTGCTGTCACCTGTTCTCTCCTTATTGTCTAACGAGGAGAGAGGATAGGAGAGGAGAATAAAGATAAATGGACTTGATGGACATATGTCTTTTTTTTAACCTCAATTACTATGTTGTAAAAGTTAATCAATGCACATTCCTGGGCTACAATATTATAATATCTGCACACTGACATACATTATCAACAAAGGGGTTTTCGTATACATTACTGTGATCACATGAATGAAAAGCCTTCCAACCACGTAATGGTAACCCCAGTCTGGAAGGTTCTAACTTTTAACCTTTTTTACTCCGTTTGGCCCCTCTCTCCCTAAGCTTTCTAGCTGCCTTTTCTACCTTTTTTACTTAATACTTTTAAAATACTTTTGGGTTTCTCAGACTTGCGCACTGGATCAATATAGCAGGCTGTCTCACTTCCCCTCTGCCGACTAGCTTTTCATACTGAGGGAAGAGGCCATCCATCTAGTGCTTTATATTTAAGGCATAGGACCTCCAATTAATGGGCCGTGTTGGGGTGCTACGTTCACATGGAAGCTTGACCACCTATGTTTATAATTTATGCATGTTTTCAGATATACACATACATATATCCAAAGGAAGAATAATTTATGCCCCCCTCAACAAAAAAAATGGAAAAATCTGACTACGCTATTCCTTAACCTACATCTAAATTAAGATTTTAGAATAAAAATATTAAATATTCTAAACATATTTTCTATTTCCTTCTGAAATATTTGATTGTATTAAAGAGGAACTGTGGTCCAAAAATGACTTAAGGTAAATTGATAGGAATTGCTCTCCTGAGAATTGTTATTTTCATTGTTTATTTTGCATATTTTTGAAGATATTTATATTTTTGTGTGTGATATGACAGCAGCATCACCAGGTCCCCTGCACTTCCTGCTCTGAAACCTGTGTCTCCTCCCCTTTGCAGCCCCCCTGGACCCTCCCACTCATGGACCCCATGGTCCCTCCAGTTGCAGGGCCCCCCTTGGCCCATTCTCTTACAGCCCCACTCGCAGGTGCATAAGCCCCGCCCACTCTCGGGTGCCTAGGCCCCGCCTACTTGCAGGTGCATAAGCCCCACCCACTCACAGGTTATTTCTTTATATCTTGGGCTGTGGAGAGAGGTGGTTGAAGGCCCTTTTATAGGTAGGAAGCTAGCCTTTCATTTAAACTCAAACCTATATGGAGACCACAGTTCCCCTTTAATCATATAGTGAACATTTATTCTTAGTTTATTATTTTCATTAATTCACTTTGTTGTTTATGAACAGTTGGTGTATCCACTGTTTCCAATAGTACAGCTGGGTGAAGAGGATCCATAGTCTATCTATGTGACGGCACCCGAGAAACGTAAAGAGGGATCTATGGCCTCTATTGGCCTCTTTTGAGGCAGCAATATTTGGTGTTTTTATGTACATGTGTTGTAATTAATATACTATTAAGCTGCTAGTAGCTTTTCCCCCCCCCAAGAATAAAACAGATTTTTTTTTTTACTTACCAGTATAGAACATAGCAGAGATACTTCTGTCACTGCTGCATGTGTGTCCAACAGCAACAACTGTAGCATTGTATTCCAAACCACAGGAAAGCTGTGAAAAACTGCACAATGTGTTCTCTGTGTGACATTCATAGTGTTCATTCTGAGGTCCAGTTATGCTCATAGTGTAATTCAAAGCTCCTTTTGCTTCAGCCCAAGTCACAGTCGCTACATTAGAATCACAGTTCACCACAGGCTGTAAGTTGGTTGGCATACAGGGTGCTGCAAAAACAATTTTTTTTAAGATTAGGGGTAGTGACAACAATCCCCGATGCCATCTTTTAGTATTATTTTATGTTTATATATGTATTCTCTTATATTTATTTAGGTAATTTTAATGTATCTGTTTAAATGCTTGCATTTATCCCCATGTTTGTACACTCTCAGGAAGATACAATAAAAGTTTTTATCGTTAAAAATGGTGCTAATTTTGCCCCAACCAATCAGATGTTAGCTTTCAAATGTTAAATAAGATCTGGTTTGGGCAAAATTAGCACCATTTTAAACGATAGGAACTTTTATTGAGTCACCCTGTCTGTCTTTTATAAAATACAGCACTGCAAACCAAGTGGCGCTTTATAGATTAAACACACATCCCTCGGAGATTAAACACAAATCCCTCGGGTACTTAGGGAGCTAAGTTCAGTTTTATCTAGGCCGTTGTTTCTTATTTTTGCAGATTCCCTCATGTCAGGATGTGTGCCTCTGGATTGGAAAAAGGCTGATGTTCCAATATTCAAAAAGGGTAGTCGTTCACAGCCGGGTAATTACAGGCCTGTAAGTTTAACTTCAGTGGTGGGGAAGATACTGGAAAGTTTAATAAGGGAACATGTTCTAGAGTATGTTTCAAGGACTGACATTATAAGTAGTAACCAGCATGGATTTAGGAGGAATAGGTTGTCAAACTAACTTGCTTGGCTTTTATGAGGAACTAAGTAGAAATTTAGACTCTGGCATAGAAATAGATGTAGTATACTACATCCTCCATAGGCGACTAATGTATAATCTATGGTCTGCTGGACTGAGGAGGCACATTTGTACATGGATAGAAAATTGGTTAATGAATAGGATGCAGAGAGTAATAATTAACTGGGTTTCATCATTATGGACTAAAGTGCTAAGTGGGGTGCCACAGGGTTTTGTGTTGGGGCCGCTTCTATTTAATCTATTTATTAATGATTTGGAAGTGTGTATTGTCAGCAAGGTTTCTTTGTTTGCTGACGACACAAAACTTTGTCAACCATCAAAAACTTCAGAGGATGTGCAATCGTTGCAGGGGGATCTAGATAGATTGTCACATTGGGCTTCTATGTGGCAGATGAGATTCAATGTTGATAAATGTAAGGTGATGCATTTTGGACTTAAAAATCCTTGTGCTGCTTATACAATAAATGGCTCTGTGTTAAATGAATCCCTGTTGGAAAGGGATCTTGGAGTTTTGGTGGATAACAAACTTAAAGGAAGCAAGCAGTGCCAGGCGGCGAAAGCCAGAGCCAGCATGGTATTGTCTTATATAAAGAGAGGTATGGATTCAAGGAAGTAAAATGATATTCTCCCTATTTACAAAGCATTGGTAAGGCCTCATTTGGAATATGCAGTGCAATTTTGAATTCCTGTGTACAAAAAGGACATCTTTGAAATGGAAAGGGTTCAGAGAAGGGCAACTAAATTAAGTGGATTGGGAGAGCTTGAATATGAAGAGAGACTGGAAAAGTTACAATTATGTACGCTGGAGAAAAGGCGCTTGCGTGGGGATATGATTACTGTGTATAAATACATTAATGGGCCATACAATAAACTATCTGGGGCATTGTTCACCAATAGAGCATGTCGGAGGACACGCGGACATCCCTTAAGGCTTGAAGAAAAAAGTTTAGGCTTTACAGAAGTTCGGAAAGGGTTTTTTACTGTGAGAACGGTAAAGCTATGGAACTGTCTTCCAGTGGACGTTGTTATGGCAGGTTCATTGGTCAGTTTCAAGAAAAAGCTGGATGAGTTTCTGCAAACAAGGAATGTTGCAAGTTACTGGTATTGATACATAAAGTAGAGTTGATCCAGGGAAATTTGCCATTTGGAGTCAGGAAGGAATTTTTTTCCCCTTCATAAATTTGGTGGATTTTTTTTGCCTTCCTCTGGATCAACAGTTAGGAAAGGAAATTAGAATATTGCTAGATGGGTTGGACAGGATGGACGTATGTCCGAATGCCTTTATTCTAGGTCAAATACTATACTATACATTTGACTGACCAAATGACTTGCATGAGAGTAGAAAAGTAGGACAATAGTGGTGTATAGCAAGTTGGTGTTTGGAAAGTCTTTAATACATTAGTTCAGGTCTCCTTGCAATAGAGAATAGCCTGAAATTAAGATGGTTTTATGCAAGTTGGTATAAACCAACTAGGATTTTTATATGTGGAAAATTGCATTGGAAAAACGTACAGATATTTTTATAGTAGGACAGTGGGACTTTTCTTCTTTGTTTTCTCAAATGTGGAACAAACCTAGAAAGAACAGAAGATTAGGATTTTGATGTCCGAGAGAGTACTAATTATATGGGTCTTGTTACCAGACATACCCCAGCCTGTGGAGTCTATGAATGCAGGAAAATAATATTCATTCTATTGTACTATCGTACATGGAGCATGAGATTTAGGTAAAAACATATACAGTATAATGTGATATAATGTAACATCAATTTCTATTTTGAAAACTTGTGTTTGACTCACCAGAATGTAAATCTATTGGGTAGCTAGGTTTGCTTGCACAGTAATCATTAAATGCTGTCACTGTCACATTGTAGGTCTCCCCACACTGTAGTCCACTGATGTCACAGTTCAGTGTAGTGCTGTTACATGTCAGTTCCTTCCCATCTGGTGTCCTTAGTGTAGCTGTATAATGCAGAGCTCCATAGGCTGGATCCCAACTAATGTGACCCACTGAACTTGTACAGTCAATTTGTGCAGAGATATTCTGAGGCTGGCAGGGCACTGAAACAATTACAAATTATTAGAAACAAATACAAATAATTTACTTAAAGGAAACTAAATTGAAAGCGTGACCTTTTTGGTATTCTGAATTCCTACCTTGAACTTGTTTTGTCTATTTCTTTGGAGATACTTACATCCCAATTTCCAACTAAAGTCCTGCTCTCCCCTTGTCACCAGTCAACAGGAGGGAGATGGCAACTCCCTAGCTCCCCTGGAAATTTCAGAGGTAAGTATCTTAGAAAACATAAATGAAGGAAAGTATATGGCAGTGATCCAGGGTACTCAATAGCTGCCTCATCTTTTCATGCAAGGATGCTTTATAAACATGACCCAAAATTGAACCACCAATACATGAATTAGCCACATAAGATTATGCTGTAAAAAGTGTTGTGTAAATGACATAAAAATAAATAAATTTTTCTGTTAAAAGTGTTGTTATGTAAAAATTTAACAGATGTTAGAGTTTATTTTTAAAAGTGTAAAGCAGATTATTTCTTTAGATACTTACCAGTATAGAACAAGCTACTTACCAGTAAAGAACATAGCAGAGATACTTCTGTCACTGCTGCATGTGTGTCCAACAGCAACAACTGTAGCATTGTATTCCAAACCACAGGAAAGCTGTGAAAAACTGCACGATGTGTTCTCTGTGTGACATTCATAGTGTTCATTCTGTGGTCCAGTTATGCTCATGGTGTAATTCAAAGCTCCTTTAGCTACAGCCCAAGTCACAGTCGCTACGTTAGAATCACAGTTCACCACAGGCTGTAAGTTAGTTGGCACGCAGGGTACTGTAAATATCAAAATTACAGTAAGAAGCTTTGTTAACAAACCACAATACAATAGATATACTGGTAATATAACTAAGGTGATATGCAAATACTGCAATCTTCTTTTGCTTTTTAATAGCTAAAATTTGCCTTTCTATTTCAGCTATTAAGATATGTTAAGATATGATATTTGACAGCAAAAAAAACGTTTACCAGTATTTATTATCCCAATTGGATAAAGTAGTTTCAGCAGTTTCTGGAATAGTCTTTAATATTGTTAATAAATGTTCTTCAGTTCACTTAAATAGGAGTGTGTTTGGGTTCTAATCAACCTTCTCCCCACATTAACTTATAATAAGTAGAACTATAAAGGTAAATAACATAAGGAAATGTGTGTGAGTTTATTTATAAAAAAAAAAAAAAATTCCAGGGACATTTGTATAAAAGTTTTGGCCGTGTCCACTTTAAAAACACATAAACCTTTCAGTATAACTTCTGTACAACTGAAAGCTTCAGAGGTTTGTTTCTGCAAAGTTTCCCAGCAGTTCCTCCAGTAACAGTGCTTCAGATTTAAAGGTCTGCTGGCTTTACTGTTTAACCAGGGCCCTGGACATTTTATCTTTATCTGCCTGCTCTCTGACCAATCTAGGGGGGATGTTAAAATGTATCTGGAATGGAGGAAGAAGATATTAAAAAGATGTGAAATCAGCAGAAAAGGAATAAATAAATAAACCCAATGTAGTCACATGTGATACATGGCAAATTAAGCAGAGATTTTATATGCTATTTCTGCAAGAAAAGCAGACGCATTTTTTTTTAATAAAATAAAAAAGACTATTTGAATTGGGAAATCAATCTACTAAATTATCTTTTTTATGATTATGACCAGGAAAATATATACTCTGACACTTATTTTAAAAATTAAAGATCCACTTGTATAGTCCAGAGGAAATAACTGAAAGTTTTAAAGAATACTATTGTAATTTATATCAATCACAATTAAGAGATACAGGACAAGATATCTAAGTGAAATTGACCTCCCACACCTAACTATTGGATTTAAAAGGTTGGAGAATGAGATAACTGCTATTCAACTATTTCAATCAGTAAAACCATCAGGATTATATGGGATCCTAATTGAAATATTTAAAAAATATATGGACATATTAAAGGGGGAATTCAGTGCAAATACATACCGTATATACTCGAGTATAAACCGAGTTTTTCAGGCTGAAAAATCAGCCTGAAAACTCGGACTCGGTTTATACTCGAGTCAACCACTTACCTGGGCATTCCGGCAGCCGCGCGATCTTTTTCTGTACTGGCGCGCCGGTCTGACGTCACTGCCCGGCGCCAAGCCCAGTACAGGAATGCGCGCGCGGCTGCCGGAATGCCTGCCAGAATGCCGAGAAGAGAGCCCAGAGGGAGAAGAGAGCCCAGAGGGAGAAGAGCCCAGAGGGAGAAGAGAGCCCCAGGGAGAAGAGAGCCCACAGGTACAAACTGAACTGGGTGGGAGGGGGAGGGGGGCTTCAAGATGTTTGGAAACTACAACTCCCAGCATGCTTTATAGCTGGGAGTTGCAGTTTCCAAACATTTGAATGCCAAGTGAGGGTGGCATTCAAGATGTTTGGAAACTACAACTCCCAGCTATAAAGCATGCTGGGAGTTGTAGTTTCCAAACATCTTGAATGCCACCCCACTTGGCATTCAAGATGTTTGGAAACTGCAACTCCCAGTAATAAAGCATGCTGGGAGTTGTATTTTCCAAACATCTTGAATGCCAAGTGAGTTGGCATTTCTACCCTCCGGGTCAACAACTTTTATTAGGATTTTTGCTGAAATTGGGTACCTCGGTTTATACTCGGGTCGGTTTATACTCGAGTATATACGGTATGTTTTTAAAGGGCATGTCCACCCCCTAAAACTATAATTTAACCCACTACTGGCCCCACTCTGTAGTGTAATAAAATCCTTACCTTACATTCCAGCTCCAAATGGCTGCCCTGTAATGTCCCTGTTAAGTCCCAAAAACTGGCCACCAGGAGCCTGGCAGAGTCTATACAGGACTCTGCCTCCTGTCTCTCATCCGTGATAATTTTGCCATGCGCACTGCAGCTCCCCCCCCTCCCTCTCCCACCCGTTTTGCTCTCCCTCCCCCTAGTGTAAATTCCATTTTTTATAATAATAGCTCTCCCTCCCCCAGCCCCAACCGCTATAATAGACTCCCCCGAACTCTACTTACCTTACCTCTCTCTCCCGGCGTTCTTTGCAGCCATGTCCGTGATTGGCTGCCAAAGCAGTTTCTTGCAAGCAGAGGGACAGGACAGTACGCCGGAGGAAAGAGGTAAGGTAAGTAGAGTTCGGGGGAGTCTCTGGAAAATCAATTATAGCAGTTGGGGCTGGTGGAGGGAGAGCTACTATATAACAAATATTATTAAATGGGGTGGACATGCCCTTTAAGAAAAAAGTGCAGTAATTTTTAATCCAAATGACCTTAACCTGCCTATTCAACATTTTGTCTGTGTAAAAATAAATGCAACTGAAATACTGACTTCCTGTTTGCAGGACCCCTAATAGAGACTGGTCTGGTCTTGCCCTTGACCCAGCATCTGGGTTGATTCAGTTACTTATTAGAGATCTGAGCATCTTTGACCCATCCAACAGCCAATCAGTAGAAATTACTGTTAGGAACATTCCAAGGAAGTGGTGCATCCTGGAAAGAACAATTGGAACCTTAAATGGCAGCTCACTAATGTCACCAGCAGGGAACACCAAAGGGTATGAAATCAACTGATTTTTCAAAATGGGAGAGAATATGTAGAATAGCTAGGTTTGCATAATACAAACGAAGAATTTTTAAAATATTGATATTTTCCACTGAACTTTCCCTTTTAAGTGCTCCATTGTTAGATACCTATAAACAAGCAATAAAATTAGGAAGCTTAACTCCTTTCATGAGTGAGGTTAAAATAATAGTCCTGCTTAAAGCTGGGTACACACAGTGCAGATTTTTGAAAGATGACAGACAGGATCTTCTAGATATCAAGAAATGTTTCTTTTTAAAAAATCAATAGTATGTTGGTATCCTTTCTTTAGGTTAATGGCCACTCCAGGTCAAGCCTAAAACAGCTACAAGCACCCAAAGAGAGAGCGGGTCTTACGTTACTCGATTGTATTATTGGGCTAGCCAACTTTAAATATTTACAGTGTTGGATAGATGAAGGCAGTCCTACAGTTAGATTATACTGTATGCTCAAGTATTATACAAAAGGTCACTATTTAGCCTTCTTAATGCATCCATCTAAACATATGGTAGCTAAAGATACGCCAATACATCTTCAAAATAGAAAACTATGAGAGCAGGTTAATAGATGGGTTTTGGTAAAATACCATTAGAAATCCTAATGTGGAGAAACTATTCATATACACCAGTGGTGGCAAACCGATGGCACTTGTGCCAGAAGAGGCAATCAGAGCCCTCTCTGTTCGCACTCATGCACAACAGGTTTCACCAGAGTTTGTTACCAGAAAGCCAGAGAGAAAGTGTAGCGAATGTCTGTAGCAGTGAGAGGTCACATGCTATAACATTCAGCTCTGCTTGAGACCCTGTTTTGGATCTCAGACTCCGGTTTAATAATGTAGGGGTTAATGGTCACTGTTTTAGATCTCAAACTCCTGTGTGGTAATGTAGAGGTTAAAGGGTCAGTTAAGTGGAAACTATCAATATTTGTTAAACTGTTAGTTTGTTTAATGCCTTCTTAGTTATTCTACATATTCTCTCCCATTTTGAAAAATCAGTTGAATTTATACCCTTTGCTGTTCCCTGCTGTTGACATTCGTGAGCTGCCATTTCAGGTTCTAATGGTCCTTCTTCTTCCCAGGATGCACCACATCCTAACAGTAATTTCTACTGATTGGCTGTTGGATGGGTCAAAGATGCTCAGATTTCTACTGAGCAACTGAATCAACCCAGGCACTGGGTCAAGGGCAAGACATAACGGTCTCTACTAGGGGTCCTGCAAACAGGAAATTAGTATTTCGGTTGACTTTATTTATACACAGACAAAATGCTGAATTGGCAGATTAAATGGGAAGTTCAGTTCAAATACTTGTACTTTTCAGAAGCAGAGCAGTATTTTTTCATCCCAATGACCATAATCTGCCCATTCAGCATTTTGTCTGTGTATGAATAAATGAAACCGAAATACTGACTTCCTGTTTGCAGGACCCCTAGTAGAGACCGTTATGGTTTTGCCCTTGATCCAGCGTCTGGGTTGATTCAGTTACTCAGTAGAGATCTGAGCATCTTTTGACCCATCCAACAGCCAATCAGTAGAAATTACTGTTAGGAAAAGGTAGGGATTAAACTATTTAAACATAATTGATGACAAAGGAATATTCCCTTATGAGCAAATCTCTGAGAAATATGATCTTCCAGTGAGCGGGGTTTTATTTTTGACACCCACAGCTGAGATATTGTATCTCAATTATCTTGGGAACTGTAAGTGTAGATTTTGAAACCTACTCAATAATGGGAATATTGGGTGATTATACGCAGAAGAAATTGGTGTCTAAATTATTACAATGCAAAACAGATTTAATCCCAAAGGAAATAGAAGCCAAAAGTCCTACATATATACAGGAAGATAACCTGGATAAAATAATGCAATGCCGTATTAAATTATCATATGCTACCCAAAATGGGTTGATACAATTATATATAACCAATCAGTCTTACTTGAACCCAAAAACCCAAAGAAATTGTCAAAAATGAGCAGTAAAAATAAAATTAGCTGCTTAAAATGTAATAAATATGAGGCTGATTTCTAGCATCTAATATGGGATTGAAACGGTCCAGAATTATTGGTCTAAAATCTTGGATTTTATCTAAGTGAAAGTTGGGGTGTTGATCCCAAGGATCCACCAAAAGTGGGTGGACTTAATTAATAACGAACTCCCATTAATAACAATTATATACAAGCACAAGAAGTCTAGTAAGAAATTTAATAAGATCTGGGGAAACTGGGCCAAATCAACTACTACAATTTTAAGGATAGGAACAGAACTAATAATCAGTGCTAGATTATATAGGATGTTTGACAGTAATGATATATGTAATGTCTCTTGTTCTGACCCCCTTTATAGGGTCTCTAGTGTCACCTTTGAACTGTGTATTAAAACAACAAATTGTCTGTCAAATTGTATCATTGTAATATCTCCAGGTGGGACAATGGGTATGTGATAAACATGTGGAAATGAATTGTAAGTGTTCTGAAATTTTCAAAATAAAATGAATTTTAAACAATGTGGGACTGTGCTGTAAAACTATGGTTTAACTAACAAATATATTTGAAATCACTATTATAATTATTATTATTATTATTATTAATAATGAAATCTGACTTACCTTCTATACAGGTAACTAACACAAACATATTATGAGAGTCTAAATACCCAGCAATTCATAATTTATATTTTACAAAACACTTGTGCTTATCTAACCCACCAGTGTTTTTAATCCTTTAATTTATAAGAGAACCATATTATATTACATATAATGTAACAGTTGACCCTAACTAATGATTTTAATTAATCAAACCATATGAAAACTGTGTCTAACTCACCAGAATGTAAATCTATTGGGTAGCTGGGTTTGCTTGCACAGTAATCATTAAATGCTGTCACTGTCACATTGTAGGTCTCCCCGCACTGTAATCCAGTAGTCTCACAGTTCAGTGTAGTGCTGTTACATGTCAGTTCCTTCCCATCTGGTGTCCTTAGTGTAGCTGTATAATGCAGAGCTCCATGGGCTGGATCCCAACTAATGTGACCCAATGAACTTGAACAGTCAATTTGTGCAGTGACATTCTGAGGCTGGCAGGGCACTGAAACAATTACAAATAATTATAACAAATACATACAGATACCTATTATTTATAAAATAACATTATTGATTGGTTTTATGGATTATAAAAACTGACAGGGAGATTCAATAAAAGTTCTTATCGCTTAAAATGGTGCTAATTTTCCCCCAACCAATCAGATCTTATTTAACATTTGAAAGCTGTCATCTGATTAGTTGGGGCAAAATTAGCTCCATTTTAAACAATAAGAACTTTTATTGAATCTCCCTGATAATATTTTGATAAATTACGATTTTTAGAGATTTCAAACATAGTATTAGTTACCATGTTTATACACATTTAAGGGTATTACTTAGACCCACCGCCATAATGCTCACAGTGGCTTTAACACCTAGCTTGTGGCAGCTGCACAAGTATAGCATGACACACAAGTATAGCAAGACACACTCACGCAGTGGCCGCATCAGTGTCTGTGCATTTATTGTTTAGATTTACAGTTTAATGCAGAGCTTTTCTAATTGTAACAACTTGCTTGATTATGTAAATGAATTAAAAGAATTTGTTTCACTCTAAACTTTGTTGCTTTTTAACAAGGGAATTGGTGTTTAAAATGTATCATTATGACGAGAATTATAGTCAGTATATATTCAGTAATATTCAGTTTTGGTATGACAGATAAAATGGTAAAAATGAAAGGCAAAATAAGCTAGCATTTTTAAAAGTTGTCATTTAAATGGCTAACATTGCCCCTAGGAAATGTTTAATGACTACAAATGATTTCCTCTTTGTTTTGGGAAGAAATCGTGACTTTTATTGCTACAGTAGCCTTTTAGTAAAGCCAATGGTAGATTCCATTGGAGTCTGTTGTAATCACCGACTACACGCTACACATGGTCAATTTCAGAGCTGTACTCTCAGACTGCCGAGCAATTAACAAACAGATATCCTGCCAGTCAAAAAAACGCAGCGCAGCCGACATTTCCCTATTGGATTTCATTTCTTTGCATTAGAATATTAAATGACTCTACCAGTTATAAGAGTATCCATGATACTTGGAAGGCTGCTGCAAACCGTATTGATGGCTGAAACAGTCACATCGTAAATCCGCCCACATTTTAAATCACTGATATTGCAGGTTTGGTTTGTTGTTGAACAGGAATGCGTCTCATTACTCTGGCCAGTAACAAAGGAAACGTAACTGTCTGCTCCTGATGAACTCTCCCAGGACAACGTTGCTGTATTGGTTTCACAAGTGATTTGTGGTGGGAGTTGTACAGGAATACACGGAGCTGGGGGGGGAAAATATATTTTATTTACAGACACGAATTCCGATATTATTTAAAGGGCAAGTCCAGCCCCAAAATGAAAACTTACAATTCTACCAGTTAGAAACTGTCAGTTATGGATTTGACAGTTGACATCACAGCCAATGACTGAATGTTAATCCCCTGTCTGCCTCTTCTGAGCATGCCCAGGCTCAGTACATGTCACTAAATTGCTCAGTTTCCATGAGGCATCCAGAAGCATAGCAGGCATATAGTAATGAATTCATAGGACAAACTATGATATATCAACATATTTTAAAGAGGCCATTCTTTCTAAAAGATGTTCTTATGAGGGTGAATTTTTCCTTTAATATCATCACGTGCTCGGTATGTATGTATGTATATTTTTATTTACAATATAATGTAGAATACTACAGGTATCCCACCCCTCCCGGATATTCCGGGAGTCTCCCTCGAATTGGGATGGGCTCCCGCGAGACCACCCCAATCTCCCGTGACAGAGAGGAGTCCTGAATCTTCTCCCCGTCACACCCCTTTTTTGTGTACCAAAGTCATACAAAGGGGATAAAAAATATAGCTAAAATATGAATAATTATGTATACAAGTATCATGAGGAAAGAGTTCCCTCTTGTTAGTTAGGTGGGTAACATACAGATACATAGGGAAGGGTAGAAGTGCCATAGTAAGAATTCCTTCAGTATCAATGAAAAAAATCATATGCTATGCTAGTGCTCTGAGAGGTAGAATGTGAGCTAATCCATGGAAACAATGTAGCTCTGACCAGCATTACTTTGATTTGATGTTGATCCAGTGTACAGTGATCATTAAAACCTTAGTGTAGAAAGTAATGAGTTTACCTGATCACCATTTCATCTTTTTATAATAAAAAATGGAAACTCACCAGTTTTTAATTCCAGTGGGGTGCTTGGTGTACTGTTGGATTTCTCATTAATTGCTATTACTTGAATAGAATAGGAAGATCCACACTGTAAGCCAGAAAAATTACAGGATGTGCTGGTAGAATAGCAAATGTAATTGTCTTGATTTATCCCATAAGCTACTGCTTGGTAATTTTGAGCACCTAGGCTGGTACTCCATGAAATTATCCAAGTGCTAGTCACACAATCTACTTGAGAAGTCACATTGACAGGAGTGCATGGACCTGTACAAAATAGAAAATCAGGATTATTTTCAGTATTTCATATGTATAAAATAATCTGTGAGCGCATCAGAGATGGTGGGACTTGTGAAAATGCTTTTCATCAGGGGAGTTAAGCCTCGTACACGTATCCGATCTTGGCACGGACTAGAGATGGACTAGAACTCAAACTTGAACCCGAGTTTGAGTCGAACTTAACAAATCTGAATGTACTCGGACTTCTCGAACTATTCCGGACCCGGATTTCTCTGACTTTCCGGACTCGCGGCTGTATTTTCAATAATGCGATAATTATAAAATTTACGGGCCGTTTGCTAACCCTAGAATGTATCGCTCGCTAACCCTGTAATGTATCGTTCGTTTTCGGTAACACTCGAATCTACAGATTGTTTTCGCTAACCCTAGAATGTATCGTTCACTAACCCTCAAATGTAGCCTTCGATTTTTGGTAACCCTCAAAAGTATCATTAATTTGCGGTAACCCTGGAATGTATGGATCGTTTTCGCTAGCCCTAGAATGTAACATTTGCTAACCCTCGAAAGTATCATTCGATTTTGGTAACCCTTGAATTTATGGGTCTTTTTTCGCTAACCCTCGAAAGTATCGTTCGGTAAACCTTGAATTGGCCGTAACCCTCAAATGTAGCTTGAGCAAAACCCGAAAATTGCCCTCTCGTGTTTAAGAAGTGTTTAAAAAAGTTTTGGTGATAGTGACATGTTCCCCAGACCATTTCCCAGGTGCCACAGCCATTTACAGTAAGTTACCATTGTTAGTTTCTCTGTAAATCATCCTGACTTTTCAAACTATCACTCCCCCATTGACTTTAATGGGTCCGAATTCGAACTTTCGAACTTTTACTGAAGTTCGAAAACGGACTGAACTTTATGAAGTTTGGCCATCTCTAGCACGCACCCCCAACCATGATGCATACCCACGATGAACTGGCATTTCACGTGTATTTGTATGCGTTTGACCGATCCGCCATGGCGCATCAACCAACGACCCCTGACATAATGCATACACCCGTGCAATTATCGGAATGGACAGTAAGGGGGGAGTAAGGATGAAATAAGAACGGATCAGGGGCAATGTTAAACTTGTCTGTTAAGTTGCCTTTTTTCTAGTTAGGATTTTGCATGCTTGGCACTTGTAGAAAGGAATGGGTAGCAAACAGTTAAGTTTCCCTTTCACAGCAGGCTGAAAAAACATGCAGGCCTTTTGCATTTGCAAATATGGCAATTTGAGATTGCTCCTATCTTCCTTCGAATTGTACATTCTCTGCCCCAAAGAAACTTAAACTCCCAGATCACAGTTAATGCAAAAAAGGCATTCCCACTATGCACCAAAGTACCTCCATATCAGGTACCAACAAATACACAAGGGTCACGAAAACTGGAGAGGTGGGACACAGGAACAATACAGCTGAAGTGCTACTTGACTGATTTCGTGTTAAGTGGCGGAACTAGGAATCACTGTGCCTCCCAGCTAAACTATGATGGAGCCCCTATCCATCCTTCTCCACAGTGGTTTTGTGGGAGGATGCTATGTCTGTCATAGGAAAAATAAAAAGATGGTGCCTCTTGGCTCCCGGGCCCCCCTGCAGTTGCTCCCCCTGCTCCCATGATAATTATGCCCCTGTTCCTGTACAACCCTCCTTTAAAAGGGTGGTTATACCTTAAACATGTTGAGTACATTGTTTTAATAAACCAGCACTTCTGCTATATTTTTCCTGTGTCCCACTTCTCCATTTTGTGACTTTCGTGTAATTGTTGGTATTACCGGTATTCTTTGACTTTTTCTCCTATCTTTGCCTAGGCCATCCTGGCCTTGACAAGTTGGCAGTTAAAAGTTGCAATATTTGTTGATGAATGTCCAGACATTGGAATGATTGATATCCAATCATTTGCTGGCCTTTTAAAATCCCTTCCCAAACCTCTCACCATCTATAACCTTTTTCCCAAAGGCTTTGAGAAGCTGTTTTAGTGCAGTGTGGTGCTGCCACATACATTAAATTTAGGAGACTCAACAAAGTGGTATGATACGGAGATTGGTGTAACACCCTTATCCAGGGGTGCCCATCCTGAGCCACCCTGGGAGCCGCACTAGTGACCCCCCATGCAGTGACAGTGCCGTGGGTATAGCCCCACCCCCGATCTGCCTTAGTCCTGCCCCAAAATACCCTAATTGTGCACCCTAATTGACAAACAATATAGCTGGAGGGCTGCCATAATCTAACCTTGGATTAATAACTACTAACCTGCCTCACGTAGGTCAGTGCACTTATTCAACCCATCTCCTCACATGTAAAATTTGAAAACATTTTAAGAATTCCAGATAAAAACATTTTAAGAATTCCAGTTGTAAGTTCCATGACAAAACTATTCTTATCTTACCAGTCTGGAACTCATGAGGAACACTGATATTACCACTGCACTGATATCCAATTGCTGTGACTGATAATTGATAATGGTGGCCACATAGCAGATCTTGTGTTAAACAGTTTGTGTTTCCAGTGTAGCAAGTATGATTATCTCCATTGTCTCCTGTTATCTGGGCAGAATAATTCAGAGCTCCAAAGGTAGGCAACCATGATACTATCACGTGTTCTGTAGAGACTTGATCTTCTAAATTCATTGGAGTACAAGGTGCTTAAAATAGAAACAGAAATATTATTGTTATTCAGTTGGTCCTTTGTCAGTTGCTCAAACAATGGCATTTATAGCCAAGGATAGAATTTATATAAGCATCTTTACCGACAGGGGCGCCTGTGATTGGCTGAGATATTGCGTCTCAGCCAATCACAGAAGCCACTGCCAGTCCGCCCCTGTACTTGCTTATGTGCATGGAAAAAGCAAGCAGAAGAACGCAGAGGGAATGAAGGCTGGTTAGTAGCATTAGCAGCATCTTAGAAAGGTAAGAACCTTGTTAGGTTGAGGTTTTGAGAGGTGCTTAACAAGATATCAAAAGTTTTTCTTGGGGGGTGGACATATGTTTTAAAGGCCAAAAAATGCTAACAATTGCATAGATTTCAGGATACACAACCACATTCTGACAAATTTTTATTTACAATATCAATATACAATTACTTATTCTAAAATACTTAAATTAACTTGGCACTTACATGTTGAAAAATTAACCATGCTGCTTTGCTGACTGCTGCAGACATTATTCTCAGCAATGGCCCCAAGGGAATACATTTCACCACAATGAAGATATGGCACTGTGCAAGATAAGCCCTCACTGCTGCAGTGGTATTGCTGTCCCTGAGCTCCTGACACTGTTGAAGTATAATTCAAGGCTCCATTTGAACTATCCCAGGATATCTCCACTGTATTGTCTGCACAATTCACTGTGGTGTAAACATTTAAAGGCATACAAGGTGCTGTGAAGCAAAGAGGCATCACAATTATTAGCACAAAAACTGGGAGAGCAAACAATGAATACATTACAAAAGGAAAACATTTCAGCACAAGTATACTCACTTGAAATACAACAAGCCTATTCATTTTTTATTACACCCCTCATGGTGGCAATAGTAGTGAAATATGTTGTACCATGTTAGCCAGTTGAGATTTAAGGCCGGTACAGACAAAGTATTTTCCTTGGGTGGAACCTGCATGTGTGCGGGCCATTACAAGGTAACATTTTTAGTTGAAACAAGTGATGTTATTAGCTAACTGAAATGATAACCATAGCAAGCTTTCATATTTTCGTATAGTTCATTTCTTAAGCTGATAACTTAACGTGGAGCAGACAGATATTTTAAGTAAATCATTGGACAGAAAATATACAGATTGCTCAAAAAATAAATGTGGGGGGAAATGTGCGATGTCCCTCAGAGTATGAATAGTATACAGTAGTATAGGAAATTGCCAGCAGATTTAATAATATAAACAGTTGCACAATCTTAGCAGTGATCCAGGTGTGTAGGTTAGAACCCTCACTCAGACATAAATCTAATAACAGAAGCAATACCAAACATTTCACCTACCAAGCATAGTTAGTGGCCAAGACCCAAGGCATGTTGCAAATATTGTAGTAGATACCAAACAGTAAAAAAACAGGATCCACCAAATAGTATAACAGGACATGGAACACTCCTTAATGCAGAACTTTATTCATACAAACATAAAAAAGTATTGGTGTAATGTTTTAGGTGGATCCTGATTTCTTAATCCCCGCTTCTTACAGTTTGGCATATACAGACTCCCCTTCTCCTGATAATCTATTCAAATAGCTTTATGTGCCTTCATTAAAACATATTTTGGTTTTAGCCTTATGTGATTATTACAGTACCTACCACTAATAACCCCAACAGGGTCACTCAAAGGGCCAACACACGCGTTGTTAATAGCAGATACAGTTGCAGTGAATTCCATTCCACAGGGTAGATCTGTGATATTACAACTTCTTGTGGTGCTAGAGCAACTTTTATTCCAATGATTTGGTCCATTCAAATAAGATGTGAAACTTTGTGCATCGTTCATCTGGTCCCAAGAGAGAGTAAGTAAGTTTAATGCACAGTTCAAATGTGCAAGAACATTTCCTGGAGCACAAGGGGCTGCAAAGGAACAAGATTCTGGTTTTATTGAAATACAACACTGAAAGGTTTGATCATTTATGTGCAACATTCAGGCCAAATTTGTCAACTAAATGTTTCCCTTTAAATCAAACTTGACCATCTTAATAGGTCTACCATAAACTCACTCCTAAAATAAAATGTTTAAACAATTCAAAATACTTTTTGATAAGCCAGGTTTAAATATATAATAAGCACCATTATTTAATATATGGTGGTCATCCTGTAACTGCTCTATATCTGATCTATAGTTAGGCTAAATTTAAGGTAGCCAATACATGGGTCAATTTTTGCATTTGATTAAAAGGCCGAGCAATTTTTGCAATAGCTTCTAATTGATTTTTATTTTTACATTTGATTGGCCAAAAGTGATAGACATTGAATTTATAATCAATCAAACCTTGGAAAATATTTGTCAGTGTCAACTAACAAAATGAATCCATATATGGTTGTCAGCTTTTAACATGTATCTGTATTAAACTTAAAAGTGTGTATATTAGAAGCTGTAAAATAAATATCTCTTGTAAATAGATAGGCACTGAAAACAGATACTTAAAGACCTTTATGTATTTAAATTAAGAGAGAAGCAACAAATGTAACACTAATGTACCTGCAACAATTTCTAGGACATCACTGTTTTGACTTGGACATTGGACTCCAAAAGCTGTAACATGAGCATCATAGGTGAGGCCACAGTGTAGGCCAGTGATGTTACAAGTGGTGGAATCTGATTGGCAAATGTGCTCTTCTCCATTTGGTCCTGTTACTAGTGAGGTATAGTTCCTAGCCCCAAGTGATGCACCCCATGACAGGACTGCACTGTTATCCAAGCAGCTAAGGATGGAGGTGACGTTCACTGGAATGCATGGAGCTGTAAAGCAGTAAGGGTTATTACTGCAATTAAAAGATGCCTTACTAATAGAACAACAACAGTATTTAAATCTTGCTGGATACATTAACAATAAGGAATACTAAATAGCAAGCAAACCAACAAGGGACATGTGACTGTGTGAAATTTAAAATATTTAAAACGTTTTTAATCTACCTCATAGTGCTGGCTAGTCTTTACGGGTTGCCTGCCCTGTATTGATGTCAAGATCTGAACAGACCCTTGCATGATGATGGACAATATATGCACGAAGGGAGTGCTGTGTCCATTTGTCTTTTTTCCTAATATTAAAGGTGGCCATACATATGACCGATAATAGGTAAATCCCGTCAGGGAACGACTGAATTTACCTATTATCGTTCGTATGTAGGAGCTTTTCCCAACTGATCGGAGTGCCAACGAACGACCGCTGTCGGAACCCCTGATCGGTTGGGAATGACAGATGGGGATTGGTCAGGTCCGTGTGTGCCGACAAATACCAATGTGATCTGTCGGCACACATGCTGTGGGATCGCATGTGTATGGCCACCTTTAGGATCCAGAAAGAAACGGGAGTATCCTCACTTGAAATAAACTCGTTTATAGAAGTCTTCGGAGTGCACCTTTTATATATATATATATTTTTGGAAATTTTTGGGAAAGTTCGAAAATCAAATCAAGTTTCGGAAATAGCCTACTTTTGATTTTCGATAATCGTCTACTTTCGAAATTCGAAAAATCTGGGTTCCGTGAAATTTGGGAGTTCAGAAAGTTTCATCTGGACTTTAAAACCCTCAGATTCGATTCGAAACTGGGTTCTATTCGAACCCACATTACATCTCTAATAATAAGGCAGTGATTGGGCACCCAGTATTGTAGAGTTAATATTAGTTCTCCTTAAATAGAAACAGAAATTGTGTGTGGTGGCTGTCTAGGGTTAAATAGAAATATTGATGTGGATATTGTAATATGATGTGAATATTGTATGTCTCATACAACCTCAAATACTATCAGGGAGATTCAATAAAAGTTCTTATCGTTTAAAATGAAGCTAATTTTGCCCCAACCAATCGCATGTTATCTTTCAAATGTTAAATAAGATCTGATTGGTTGGGGCAAAATTAGCACCATTTTAAACGATAAGAAGTTTTATTGAATCTCCCTGACTGTTTCTGTTAGACAGACATTATGGGTATGGTATAAAGGGTGGACTAGATGAACTCACCGTATGTCTTTATACAACCTCAAATACTATGTTACTATGTATAAAGGACTAGTACTTATTATCTTAGATACCTTTTATCTTATAAGGCTATTACCAAGATGATTTGCAGTAATAACAAATGCACAGACCTAATATTGCATTGGTTAAAGGGTATCTCCACTGAGGAAAAAGCATTTTTTTTTTTTGGTTTATTTTAAAGTACACCATCCCCCAACCCTCCCCCTACCTTTTTTCCCCAGAATTCACTTTCATTTGATTGCAGCAGCATGGGAAAGTTGTGCAGGTTCCTGGGGGTGTGTCTTCCCCTGTGCTGAGAGTGCTGTCACTCAATGTGCATCATCATGGTAGCAGACACACCCACTTGGCTGCAGTAAGAAATCGTGTGTGTGTGTGTGTGTGTGTGTGTGGTGTGTGTGTGTGTGTGTGTGTGAGATCCCCCAACCAATCAGATCACACAGGGATCCTCTCACGTTCTGCGCATGAAAACGCGCGTCGAACATTTCCCAGACAGGCAGTCACTGAGTGTGGGCGGACCTGCACCATCCACAGCGTTCTGGGGGAAACTCATTGGATTTCTTCTAAACTACTGCTGAAAGACACAGGATACTGCAGGTGCATATCCACCTTACACATATCTATCCTTACAACCCAGGTGACTTTTATCAGTGGAGATACCCTTTAATTCTGTATTTACCTGTTGGATAAAGGATCGCTGAGAAAACTTTACTGCTGCACGAGATGCCGTACGTTTCTACGCTCATATTGTAAATCTGTCCACATTGTATCCCAGTAACTACACAGCTGGTGTTTGTTGTGTTGCAGGACAGAATCTGCCCATCTTGTGTACTGACAGAAGCTGCGTACATTCTTGCTTGAAGAGTTGGTCCCCAAGAGAGTTCCGCCTTGTCCTCATTGCACTGATAGTGCACATTTAGATCAGTGGCTTCGCAAGGTACTGAAAAATAACAATCGTCATTCTCTTAGAACTTAGATGCTTTGTATTTGCCATTGGAATGTAGGGACAATATACTACAAACTATTGGGGGAGATGCAATATATTTCGCTCTCGCAACCAACGTGCACTCGTTTCCGCAATGTATTAACCTCTATGCGGCCGTTAATACATTGCGAAAACCCTAGCGCTAAGTTGCGACCTTTTGCGCATATTTTAAAGACGCCATTGAAGAGGCGTTAATTGTTGTGCAAAAACTGGTGCAAAATTTATTGCATCGCTTTGCGCTAAACAAAGAAAAAATATTGCGACATGGTGCAGACATAGGTTAGTGTGATTTTAGTGCTAATTTTCTCGTTAGCGTGGGATATTGCATCTCCCTGTAAGTCTATTATAACTAAAATTCAAGCCCTGTGTTCTGGCTTAGGCTGCATTTCTTACATATGCAATGCTACTATTAAAGAGACATCCTATTGCCTGAGATTCAGTAGATGGTTGGGGATTAAAGTTTATTGTGTGGCTTGTAAATGTGTGTTTATAAGGGAGGGATTGGAAGTTGCAGTGTCTGATCTAGTTAAAGACTGTAATGCTGGCCATTCACTATTGATCCATTTAATAGATTCAACATTTGATCATAAATTCTTTAAAATGTTTCACAACAATATTCAATTTAATGTACCCACAGCTTTATTTATTATAACTGCCACACTTTCCGACTTCCCCCAGATTCCTCTCGCAGCTAATCTAGAGGCCTTTCAAACTCTATTATAAGAGAAGGGTACATCGAACCCCTTTTAAAATGTATTCCATGCAGTGAAGCCAGTCTCGTCATCTGCAATCACTTTATCTAAAACATAGTCCGAACTTCTGTTTTAAGTAATGTAACCCCCTCTATATAATAATCTCATTCCTCCTTTTTGTGCAGTTGTGCTCTAAGACATAGCAGATAATAAGTCCCCTATTACAGTTGCAAATAAACATACAGGTCTGTGACAATAAAAACTACATGGGACCTTTGTGCCCAGACCAACATAACATGTCTAATAATAATGTCAGGTTCTTACCAGTGTAAAATGTAATAGGTGGACTGGCTTCACTCTCACAGGTGTCCCCCACAGCAATAATACTGGCATTGTACTGTAGCCCGCAACCAAGCTGGTTAAATGTACATGATGCATTTTCATGTTGGCAAGAGTATTGCTGTGTCTGTGGATCTGTCACTGTTGCAATGTAACTGACAGCTCCACTATTTTCAGCCCAAGTCAGAGTTGCTATGTTCGACTTGCAGTTGACTCCAGCCTGTACATTGCTAGGCACACAAGGTACTGTACAAAGAAATATATTCTGATGAATACAACTTTAATAGTATAATAAAACAATACATCATAAATAATATAACATTTTACATTGGAAAAATTTACTTTTCCTGTGATCGGTTCCTTTCTTTCATATGCTACTTCCATACGTGAGTTATAATACTCTAGCAGCCTCTAATGCAGTGATATCTCCCAACAAACTCTGGTAGAGAACCTATCTATGCCCCTGTCCAGCTCGACCCTTGGATTGCCCCCCCCCCCCTCATTCTAGAACAGAATTTTCCAATGGTCTCTGCAAAATTAGGACAGTTAGGTGAAATGTCTAATGTTTTTGGACACATTTTGGGGGAGATACCTTAACTTTCCCTTTTGCAACTGACTTGCACTTGTTCCCGAGATGTAGTAACCACATTGCATCTGTTGCATTGTGTGAATGCGAGTGGTGAGTTGCGATCTTTTGCACGGCTTGAAAGCCGCAATTGAAAAGGCTTTCATTTTGGGGCAAAAAATCATTGCTTAATTTATTGCATCGCTTGCACTGTGTTATTCCAAAGGTTTTTGGAAATGGTGCAGGCAAGGCAAAATAAGTACAAAACCCTTGCCAAACCGATATAACATTGAGGAGCATGCTGTTTCCCTTCGCATGGGATATTGAATCAGTTTATGTTCCGTGATTTATTGGAAAACTTGCTGCTACTTGTTATCAGGTACAGTTGAGGGTTAATATTGTATTAAAGATCACGAACACGGAAAATTAAGTGAATCAGGTGCTTGCTACATCACAGTTACAAACGTTTTAAATGATTTTTACAGATTAAAACCATAGAAAGTTGTACGCTACCAAAAAAAGTCCTGATTCCTAAAAGCTGCAGGAAAGTAATATTCAATATGACTTTTCATAATGATAACACTAAAAATACTTTAAGGATGTAAATGAAACCACAAGCTATTGTATGATTACAGAACTCATTCACACTAGGCCACCCTCTATTTCAAGCGCTGGTGGTAGTCATTTCTTTTCTATGTTAATTGATTGATTTTGGTCCACACAAATATAAATATACCAAACACCTGTTTTATTAAAACCAGTCTTGCTGGTGAATTTGATCATATCTACATAGTATAATTCTATATCAATAAATCAGTAATCAGAGGATAGGATGGTCTGTAAACCATTACTACCAACTGTTCATGCCTGGAAAGCCCTTTTGAGGGTCTGTCCTGCTATCCCAGACTACCTAGCGTTGTATTGGAATGGGCAAGGCTTAGGCAGTCTGATGGCATGGTTTGGTCTTGATGGGGTGGAGAAGGACTGTCTATAAACAAGCGCTGCCTATGCCCCATTGGGGATGTCAGGATTTATGTGTAAATAAGCTTTTAGTAATCTCATTGTTATGAAGATTAACATAGGGTTTGTGCAATTGTTTGTTTTTTTTGCAGCCAATTGTTTTTCTTAATATTCACTACATATTTGAAGTGCTCAAATGATGGACGCACCATCTGTAATGTTAAATCTATTCTACAAGTGTTTATTATGACCACTGGTCATAGCACTATTTGCTCTAAACACATATTTACTTGTAAATCTAGTTGACTTTACCTGAGACTGTTTACCTTACCTGAGTGCAGCTGTGCAGTATCACTAGGTGGGCTCTCACAAAGGACACCGAGTGCTTTTACATACACAGTGTAAAGGTTCCCACACTGCAGACCACCAACGTCACAGTAAAGCTCGGTGCTGTTACAAATGATTTCCCCTGCTCCAGGTGTGTTGAGAATAGACGTGTAGCCCAAAGCTCCAGCAGCTACATTCCAGTTAAGATGGGCTTTTAAGTTAGTACAATTCAGTTGTGCGGTAACATTCTTTGGCTGGCACGGCACTGGAAGCATAAGAACAAAACTGCTAAAATAAACATGTATTAAATAACTGTATTAAATATACAGATGAGGCCCTATTTCCTACATGAGCCCCTGAGGATGTGATATCATAAAACTAAATATATAGGGCAGAGCTTCTCCCCTCCTGTGTACTGCTGCCCCTGGGACTGCTTTCACCTGTATTTAAAAAAAAAAACTTTTTTTGGACTAAATTTCCAATTTCCTGCCTTCACTCAATAATTCTAGGCCAGTGGTGGCGAACCTATGGCACGCGTGCCAAAAGTGGCACTCGGAGCTCTCTCTGTGGGCACTCATGCATAGCAGAGTCCACCAGAGTTTGTTGCAAAAAAGTCAGAGAGAAAGTGCAGCGGCTGTCTGTAGCTGAGAGAGTTCACATGCTATAACATTCAGCTCTGTTGAGTCCCTGTTTTGTATCTCAAACTCCTGTCTAATAATGTAGGGGTTAATAGTCACTGTTTTAGATCTCAAACTCCTTTGTGGTAATGTAGGGGTTAATAGGTGATCGATAATCAATTCCATCTACTGTATTGGTCTGTGTCTATTTTGTGTTGGCACTATGCAATAAAAAGTGGGATTTTGTGTTGTAGTTTCGGCACTCGCCTTCTAAAATGTTTGCCATCACTGTTCTAGGCACTTACTTTTTAACGTTTTCAAAAAAATGTATTAACTGTAGCTATACAACTCTGTAGGAGCTAAATCGTGTTCCAGGTGACCTTAGTTTATAAAGCCTGATTTGTAGATGAAATGTTTCTTCTCTCCAACCATTCCCTTTAAATAGGTACACTATTGAGAAATGCATTGCACAGAACTGTGCTAAAATAAGGTTCACTTCATTATCCTGAAAGAAACTAAAGCTCATCTCTTTAGCCATTACAGCACATCTATGAAACAACATTTACAAACGGAGAGAATTTTCAGCTACAAGATCTAAAGTAAACCTTGTGGCTGGGATGATCATGGGTCAAAACCATTCAAGCAAAAGCAGAGAAAAGGATCAAAGAGCTAGTGTTGTCTGGTTAAGAAGATTTAATGTGTTGTTATACATTGGGATTTATTAAAAGAAGGAAGCATTACCCCTTTAATTGGTAACTAGGCTACTTTCACACAGGCGTTATTCCCACCAGGGAACCCCATTTAGAAAACTTTAAGAGAATGTGCGGTGTACCAAAAGTCTTCTATACTAAAACCAATGTGCACCGTGTGTACCAGGCCTTAGGACAAATCATTGATTGCATGTGGGATGTACAAGGTTTCGAAGCCAAGCAGAATTCCCAGCTATTTATACATTTGCAGGGCTATATACAGATTTCCAAGGAATAGAAAAATATAATGACCTGTATTTGCCAGTTTTTATAGATTGTATACAGTAAGTCAGCTAGGTCATTAAAGGGCATTTTAACAGCCTTTAATTAGCAGTTCTTAGCACAGGGAACATGCTCTGATAAAAGTGGCAGGCTTCAGCTTTGTTTAGCATTGTAATAAGCAGATAATAAAACTCGTGGGTTTTTTCCTTTCTAAGGGGTTGGCCGCACTTACACGTTTTTTGTGCGTTTTGCACCCGCGAATGCGCATACGATTTACTTGTAATGGAAATTGCGGGAACGCAAAAATTCCCGCACAAGCAAATGCAAAACGCACAAGAATCACGCACACAATCGCATGCGATAACGCACATGATTCCGTGCACGATTCTGGCACTTTGCAGTGTGGCCTCAGCCTAACTGACCCTTAACAGGCCTCGGCATGGTACACATGCAGGGTTATTCAATAAAAGTTCTTATCGTTTAAATTGGTGCTAATTTTGCCCCAACCAATCAGATCTTATTTAACATTTGAAAGCTAACATCTGATTGGTTGTGGCTAAATTAGCACCATTTTAAACGATAAGAACTTTTATTGAATCTCCCTGATGGTATTTATATCATGTGAGATTACCTTACCGGTAATAACTGTTGTTATGTTGCTTGCTGGGCTCTGGCACTGACTGTTAATGGCTGTCACTGTAGCACTGTACGTTAGCCCACACTTCAATGCATTAATTATGCAGCTGGTGTCTTCTGTTGCACAGGAAAGAGATTCTCCTGGAGCAGTAACATTGGAGATATACTGTACTGCGCCTGCAGTTTGGCCCCATGATAAGGTTGCAGCGTTGGTTATGCAATTCAGTTGAGGAGAATGTTGCTCAGGAGCACAGGGAGCTGAAAAAAATTGCAACCGTCAATTACCATAATTATCTGACACTGTCAAAATGGACTTGAAAGTCTATTCAGACTTACTAATTCAACCACAGACATCCAACCCTGCCAAAACTCATTTCAGGGAGGGTACCTACACATTTCAGGGACAATACCCACCCCCTAAAGCCCCACCCCAAGATTAACGCATAATCCATGCATACAGACACACACATGTATACAGTCAGACACATTTTCTGGCCTTAATTATCCTTCATTAATTTTGATTATTCCAACCCACAGTACTGTTACAGCATTGTTTATTAGTAGAGATGGAACCTACTGCAATCCAGAAAATCCAATTAGAAATTAATTGAATCGGAATTTTTTTTAAAAAATTTTAATAACAAATTTAGATTACAATTTTCAATTTCCAAACAACATTTTTGGATTTTTCTTTCTCATTTTTGGCACTAGACTGAAGTCACACAATAATTGAAATTTCTCCTGATCTGCTGTTTTCTCAGAGATGAGTATATGGTGTTTAAGGTTTGCGACCTGGGCAGCAGAAAAGGGGGTTTAACCCTTAAGTCCCCCTTTGATTCTCTCAATCTGCTTTTCTCCCAGAGGTGAATATAAATCCTCATCACGCAGCAGCATGGATAGCATGATGGCTTAAACTTACCAGTCTGTATTTGTACTGAAGAGCTTGGTTTACTTTTGCATTTCTTGTTTTCTGCAGTTACAGTTACAGAATATAAATTCCCGCAGGTTAATCCAATGATACTGCAGGATTCACTGGTAGAATTGCAAACCTGAATGTCCCCTCCTATCCCATTTGCACTCGTGCTGTAACTCTCTGCACCAAGGCTGCTGTTCCACGACACTGTTACAATATTAGTCATACAGTCCAAGTGGGTCAGCACATTTTGGGGGATACAAGGGGCTGCAATAAATAAATACATCAAAAAGAAGGATAATTACCAGTAATATTTTTATTGCAATAGAAAATTTTAAAAACATTTATAACTATTTATCGTTTACTATATTCAAAATTGATTTGGTTACACTATCAATATTAAAGGAGACCTATACTCACTTCCACCCAGTTCCACCGGACCGCCAGGTCCTCCCCACTGGGATCACCTTCTGTCCTCTGTTAAACTTGAAGTTTGCTTCTCGGCTCCACTTCTGCATTCTTCTACAAAGCGTGTCTTCTCATTGGCCGCTGACTGAGTGGAGGACAGAGCCACAAAGTGAACTTCAAGTAAGTGTAACAGAGGATAGAAGGTGATCCCAGTCGTGAGAACCTGGCGGTTTAGGTCCTCACCCTGGGTTCTACACATCGGTGGACAGTGGTTTAGGTGAGTATAGTTGTCTTTTAAAGTAGAATATAAAGTACATGTAAAGTTTAAAAAAAAAACTTTTAAAATGAAAACTACCTGTAGCAGGGAGGTACGATTGGTAATTCCTACCTCCCAGTATAATTTCTGTGAGGAGTGCCAGTGTGAAGAAAACCGCTTCTGCCAGGCTTCCTCAATGCTGTTCATTTTTACAGTGTAGTTGTCATTTAAAGGCAATTATATACCCAAGCTTAGCACACTGCATATACTGCCTACCTGTTTGTCCATTACATTATGTCTATTTGCTATCTTACATTTGGCATTAACGTGAATAATGATTAGTTTAGAAATGTTTGGTTGAGATGTAAATACACCATAACATGGAGATAATTGAATTCTTATGAAGGGTTAGAGCTTACCAGATGTAAATGTTGCTGGTGCACTCGCTGGGCTTCTGCACTGCGCATTTGAAGCGGTTACAGTGACATTGTACTTGTGTCCACACAGCAGATTGCTAATACTACAGTTTGTATCTGCTGAAGAACAGGAATATCCATCGGCTCCAGTAACATTGGAGACATAAGCGTTTGCGCCAAGAGCTGCTCCCCATGATAAAGTGACAATGTTATCGCAGCTGAGTTGAGGGAGATACTGCTCAGGAACACAGGGAGCTGGAAATGAAAAATTCAAACCTTTCAATAGAAACATCTCAGCAATCATGCACATGACATTTGCCTCCTTGTACATATTGTAGTGTAACAGATTGTTTTGTTTTTTTAATTTGATGACACTGGATTATAGTTAGAGAGTTTGTTTCCATGCCTAAAATGTAACGGAAAGCAACCAGATAAGATTTTTAAAGGACAACTATATTTATAAAACAGGCTGAATAGATCTTTTAATCCCTAATGCATTTTGGCCCAACCGAAATTTTGTTGGATTGGACACATCCTAGATTTTTCACCAGTCGCATTGTTTCAAATGGGCCATGCAATCTACTGCAGATTCATTCCCACCAGGCTTGTTATACTTTCTTCACTTTCTTTACTGGAAAATGAAATCACATCACAAGATCACATAGAATGGATGAGCACAACTATCCTCTAGTTCTAGTCTATGGGATACAAACATGTTTCAATATTATCAAAGTAATACAGTGTAAATGATATTATATGGAGACTTACCAGTCAAAAATTGAACAGGGATGCTTGGGTTACTCTTAGACTTTTGATTGACTGCTTCTACTGTCACTGAGTATGAGTAGCCACAATTTAAATTAGCGAATTCACAAGTTGTGCCAGTGGTGTTGCAAATGTTAATGCTGCCGTCCGTTCCAACAATTTGTGAAGTGTAACTTTGTGCCCCAAGGCTGCTGTTCCATAAAATTGTTGCAATGTTGGTTGCACAATCCAAATTTGCTATTACATTTACAGGGGTGCAAGGAGCTGGGGAAAAAATGAAGTGTGGTCTTACACAAGGAAAGATTCCTCACTCAAATCATATTTTGCACATTATCTACCAGTATTTCAATATTAGGAAATTGTATATAATCACAGCCTGGTAATTACAGGCCTGTAAGCCCTATTCCACTGATGTATTAACCACTTTGCGAGTGTTAATACATCCTGGGAACACATGCATAAGTTGCAATCTTTTGCAGGGCTTTAAAAGTTGTTAACTTTAAAACTAAAAACTAGCGAAAAACACAATAAAAACCCAATAATACGTCAAGAGCTTGGGTTTTGCAACTACTTTCCCATTAGCACAGGATATTGCATCTCCCTCTTATTATTTTTAGTCCTTTATAAATTGCCCTACTCCGAGGCTTGTTGCAGGCAATGTCTCTGTGCGCATATATGTTGTTTTTATATTGTTTCATTCAGAAGAAGGACCTTGTGGACTATCTCACTGTAATGGGAATCTCACTGTACACTACACCAAGGTGCAGAGGAGCAGTCAAAAAGCTTTGACATTAGTCGGACCATGCTAGTCCAAATTACACCAGCAGCTGCAGATCTTAACTATATCCAGAATTGGGAACCTGCTGGTTAATGTAGCCACTAAACCAGTGCAAAGCTGTTTTTTCTACATTTGCACCGATGTGGCTGTGATGTCACCATCATGGGAGTGATAGACTGCTGCAATTGAGAAGAAAGTTAGGATCTGCGTTAGATGCAGACTTTTTCATGGTGGTAAAATGTAAGTATAATGGGCTTCAGGGACCGACGGGATTAGTAACAATAAAAATCTTGGGTTTAGGGAGATAGGTAGGTACGGGGGTAAGGTAAGTATAGATTTTCAATCTGGTGGTGGTCATTTACTTTAACAGCAAGTCAGGCTTTATAAAGTACTTATAGTGCCACATTTACCCAGTGTTCCGGGAAAATATGGCTTCCGGTATTTAATACTGGATTTGCACCTGGTGGTAAATCCCAAAAGGGATTTTACCCCATCGCCACTTTAAGACCAACCATTAGCTGGTCTTAAATTGTGTAGTTAAAAGTGGTGCAAATCCTTTATTAAGCAGATTGCGCCGGCTGCACGGGCGTCTTTTGTGAAATTGGTGCAGCCAGTGCAATTATGGAGTTAAAATTACGCTAATCTATTCAATATTGGTTAGTGCATGTTTTTTTTAGCACAGCACACGTGGGTAAATCAGGCCCATCTGACCTTATTCAATAAGAGATGAAAAATGTGTTCAGAATTTGCAGCAACCAATCAGATGGTATAAAATGTATTAGGCCAGTTAAAATGTATCATTTGATTGGTTAAGGCAAATTCTCTTAATGAATAAGCCTGATAATGTTTTATTAGGGGGATATTTTCATATTTTCATTGTTTTCCAACAAGCACTGAAAGGGTACTGAGACATCTGGTTATCTTTTTTCCTCAAACACAGGTGCACACTCTTTATGCAAATTAGAGGGTGGATTAGAGAAGGACCAGGATAGGTTGGATCAGGGGTTTAATTACATCTGCAATATTGTGCGGTCCAGTCCTGCAGCAAGGGACCATTTGAGACAAAGATGCCCTTGTATTGCCATACTGTATGTTGAGTAAAAACAATCTAAATAATGTAATATACATTTAAAATAATCGAATTGTCCCATTCTTACCTGTATAGAACATATGAATGTCACTCAGAATGTTGCACTGTTGTCCATTAGCTGTAACTGACATTTCATACTGATGCCCACACAAAAGATCTGTCATTGAACATGATGTATTCATTGTATGGCAAACATGCATCTGTTCACCAGTTTCTACTACTTCTGTGGTGTAATTCAAAGCTCCAGTCACATTATCCCAGTCCAGAACCACAAGATTAGGAGTAACTGTGTCAATAAGGTTTGTTGGAGAACAGGGCACTGAAAATGGAATTAGAGAATACACACACCTATTACATGGGTTGGTAGGATCTACAATATATAGCAGTAGCAGAGAAGCATCCCTGATAGGTTAGAAATACAATAAATTGTAGGTTGATTTTTTTTTTGCATTAAAACATCTAACAAATCTTACAGAGGAATATCTTTGTGGGTCTCAGCAAATGATTTATTATCTACTATATATATAAATGTATGCACTGCATTGATAACAATGTTAACAACTGATTATAAACAACATCCAGTATACATCTATATTTGTGCTACTTATTATCTACTGTATATATAATGTATGCACTGCATGTATAACAATGTTAACAACTGATTATAAACAACATCCAGTATACATCTATATTTGTGCTACTTATTATCTACTGTAATAAATGTATGCACTGCATTGATAACAAATGTTAACAATGATTATAAACAACACCAGTATACATCTATTGTGCTACTTATTATCTACTGTATATATAAATGTATGCACTGCATTGATAACAATGTTAACAACTGATTATAAACACATCCAGTATACATCTATATTTGTGCTACTTATATCTACTGTTATATATAATGTATGCACTGCATTGATAACAATGTTAACAACTGATTATAACAACACCAGTATACATTACTATTGGGCTACTATATCTACTGTATATATAAATGTATGCACTGCATTGATAACAATGTTAACAACTGATTATAAACAACATCCAGTATACATCTAATTTGTGCTACTTATTATCTACTGTATATATAAAGGTATGCACTGCATTGATAACAATGTGAACAACTGATTATAAACAACATCCAGTATACATCTATATTTGTGCTACTTGTGTGTCCATAATGTGTCAGGTATGAGTAAGCACCATATAACACATGACTACGGGATGACTGCATGTTTGTTTCCTTGGTAGAGTGTGCTAAACCCTTACAATTGGTTGTGTCAGTGCATGACTTACTAGGAGTACATGTGAGATATGCATTCATTTTTTTGTGCACATTATCTGTCTTCCGATTGAGAAACATGTGGCAAAAAATGAGGGAAATTTAAAAAATGTATATAGGTAAATCAACCACCAAATGTGCACCAAAAATGCAATGCAAGGTGAGACCAACCTGAAGTGTTGGCCCATGTCCCGTTAACCCTATTTTTGCTTCCTGGTTCTTCTGGTTATCAATTTTCAGTCATGAATGACTGAATGCTATTTCCCAGCTGCCCCCTCTGAGCATGTGTTTTCTTTTTGAGAGTCGGAGGGAAGGGGGAGAACATTTTACAGCAGGTTAGTATTAAAACTGACAGCTTTTACACTATTGTGATTTGGGGGTTTGGGGATTTTACCCATTTATAATTTTTCATTTGAGGGGTTGAAAGTGTCATTTAGCAGTCCCACATGCAGCCAGCCATAGGGTAACTAGAGAAATAATAACAGTATGAAGCATTGTTGTTTTACCAATTCACCACAACTCTGTAACTAGTAAGGGGAAGCCTTATGAGATTTCTTGGCTATTTTAATGTTACGTACTCACAAGTGCAATGTAATATTGTTCTAGTTTGCAATGCTGTACATGCTATTTTGTGTGTACCTGGGTCACTATAAAATTTGCTTGAGACACTCTCACAGTTGTCACTCACAACTGTGACTGCAACTTCGTAGATTTTTCCACACTGAATTCCTTCAACGACACAGAGTTCCGATGTCGACTGGCATAAGAGATGTTGTCCGTCAGGACTCTGCATATTCGCTAAATACATGTCTACACCAGTTGCCTGGGGTTTATTCCAAGATAGCTCCATGCTGTTGTTCAAGCACTTGCTTGTCATTGATACTAATGTAGGTTTGCAGGGAACTGAAAATAATATACAAGATATAAAATAAATCAGAAATGATGCACCAACCAACTACCTTATATTTCACATTTAAAATAGTGACTACAAAAAAAAGGATAAATGTCATTGTACTACATACACCTTTTGCAGTAGACATTAAAAGGGCAATACTATATTAGCAGCTATCTGGCCGAATTAGTGGAAAACCCACACTACCTGTGCCCTTAAAAATACTTAAAGGATATCTTAAAATTTTAAAAAATTGTACTTTTAGATATAGAAGATCCCACTATTCCAAACTTTTGCCAGATTTAAATCTCAGCTGTAGATCCTGAGAAATCATCATTTAAAATAACAGCATTTACAGGGAAAGACATGTCACTTCAGAACCAGAAATTGTATTATGTTCCCCATCCCTGACCTCTTACTAAGATCTGCACTTTCTGCAACATTTAAGAGAATCAGCAGAGAAAAGAAAGAAAAGAGAGGGAGGAGGAAATGTGTAAGCAGAGCAGTGTCCATAGTGAGGATGTGCAGAACTTAATGGTTGCAGACATTATAAGAATGTAGTGAGTACGGAAGGGTGGGGACAATTAATAGCACTCACTATACATTAATAATTTAATGACAAAGCAAGCGCAGGTAAATATCTGAGTACCACCCTTTTACTTGTCTCAAATTGTAGTTTCAGATAATGCAAAGTTGTTTGAGTGAGTATAGTGACCCTTTAATACAAATAAGAATGCATGTTTCTGTATTGCTTCCCAAGATAGCAATGCCCATTATAATCTTATATCAGACTTTTTAACATTTGATATTTAATAAACATTGTGGGACTATATGAGTCGAGTTTTCTAATTACAGTATGTGCTCCACAGAAAGCAATTCACTAAGGCTGAAGAGGCATCTACATCTAATAGGAAAATACAATAAACTATAAGATTTCCATTATACTATACAGTACTTTTTTTTTTTTTTAAATTGGGAAATAACTGCCACTAAATGCTAGAGATGGCCGAAACTCACTAGTCTCATTCTGTTTTCGGATTCTCGGATCTCTGGAAAATCCCAAAGATCTGAAAATCCGAAACCGGAATGACTTTTCGAAAATTTCGATAATATTGGAAAATAGCCTTGAACTATTGAGCTACTTGAGCTATTTTCAAAAATGATCGAAAATAGCTCCGTACATTCGAAAATTATCAAAAATGCGATCTGAAGTCCCGAAATCCAGACGATCCGTCCTGATCATTCAGATTTTGGAACCGAGGTGTTTTGTGTCGGATCCGGGTTCGTGTCGGACCCAGATCCCATCTCTAACAGATAAATTAAAGATTAAAAACTGTAAAATTTAAAATTAAAATAATGTAAAATAGGTTTTTATTACCGGTAAGTTCAACTAAAATTTAACGTATCCAATGTGACCAAATAAGGAATTGAATATCTCTCATGTTTCATACATTTTTGATATATCGGAGAAACCATAGACAATACAGTACCTGTGTATGATGATATAGTCCAGTTAGAGGACGATGTGCATTCGCCATTATCTGCCTTTAAAGATACATAGTAAAGAACTCCACAACTAAGGTCATAGATTTTACAAGAACTTCCTTGTGAGATGCAGCTTTGAAAACCCCCGTTTATTTCTTGCGCTGTAGCATTGTATGTTATATTACCAATGTCCAAAGACCATTCAACATAGACACTGTTCTCAGTACAGTCAAGACTTGTACTAACAATGCTTGGAGTGCAGGGAGCTAAGGGGTAACAAAAGGAAAGTTTCATATTAGGCAAAAATGTCCTCTATCGGTGTAAGTTTTACTGATTTGATTGTGTACGTTTGGAAAAACCTTTTAGATTGAGCCACATTGCAACGCAATTGCATGTGCGATTCCGGTGCCTTGTGCGCGTTTGTGAATGCAATTTCACTATTTTAGTCCAAAAAAACACGCACTCTGCTTGTTGGCAGTTTTCCAGACAATAGTGCCCCCCTACTCCAAATAGAAACAAGGATGGAGGAGCACACTCTGTGTAGTTCAGTGATTTATTAAAACAACAAACTTACAACATTTCAGGACACACTGTCTCTTCTTCAAGTCCCTTCTTCTTCCTTGTTTCTATTTGGATTTCACTATTTTCCATTACGGACTTGCATGTGATTGCGCAAAAAATGGTGATCGCATGCATTACCATAACGAATGTGCAATTGCATGCATTACCATAACGAATGTGCAATCGCATGCATTACCATAACGAATGTGCAAATCGCATGCATTACCATAACGAATGTGCAATCGAAGCATTACCATAACGAATGTGCAATCGCATGCATTACCATAACGAATGTGGAATTGCATGCATTACCATAACGAATGTGCAATCGCATGGATTACCATAACGAATGTGCAATTGCTTGCATTACCATAACGAATATGCAATCGCTTGCATTACCATAACGAATATGCAATCGCATGCATTACCATAACGAATGTGCAATCGCTTGCATTACCATAACGAATGTGCAATCGCTTGCATTACCATAACGAATGTGCAACCGCATGCATTACCATAACGAATGTGCAATCACATGCATTACCATAACAAATGTGCAATCTCATGCACAACAGTTACTGTTCCTGAGCTCTGTTTTTTTACCTCAGATTCTTTCTTTGCTGTTTGTCCATTAAAAGTAACACAGTACTTTCTCTGCCTAGAGCATGGTACATAACACTGCCATTACATACCACAGTCATTAGATTTCCCTCAATAGAATGTGAAAGCTTTTCTCCTGCTGTGGTATTTACTAAATTGCGACATCTGCTAATACTGACCACGATTTTCTAAATATGCCCCACAGTGTCAACATTCTCTTGGCAATTGTGTTTATGTTGTTCCAGTGATATAAAGGGAAATGACTATTAAAAACCTTTCAGTGTTATACTGGATCAGTGTTATACTGGATCAGTGTTATACTGGATCAATGTTATAGTGGATCACTGTTATACTGAATCAGTGTTATAGTGGATCAGTGTTATAGTGGATCAGTGTTATAGTGGATCAGTGTCATACTGGATCAGTGTCATACTGGATCAGTGTTATAGTGGATCACTGTTATACTGGATCAGTGTTATAGTGGATCAGTGTTATACAGGATCAGTGTTATACAGGATCAGTGTTATAGTGGATCAGTGTTATACTGGATCAGTGTTATAGTGGATCACTGTTATACTGGATCAGTGTTATACTGGATCAGTGTTATAGTGGATCAGTGTTATACAGGATCAGTGTTATACAGGATCAGTGTTATACTGGATCAGTGTTATAGTGGATCAGTGTTATAGTGGTTCAGAGTTATAGTGGATCAGTGTTATAGTAGATCAGTATTATACTGGATCAGTGTTATAGTGGATCAGTGTTATAGTGGATCTATTACTGGATCAGTATTATAGTGGATCAGTGTTATAGTGGATCAGTGTTATAGTGGATCTATACTGGATCAGTATTATAGTGGATCAGTGTTATACTGGACCAGTGTTATACTGGACCAGTGTTAAACCACATTAGAAGCATCAATCTATATCAGCAGTTTCTAACATGCTTGCAGAGTGCAGTCAGGGAATGCTGAGAGTTGTAGTTATATCACATCTGGAGGGCCGCAAGTTGGACATCTTTGGCCTATATATTTTGCCTATAGAATGAATCTAAAACAGAGGCTGTAGTTTAATTATATTTCTGGTGATTTATGTTCCACAATAATATAAGTGACAAAAAAAGTTCAATGTGTCATAATATCAGAAAGAGTTACCTGATTTGATTTCCACTTGCTGGCTTGGTTGACTCTCACATTGGAGGTTGGAAGCTGTCACAGTTACCATGAATGTCTTCCCACACGGCAAGCCAATAAGAGAGCAGCTCTGGTCAGAGGAGTTACAATTAAACATTAAATTCTCAGTGGTAATTGCATAGACAATGTATAAAATGGCACCTTCACTGTACTGCCACTGAGCTAATGTGATGTCAGTTGCACAGTCGATGATTGTATTGACATTCTTAGGTGTACATGGAACTGAAATAGAAAGGCATAAGATATCAATTTTGAGATGTCTTTCAAATAGCAAATGTCCCTATAATTGTAACGTTGGTCATTCCTCACATTTGTTGCAAGCGCAAAAGTACTATTACACCAGGTCAATCCATTTACTGCTGCAAGCTTGTTTGTTTGGACAAAAATGGATCTAGTGTGAACAAGCTTAATGATGACATCATGAGCAGAAGTTCCATACAAAAATCAAAAATCAGAGATTAAATATTTTGTCATTTTCTGCTTGGGTTTATACTGCTGTTTTGCATTGAACCAAATGAAATCAATATTTATGTTACAAAACATTCTCATTCAAGTTAAACATGTAATTTACATCAAAAATAGTTTTTTCAAAATTGTGTAGTTTGCAAGGTGCCAACCCAAATAGCAATGTCCATTGTAACAATGTTAATGTAATATCAGATATTATTATTTGATATTGAATCAACCATTGTTACAGTGGGGCATTGTTATCTGGAAAGGGAACTAACTAGCACTAGATGTATCTTTAAAGCGATTTGTAATGAGAGCGTTATACCTACCTGTTACTACTTCTACACTCTCACTGCCCCAACTGTAACAATAATTATCATAGGCAGTCACCGAGACTGACAAACTCTCTCCGCATTGTAGGCCAGTTATATCACAGTTGGAGGTTTCAGATGAGCAGTTGTAGGAAGAGCCACTGCTTCCCATTGCAATTACTGTGTAGCCGATCGCTCCTATTGATTGGGTCCAGGAAACACTTAGGATATTATCGTTGCAGTTGATTGTGGCAATGATATTACTGGGGTCACATGGAGCTTGAGGGTAAAAAAGAAAATGTAATGAAAAGTTTTTAATAAGTTTTGATGAAATAAGTTGTGTTTTACAGACTTGTTTCTGAAAATAAAAATATAAAAAAAAAACGTATCTTCCTCCATCAATATACAAGCACATCCTCACCTGTTCTAGCAACAATCCCCTCACTCCTTGAAGTATTCATTTTGGGAGTGGATGCCATCACTCTCATCTCATAGGCTGTCCCACATTTAAGGTTTATGAAGAAACAATATGTATCAATGTTCCTGCACTCCAGCTTTTCACCATCAGGGGACAGTGCATAAGCTGTGTATTGAAAAGCATCCACCACAGGACTCCAGTTCATTGTGATCATGTTTTCCTGGCAATTATCTGCCAGTGTGATATTCTGAGGAGCACAAGGGGCTGTAAAACAGAAAATATTTAAAAGATTAGGTATTTCTCTGCCACCAACTGACAACCAGTAAGGGCTCGTTCACACTAGGTATATTTTTGTCCATTTCTGGACAAAACATACTGTATGGCACATTGTTTTTTTATGGGATGGGATTGACATGTGCCGTTAAAAAAAATTCACTGCTGCACCCAGGGCCATATTTATAAAGGCGTTTTATATTGTTGTTGTTTTTTAACAAACATTATTAATTTAATTTAATTATAATTAATTTACCAACGCTATAACAGATTAACGATTGCCCATAGAATACCATTGCAGTATTTTACTACCGCTTGGCATTCTATAAACGAACATTTACAATTACAGAGGCAATTGTACAGTAAACATAACCCGTGGTACCGCAAACGATTCTGCAGGTTTTTAAATATGGCCCCTATTTCTTAAAGGAAACATACACGTTTTAAGTAAAAAGTAAAAAACTGTAAACGAGCCCTTAATTAAATAGAAAACATAAGCAATTTTGTACATCCCACATATTATTTCCATTGACTGTGGCAGAAACCAGTGCAAAATAAACTACGTTTAGTAAAAATGGCAATATGGACAAATATGGGAAGCAGGTAGATATGAACAGGACAATAACTTGAACGATTCGTAGTGAGTGTTTCTGGTAGAAAATCAGGAATCAGAACAAACGACACAGCTGGAGTTCTAAATGTCTAAAGCTAAGTACACATACTGCCGATAAAGCCCCGATACCGTTATATCCGAAGATATCGGGGCTTTATGGGAAGTGTGTGTAGCATCTTTCCTGAATGAGTGCATGGCCGCCAAACATTCCCGCCCGCTATGTGGTTGTTCGGGAAAGACCAAAAATTTCCTTCAGCAGTGGTTGAGGGAAAGCACAATGTTCTCCCTATGCTGTGCATAGGTAGAACGCTCGGGAATGTGTGAATCCTGATTTTTGAAAAATGACAGACAGGATCTTGCAGATCATCTGTCATCTTTCAGAGGTCTGCCATGTGTGTACCCAGCTTTAGTTGTGAAGGGAAATTATAAAACTATTAAAGAAAATAAAATCTTTGAACTTTGAATGATAATTCTGTTTAACACAAGACAACCTGGACTAAAAATAGACTTGAGCCATTTAAAGCTGGTACACACAAGGCAGACCGTTGAAAGATGACAGACAGGATCTTGCACTGCATAGGGAGAACGTTCGGGACTGTATGTTTCCTTCGACTGTGGGCAACTCCCCTGTAGACTACCATGGCCAAGGGAATTTTCGGTCTTTCATGAACAACCGCGAGGCAGACGGGAACGTTTGGCGGCCCCATGCTCTTTTGGAAAAGACTCTACACACACTGCTGATAAAGCCCAGATACCGTAGGATCCAATCGGCTTTATCGGCAGTGTGTGCACTTAGCTTTAATTTTACACTTTTATGACCACTCTCTATCCCCTTACCAAGTTGCCAAATAATGTAAAGATAGTGTAAAGGGGGAAGCTCGTAAAAGCTAATCTATTAAGAAAATGATTGTAAGTGCAAACAAAAACAGTATCACACTGCACTAATATGGCTACAATCAATTTAATAACAAATGCCACCGTAAACAGGAAAACACACAATGCTCCGCTTTTCACATATAACCAGGGAAACCACCCTATAGCATCCAGTATATTATGAGATCATTGTATTGCTATCCTATGCATGTAAAACAGTCCAATTAGCTGTAATGTAATGTATTAATGTTATGTATTAATGTTTTGTAGACATATTTCCAGAAAATCCTCAAAATAAATACCTAAATTTTAAGAGTTTTCAAAGCCCTAAAAGGAAGCTGAACTCCTATTTCTGGAAGAAAAAAAAATATAAATATATAGATAGATATAGATACCTGTATCAAATGTAATTTCCTTGCTGCTGTTGCTGATGCAGTCTCCGGTTTGGGCGATGATGCTCACCGTATATGTCTGCTTGCAGTGAAGACTGTGAACTTCACAATTGGTGGTGGAGGTGTTACAGGAGACCACATGACCATCAGTTGATACTGCAGTGGCCACGTATAATTCAGCAATAGTAATGGGCACCCAGGATATATCTGCACTTATCATATAACTGGAATAGTTAGATTTTATACTTTGTGGAGGGTCCAGATCTGTAAAAAAATGGATTGGAAGGTGAGATTCAAATGGTCAGAATGTAACTGCAAAGATTAAAAAAAATAACTAGCAGTCTGGGTCAGACTGGCCTGGCAGTTTCCAAAGTCCAGGAAACTGAAGAGTAGGAGCTTTCTTCCTGTGGGAAAGGTTTCTGCCTCCTCCTTGTCCTCTGAAACAAGGCATGTGCAGGGGAGCCTTTTTCCCTCCCTCCTATTCCTTCCATGGCTTCCCTTTACCAAGCGTAAAATGTTTTTTATTATGTAGCCAACAGTGGGTAAACAGTGGCTCAAATTTTATTCAGGGGGGGTGGACATGCCCTTTAACTCCTACTGATTTTTTATGATTATTAAAGGGTTAAATTGTTTTATATAATGTAGGGCATTCACTTCCCACCCCCAAAGAAACCGAACTCTACTTACAGCCCTTTGCTCCCACAGCATTCTCTATTGCCGGTAGCTGCCTCTGTGATTGGCTGTCTCTCAGCCAATCACAGCTGCGGCTTCCAGTCCGGCCCGTGTTTGCAGGTTCCTGCAAACAGAGGGCCGGATCAGATCGCCGCAGGAGCTAGGGGCTGTAAGTATAGTTCTGCTTCTTTTTTTAGCAATATCTAACATGGCGGTTGGGGGTGGGAAGGGAGGCCCTACATTATATAAAAAAATGATTTAGAGGGTCGAGATTCCCTTTAATAATCATAAGAGTTAAAAGGCATATCCTAAATAAAATTTGCCCCCCTGTGTAGTGTTAAAAGATCCTTACCTTTCTTTTCTGCTCCTTATGGTGGTCCTGTAGGGCATGATGAAAGTCCAGGAAAATGAGGTGTAGGAGCCTCTCTGTGTGTAATCTGTATCTGCCACTTACTGCCCCTCTAAGGTTTGGCACACACGTAAAGACTTTTTGTCCCAACCGAGACCAAGCTCGGCCATGACAAATGACTGTCAGTCACGGCAATAGTGCCCGCTGCCTTCAGTTCACACGACCAACCATGTTGGTCCCATAGTGAACTGTGCGATTGCCCGTGATTAACTGGCAAGTCCAATTCCAGTGATTGTCCAGACCGACATTGGTTGTGGCTGCGAAAGAAACAACCTCAGATTTTTTGGGCAATCCAACCAATACACAGAAGTATCAATCGATTGGGCCAAAAAATCTGCCCTTGTGTACCCACCCTAAGAGGACTCTGGCATGCGCAGTGGAGCTCTCCTCCTCCCTGCACCCCTCTAGATGCATTGTTCTTTTTTTTAAAAACAATTATAAGGTAAGGCAACCCACCTCAACCCTAAACGCTATCTTTAAAAATCCTAAATGTACTTACCCAACCTTGTTCCCTTGGCTCCCTCTGCTGACTGGCAGCCGCATCAGTGATCGGCTGAATATCAGCCAATCACCGATGTAGCTGCCGGTCCAGCCCATTCTGCTGTTCCATGCCCTTAAGCAGTAGAAGAGGTTGTGTCTGAGGGAATGAGGTAGGGTAAGTACATTTAGGGTCTGATTTAGGATTTTTAAAGCTAGCGTTTAGTGTTCAGGGGAGGTTGACTTACCTTATATGAATTTTGTGGATTGGGGGTGGGGATACACTTTAATGAGTGAAAATAAACATATGAAATGTTAGATGAACCACTAATCTCATCCTGGTGGGCCTTTTGATCAGATTTAATGGTGGACTCCAACTCCTTAGTCGAACACTTCTAGCAATCACATTAAAAACAACAATTTGAGAAGTATTTTCAGGTAACACAAAATGATAGACCCAATTTTCGGACAGCCATCCATAACCAACCGAAAGGCCATTCACAAATGATTATCATCTGGTATGGTCATTAGTCAACTTCTCATTCATTAATGATTGTGTCCACAAATTTAGGAGCAAGGCAAGCTTTGGATTCAGGCTTGCATATTTCACAGAATCCTTGGGGCTTTAAAGGACTACATAAGTTTCATCCCTTTCCTACTTTATCCCAGGTATTGACTATTAATTTATTCATATCCTTTATAGGTCAGCTTCCTTATTCAGCCAGTGCTTGTTTGTTTGCCTACTTATTATATGTTTCTGAACCGTGTTCTGTTCTGATTGTATCCCCTGTTTTGGTTGCATGTTTATCTTTGGCTTATGATTGCAGCCTGCCTTCTGACCTCTGCCTGATTTACTCAGACTGTTTATTGGATTATTCTCCTACTCAAGATATCTATTTTTCCCTATTGGGTTTTACATCTAAAGCCATTTTGCAACATATTTATATACTCTTGTTCCCTGTAAGATATAATTAAAGTCATTTAATTGTTAACTTATCATTACCATTTACCCAGATTAGCAATAAATGGCTAGAAATTCAAAGAATAACTTACTTCCATCTTTGTACGACACTCGATTCTCCTCCCCGGTTGTATAAAACCAATTATATGATGCTAGACCAAAAATGTATTTAGCACACGGCTGAAGGCCATCCAGTGTTATATTTAGAGAAGTTGTTTTCCGGATAAATAAAAGTGTGTTATTAGGGCTATCCTCATAAATAAAAATTCCATACATTAATGCTTTGTCAACACTTGTCCAAATTAATAAAGCTGTGGAACTTGAAACTGAAGTCACTGTGATGTTTGCAGGTGGTGGTGTCACTTAAAAAAAGAGAACAAAAAAATATTACGCAGAAAATACATCTCAATTATAAATTCTTCTTTGGTGCTTAGCCAGTGTATCACTGATCTCATTATAATGCAAAAACATCAGGGAAATAATATTTTTATAGCAGGTGATTGTACCTCTTTAGATCTGCATTACAAAAAGTCATTTGTATTATTTTTTAATCACTTTACTCTTGGGAAACCCATTGGGTGCACTGCCTGCTCTTTTCATTGGCATGATAATAATGAATGAATTAAATTAGGACTGGGTGTTTTATCGAACTGGAACTAATGGTTTCTTTTATATGACCAGTGGCGATGTTACTTCTAACTTTTTTTTGCCGTAATATATTATCAGTGCAGGTACAAAATTATAGATTTGTATGCTACAGACTGCAAAGCCTAAATTCCACCATATTTATTATACATTATTCTTTATTTGTGTGTGCAGGCCAGCTCAAAGAGAACTGTGCCTCTCTTTCCTTCTAAGCAACATTTCAAATATGGGCCACCTCAACATGGGAGGATTTTTGGCATATATAGAACAAGCAAAATAATAAGTTATAGGCTAGATGTTGTGTGAGTTTGTATATAAGGCTAGCTGAAGATCCGATTTTAGGTGAGTACAAAAATCCTCTTCAAAAAATTGCATATTTCTGACTTATAGCTCATTAAAACAAAGTGTTGCTAGCCTTTCTAACTAAAGATTTACCTAGGCGAAATAAGTCAAATCTTTTACTAAAGAACCTGCAGTTACTTTTACCCTCATCACTGCCTCCCCTGAGTAATCTAGGGGAAAATCTAACATTCTCTTTGCTCTGCTGGGTAAAGCATTCCGAGTATAGGGTATCTGTGCTAAGGGCTTGGGGAACATGGTGTTAACATACTGAGAATGAGGTTCAATAAAAACTAGAGCGCCACATAGTAAAAGCAATTTTAAAGAACATTGTTAGGCTATCACCCGTCTATACAATGATCCTCAAGCAGCTTCACACATAGAATTTTCAGTTTTATGCTAAATCTAAAAAATGTCGTCAGAGGTATAGCATTAACATACGTGTGAGAACAGTGATGCGCTTGCTGGCTGCACTGGAACCTGCAGAATTTAGAGCATACAACGTGAGGGTATAAAGAGATGAAGTCTTGAGTCCTTGCACTGTGCCACTGAGTCCAGTAAAAGATTTATTAATAGTTTCTGTGCCCAGGGACACCATTAGAAAGTAAGTATCTACCCCTACAAGGGCGTTCCAGGTTATGTTGATTGAAGTACTGGAGATCCCATTTGCTGTACTTATCTGTGGTGTTGCTGTCACTAAGTAGAAATAAGAAGAACAAGAGCTATAACATCTAGACAATGATATGGTAAAATTATTAAATGGTAGTATATATATATATATATATATATATATATATATATATATATATCTTTCACCAAACTACTTTAAATTAGATTTTCATAGAAGCATTTGAATTTCTTGGTTTCTATGATTGCGATACTGGACTACTAGTATATAATATATATTTTTATGTTTATTCTAATAAAATAAGCAGCATGGCATTGTTCAGAAAATATTTCAAATGAAAAGCTATGAAACTTTTGACAGGTCTCTTTTCAGTGTCCTGTTCTGCTGCCACAGACCACTGAGCCATGGCCAGAATTGGGAAGTCTGAATCATGTCCAAGGATGCTCATGGTTGGATCTGGGTGAGGAGTTTCCAGGCCCTGCCCATGTCTCATGTTTCTCCCTGACAAAGTGGGGAAGCATGCAAACATCAGAATTTAGATAAGTAGATGAAGCATTTTTCTGGAAGGGCAGATATACCATTTATGATTAGGTTATGATCAGACTCCCTTTTCAAGGGAAAAGTAAAATTTCTCCTACTTCATATCATCTACAGTGGTTTTAAAAAATGTATTTATATGGAACTTCTCTATCTGCAATATACTAACCTGTCTGTGCTTGTACTGACGTTGTTAAAATTAAAGCACCGTTTGAATTGAATGACTTCAAGGTTACAGTGTAATTTGTCCCTGACCGTAAGCCTTGCATTAACTTTGACCTATAGGAAGTAGAGACAGTCGCAGTAACAGGAGCAATAGATGCATTGTTCACCACACGAAGATCCAACAGGAAATAGGACGCATTGCTTGAGATCCATGTGATTTCGAGCTGAGCAGATGAAGGACTCGTCACCTTTGTAATTTGAATATCTGAATGAAAGGAGATATTTGCTATGTTAAAGTGAACACATAAGATTATATGGTAATTACTCTAGGTCCATAGATCTTAAAGGGGAATTATACTCATGCGTAACTGACTGCTTTCTTGCTCTCCCCGCTCCTTCATTAACAAATGTTTTACAATCAGTCTCGGACTGGGCCACAGGGTTACAGTGGAAACACACACACCACCGGTGGGACCACAGCCCATTCACCCAAAACAACACAGAGAAAACTGCTAAAATTTAAATAAAATATATTTATGTATTTTTTATAAAAAATAGGAATCAGTAAGAATAAGGTAGATATGTAAGTAAGTGATAATAGAGATATGAAATGTTAGGGCGGCCCCTAAATTCATCATGGGGGGCCCCAACACCCCAGTCAGAAACTGTCTACAATGTCAGAGATTGGAGAATTGTCAGTGACAATGACAGTGGGAGGAGCCAGAATGTGTCTATTACTGCATTTGTTTAATTCTCCTTTAAAATAAAGATTTTGACATTGCTGATTCCAAACACAATGGGGGCTCAAAAACATTTTTTTAAACTCTTCGTCTTCATGTCTCTTGCCCCTCCTCTTCTACCATGATACACTGCTTCTGACCACCAGAGTGGCTTTTTACTATTGCACACGTCCTTTTTTCTACAACAACAATACATTAATATTACCATATTCAGGCTAATGTTATGAATGGAAGTCAATGGAAGCAATCTTTAGCTGTTTTTTCTATAATTTTCCACTAAGTTACCATTGCAGCTTAGTGTTATTATCTTAATATGAAATAAAAATCTATTCACAATACAAGTTTATAATCTTCTTTTCTCTGTATCCCGACAGTGCTTAAAAATACAATGAACAGTGCTCGGCAAAAGGTGGCAATTATTTATTACCACAATATTACTAAGTCCCTTAAAATTTAGAGTTGACTTTGAGGACCAGTTGATTCTAACCGTACTTGTAATGTTGGGCTTGATGAACAATTGTTCAATACTGAATTTGAACTTTTTAACTGTAATTTGCCAGAACCAATGCAACGTAAATATACATTTTATAAAAAATATAAACTTACATGCTTGAGCAGATGTGCACTGCAAGAGAAGAACATAAAATGTCATCAATGCACAGAAAATTCTAAACCCATTATAAAAAGCCATAACTCTGGTAACATAATTCGTAATTTATTATCTGGGCCACTGCAAAGGGCACCGCTAAGCAAAGCATTTATTTGTGGCAAAATCTTATAATCACAATTTCAGTTCCCAATTAGCAGAAATATTTCAGCCATGAAGCGAATTTATTACCTGACTGTATGCCGTATTTATAAACCATAGTTAACGGTAATTCATTTGCAACCATGGTGTTAAGCTAAGTACACAGATTCTCGATAAAGGGCCTATACCGTCAGTACCAACTTGATTGTCCCTTTATCGGGAAAGTGTGTATGGCTGAAAAATTTGTTTCTGACGCTGGTGAACGTTCTGCATTGGCCTCTGGAACAGTTGTCTCGAAAAATGTCCCTCGGTTCCCTGTAGTAAGGTATAGGGAGTCGCTCACTATCGTTTCGTTATTTAACAATGTGGACAAACCATTGCAATACCATGCTTTCATTTCCAATTGTGTTTAACAATAATGTAGTTCCCATTGCTATGTGACGATATAGGTCCAAAGATATTTTACTATAACGATAACGATCCTTATTTAACAGATGCAGTGTTAATTAATCATTATGTAATGTTAAATTTGTGTTGTTATGGTGTTACTTATTAATAACAATGCTTTATAGATATGGAGGGAAAGCGGAAGCACATATAATGGGATTTATGGGACTACATGTTACTCCCATGAAGCTGATTTAAACTTAGGGGTTAAAGGTCTGATTTCAAACTGAAGACCTTAAAGGGTCTGCACTGAAGCGGACTTTACCTCCAGGCAAATTGTAGTATAATCATAAAAATCTTTTTAAAACAAATGTTTAACTATACTGTTCCTTTAAGGTCTTATGCTGTCCGTACACTATTACAATAATATTGCTAAAGATTTACAAAAATGAACAGAAATTTCATTGATTTTTGACTGATTAGATGTTTTTGTTGAATTGATTAAGGTTTGGTCACCATAATACACATGAATTTTTTTTCAACATTTTTTAATTAACTGAATTGTTTATATCCATAAAGGTTTATTTCTCTGTTTATAGTATTGTAGGAGAGGTTTGTAAGCCTTGAATAGTTTTTTTAGCAGACTGGCTGGTTTTGGGGGGTGTGGATGTTAAAGGGAATTTGACAATCCAATTCAGAGGAAATTATAGATGTTATACTTTCTTTTGTAAGAGGGACCAAAGTATCTTTTAACAAAACAGCTATGTAGCTTATCCTTTATTTATATGAAAGGATTACTGATGTAAGGATATTTTTCATTTCAGTTCTATTTATTGCAATGTTCTATTGATGCCTTTTCTACCTGAAGTTAGTTACAGTGCCATGGCTTACACACTTTGCCACAAGGCAAATATTTTCCATTCACCACTTAATAAAGGGACTTCCTCAGGTCAATTGAAACCTTTTCAGTTGCTGAACAAATCCAGTTAAACTTGACTAAATATAAATAAATAGCTTACATTTCCCAACTACATAATAGATAACTTACCAGTTAACATACGTACTTTATCACTGCTGACCACAGACAAATTAATTTGTCTGCAAAACCTTCAGAAAGGCATCATCTAGATATTATGTAACTTGCATGAGTTAAGTTGTGCCCAAAATATCAAAGTGTTGTAAGTACTGTCAGGGAAATTTAATAAAAATTCTTATTATTAAAAATGGTGCTAATTTTGCCCTAACCAATAAGATGTTAGTTTTCAAATGTTAAATAAGATCTGATTGGTTGGGGCAAAATTAGCAATAAAAAGAAATTAGTGATAAGAACTTTTATTGAATCTGCCAGACATGTATGTTTAATAAAGTAACTTGGATGCTAATTGTATGCAAGAAGAGTTTTTTTCTTTATAAAAATATATACCAATTATTTATATCTATGCTTATATTAATGGCAACACGTCATTTAAGTTTTTTTTTTTTAATTGCTGTCTGTTTACTACACATCAGAGGCTTGCGGTTTAATTTAGTTCATTGTTCCATAGGAAAAGAGAGGTCCAATACACAGTTGCATTAAATATTCATCATTATTCGGAGGCATCTTTATGTACCATAAACACAGAATAAAAGTAAAGCCAACGCCTGTATAGGAACCCTAACTTTAAAATGGCATTTTACATGCAATTTAATATTATTCACAATCTAATTAAATAAATCTTTTAGCCTCTCCTGACAGTTAAGCACACTATAATGCAACTAATTGCTTGGTTTTTATTTACAAATTATATCATAAAATAAAAGATTGTCAAAATTAAATACTTTTTCAGGGTTATTCAATAAAAGTTCTTATTGTTTAAAATGGTGCTAATTTTGCCCCAACCAATCAGATCTTATTTAACATTTGAAAGCTAACATCTGATTGGTTGGGGCAAAATTAGCACCATTTTAAACAATAAGAACTTTTATGGAATCTCCCTGAAAGTTTTACCATTTTATATATTAAAATAAACATTCCCATAATCTCAATTACAAAAAAGTCTCTTAGTTATTGGCAAGGGGTTTGAAACCCTCCCGAAAAAAGAAAATAATTACCTGAAAGAGAGTTGCAACAAATAAGAAAACTCCTAAAATCCGTGCAGTGGACATTTCTCCAGTTCTTCCATAAACAAGCATTCTTTAAGAACTGTCTAACATTACATTTACATTTGTAGTTACAAGTTAAAATCTTGATATTGGGAGGTTTGATTCATAGTTATTAGGCTGGACCAATCCTAGCTCACAGGTTTTAGAATAGATATTGAGAATAAGGTGGCACACCTTCTATTGATAACAACTATTTTATTCCTATCCTGAATAGGTAACATAAGTTATTGTAAGGTTAATGTTAAGAAATAGAACATTAGAAAGAAATGGAAAGGAGGGCATCCTATCAGGTTTCAGTAAAAAAAAACCTGAGAGGACAACAGAGAAATATATTTGGAAAGTTATACTGCAAAAGTATATGATGAGTACGCAATCAACTTCGTCAAGCATTCTAGAAAATCTTCCAGCACAAGATATTGAGTGTGAATGGCTCCCGGCCATGATTTATAAACAAACACTAAATCACATAACACATAAATCTAAGTCAGTATATCAGCACAAAATAAAGCACAGAGGGAACACACCTAATCCCTAGGTAGATGTAGTATTACCAATACCATCAAAGATGTAATATCAACTTCTGCACAAAAAAGTTCCACAAGAATTTGTAAAATGTGGAGAAAACATAAAACAGGATCAGGGAGATTCAATAACAAAGTTGTTATTGTTAAAAATGGTGCTTATTTTGCCCCATCCAATCAGATGTTAGCTTTCAAATGTTAAATAAGATCTGATTGGTTGGGGTAAAATTATCACCATTTTTAACTATTGACAGGGAGATTAACCCAGAGCCGCAAGCGCTCTGGGCAAATCTCCCGTAGCGGATTTACCAGAGGCTGTGTGGCTCTGGGTGAATCTCACCCGCACGTAAGTATTTAACACCAGCTATCACCTAGCGTTAAATACTTATGTAAAACAGCCGCACATCCTCTGTTAAATAGGCTTTCAACGGCTGCAAACTGAGGCTTAAAGTCGTGCTAAACTATCGTAAATTGGTTAGCAGGAAAAAGCCCTTGGTAAATGAGGCCAAAGAACATTTAATGAATCTTCCTGAATGTGTGTACTCTAATAATGCTGTGCACGGTCCCTTAGAAATACTGCATAATACAAGGTGTGCGGTATGTCATTGTGAATATATTGCACTATCCATAATACAAGGTGTGCGGTATGTCATTGTGAATATATTGCACTATCCATAATACAAGGTGTGCGGTATTGTCATTGTGAATATATTGCACTATCCATAATACAAGGTGTGTGGTCTGTCTTTGTGAATATATTGCACTACCCATAATACAAGGTGTGCGGTATGTCATTGTGAATATATTGCACTATCCATAATACAAGGTGTGCGGTATGTCATTGTGAATATATTGCACTATCCATAATACAAGGTGTGCGGTATGTCATTGTGAATATTTGCACTATCCATAATACAAGGTGTGTGGTCTGTCTTTGTGAATATATTGCACTACCCATAATACAAGGTGTGTGGTCTGTCTTTGTAAATATTTGCACTACCCATAATACAAGGTGTGTGGTCTGTCTTTGTGAATATATTGCACTACCTATAATACAAGGTGTGTGGTCTGTCTTTGTGAATATATTGCACTACCCATAATACAAGGTGTGTGGTCTGTCTTTGTGAATATATTGCACTACCCATAATACAAGGTGTGTGGTCTGTCTTTGGTATATATTGCACTACCCATAATACAAGGTGTGTGGTCTGTCTTTGTGACATATATGCCACTACCCATAATTAACCTGCCTTTGCTGAGATCTCAAAGCAAATAAACTCTACAATTTTCCAAAACTTGATTAACATATTTTACAAAAGTCCTCAGGAGAGAGCCTTCTACATTCTGATTTTTATTATTTAGAAACTTCAGTTGCCCTTAAAAATATCTACTAATATACAGTACATCTATATGTAAGTACTGTACAGCATACGGCTTCAAAACTTTTCTAAATTTGTTGTTGATTCTAACAAATGTTCACTTTATCTTGGATATAATACATTTAAATTCTGTATGATTTAGAGCCCATTTCTGACAGTAACCAAACTTAAACAGTATTAGAGCAGCTTTGCAGACTGCAATTAGCAGTATTTTTCACCCTATAAACACTATCAGGGAATGTATAAAAGTTCTTATCGTTAAAAATGGTGCCCCAACCAATCAAATGTTATTTCCTATTTGAAAACAGGTCATCTCTGAGATACTATAGTATGTGTGTGTAATTAAAAAGCATTATTCCCAAACTTTTTCAGATAAAGCTGCCAATAATATTTAATTTAAGTTTTTTTTCTAATCACTGTGTATTTTGGACACTACTGTACGTCTTCAAAACTGGTGTAGATCAAATGCTCCAATTCACAACTTTTACTTCACATCATGCAAATCATGGTTTTGCTTTCATTAAATAGTTCTTAGCTTTAGAAGGCAGAGTCAGACAGGGAAAAAATCCCCTACTTGTACAAACATTTTAAAGTGCAAGTCCATCCTTAAAACAAAAACTGACCTCATGTCCATTACCTGCCCCAAACCCCAAAGGATATATTCAGCACATTATTAGTCCCCAATTATTGCCCCCATTCTGGTAGACTAAGATGACTCCTCCCTAACGGCAGTCAATCAAGCTGAAACTGCTGAAATCACAGCCAATGATTCCACTGATTCCCCTGCTGCCTCTACTACCCATGCTCAAGGTTAAAAATCTTTGTGAGCCAGGGTGAAGGCAAATATCTTTTCCATAACGAAAAATGTTATGATGAAATATGTCGTTATAAATGCATGTAATAATCTGGTAAAAATAGAAGTTGGGGTTGCGTGTAGAAAAGTCCTATTTTTTTGTTTTAAGAGTGGACATGCAATTCAAAGTATTTGTTTTCTTTGGCTTGACTATATATTGTAAAAAAAATTAGACTTAATTGGCGACATTATTAAGTCCTTTACAAGTGTCTGAGTGCCCCAATAGGTGCTTTTGTCTTCCTTTGGGTTTGAATTGTATATTTTCAACGGTGGCAATGTGGGATAAACCGTAACGCAAGGCATATTTGGAAAGTAGTGCGGTTCTCATGTATAGTAATACTGAAAATTGCAAACATTTTCTAATTTAAAACTAATTTACTTCAATTATAGCAAAACCTGAGGTAGAAATATTTGCTCTGACCTCCCACAGCAGTGGCATAACTATCACGGTGGGGAGAGAAGGTAAGAGGGCCTATGAAAATGCCCACGATCAGCTGTTTTTAAACAACTGACTGTGCACTGAAGGAAACATAGGTGTGAGTTCAGTAAGGTCTTTTAAACAGCGGATCACGCATATGTTCCCTTTAACGCACCTAGCTGTTTAAAAACAGCTGATCCTGGACCTCTGGGGAGGGGTTGGGTCAGGGGCCCGGCCTCCATTCTTGTGGGGTTCGCCCTTGTTCCCACATTATAGATTCTGGGTAAAAGGTTTAAAATTAAAATTTCTGTTATTAAAATACTACTCTATCTTATTCTACAATACATTGACCCCTGCCAGTGTTCTCTCGCACGCGCCTTGGTTATCAAGGCGCATGTAAAGCAATTCTCAGTTGCTCAATTCTTGGCCTCTTTACCTACTTTCTTTCATTCATCTAAATTGTATGACTTGTTTTGTCTTGTGAATTTCAACAACCTTTTGTGTCACCCTCACACTTTACAAAGATATCAAGATACAAATGTGGGATGTTGACAAGTGTTCATTCTGTGAGAAACACCCCCCCGGTGCATCCTGTACGAAGGGCAGTATCAGTTTATTGCTATTGTTTTTGTTAGAAAGCTCTTAATAATAATATCCTGTAAAGGAATATATCTAATGTTAAGGTGTTTGTATTGGTAAATGTGATTTTCTGTGCTACATAAATAATGGTCATGCAGTTTAATATTACTTCCTTGTTTTGTGTTGGATGCAAGTTGGATTTTCCAAAGTTTGTTAACTTGCATGCTCAGACTGCTAGCCATGTACACCCCTTTCCTGACCAGAGAACACTTGGAAGTTTCAATTAACTGGAAACATTCTGCCTTTAAAATAATTGCCACAGATTCTTGTACAAGTCATTCTGAATTGAGAAAGCCAGTCGGATGACTAGCGAAAAGTTTTCAAGAACTAAACTTCAAGTCCATTGCTCTAACTGAATACAACAATCTGCCTTTAAAGAAAGTATTTTTAAAGGGATATATTAGCACTCACCCCCCTATCTCCCTAGGGCTAGGCCACACTAATGCAGTCGCGATCCGATTGCGCTTTTAAAAGCGCACACTAGTGTGGCCTAATTGATGTGGCCCCCACTAGTACGCTGCCATGAGCTGCGCATGTGGTCCATTAATTGGAGCACATGCAATCCGCATTTTTAGCACAATCGAATCGCTCTGATTGAGCAACATTGCGCGATCGCAACACACTCCTCCTCGGAAACACACCTAGTTACAGAAGCGCAAACGAGAATGTGTTGTAGTGTGGCCTCACCCTTAGTTACTTGCAGTAGCCACAATTAGAGCTTCCTGTGCCCATTGACAGCACATTCCCTTTCTGCATCTCCCATTTTTGATAAATGGAAAATACACTCTTTGTGATACTATAATAGGTTCCCTTTCGAAATGTAATTAACTATGGCATTAGAAAAACCAAGAGATTGGGTACATATGGAGATGAGGATAGTACAGTTCTGTAGACTATGGTTTGCGGAATATATATAATTTAAAGGGTTCCTGTGGTCTAAAAATTATTTTAGGTAAAGACAGGGATTGCTTTCCTGAGTATTTTTGCTATTTACTTTATTATTTTATTTACATAGTTTTAAAGATATTTACTTTTTTTACACTTTATGTGTAATATGATAGCAAGCATCACCAGATCCCCTGCACTTCCTTCTTCCTGCTCTGAGATCATGTGACAGTCCCTCTTCTCTGTGTCTCCTCCTCCTCGTGGGCTGCATGGCCCCTCCCTTGCAGTCCCCTCGAAAGCCCCTGTGGACCCTCCCTCTCCTCCTCAGTCACTGCAACTTGATCTCTTCCTGATTTCTTCTGCTTTCTCCTGCACTGAGCACGTGCCAACCACAGATTAGGAGGAACTAGTATTTGTGATCGCAGATTCAGAAGCTCCCGCCCCCTTTCTTATCAGTGATTTCTTCATATCTTGGGCTGTGAAACACGTAGAGGTAAAGGTAGGGATCTGGCCTTTCATTTAAAATCAATTTGTTTGGAGACCACATTTTAAGGTTAGTTAAAGGGACATTAAGGGCTCAACCCCCACAGCAATTGAATGAACAAATACTATGTTCTTACTTATGTAACTAAGTGGTCGGGTGCAAAATTGCCCCAACCCTTCACCTCATAACGTTGCACACATTCATGGGTAATAAACCACACACCGCTTACCCATCCATCCTGATAGCCCGGTGCAGGCAGCCCGAGCCCGTCGTAAGGCTTAAAAAGTCAAAGGTAAGTAGAGTAGGATCCGCACTAGGAATCCCACAGGAAATCAACACACCACTGCTTACTGCTGCATGTTCTTTATTAAACACGCCTAAGTGTGACTATGACTAAATGCAAGATTTTGTATAACTCCCAAATAGTTTCCTGTTTCTAGATTATCTTTTTTAGTATAACCTAAGATGTTTTTAATTTGATCTTATTGTTGTTACACTGTTCTTGATATACACTTTCAGATACAATCAGGGGGATGAAGTAAATGTTCTTCTTCAGGGTTATTCAATAAAAGGTCTTATGGTTTAAAATGGTGCTAATTTTGCCCCAACCAATCAGATGTTAGCTTTTAATTTGAATACTATCAGGGAGATTCAATAAATGTTCTTATCGTTTAAAATGGTGCTAATTTTGCCCCAACCAATCAGATTTTAGCTTTCAAATGTTAAATAAGTTCTGATTGGTTGGGGCAAAGTTAGCACCATTTTAAACGATAAGAATATGCTTGTGAAGGTTCTCATTCATCCAGGTCATGGTATATCTGTTGTATTCAATTAGATCAACTGGACTTGAAATGTAGTTCTTGAAGACGTTTCGCTAGTCATCTCGACTGGCTTTCTCATTCAGAATGACTTGTAAAGAATCTGTGGCAATTATGTCCCTGGAAAATCCCAATTAGCATATCACACCAGGTGTTAAGGTGTTGATTGGATAGTGGCTAAGAGGTGTTATAGGAACGCCCAGTAAGGTGTTTAAAACAGCATTGTACATGCAGACAGTTGGTGTCGAACCCCCCCACCTCTATTTAGGCTTGGTTTCTTTATTTTCACATAAATGGCCTCCTTAACACCCTCTCTTGAACCAGTCACGTTCCTTCGCCAGTATGTTAACATTACAATCTTCAAAGGTATGTCCTTTATCCTTAAGATGCAGGTACACGGCTGAGTCCGACCCGAGGAATTGGCTCTTCTGTGCTGGGCCATACGTTTGGCAGTTGCTGTTTGGTCTCCCCCCACATACAAATCAGAGCATTCTTCACTGCACTGCACTGCATATATGATGTCGCTTTTCTTGTGTTTAGGTAGGGGTCTTTCGGTGTACCAATTGCTGCCTCAGTGTGTTGTTCGGTTTAAGCAGACAGGGATACGGTGTTTTTTTTGAAAATTCTTCTTTTAATTTCTCGGAGACCCCCCACACCTGGGTTAAATCCACCAGAAGGAAGTACAAGCTTTCACAGAACACATTAATGCGGTAGACCAAAACACATCAAATTCACAAGGGAAGAGGTACAAAACAACAAACTGGCTTTCTTGGACTGCTTGGGGAAGTTAAGGAAAATGGTAAACTGGAAGTAGAGGTTTACAAAACCAACACACACAATCAGTATTTGATGTTTGACTCCCACCACCCTTTAGATCACAAGCTGGGTGTCATCAAACCCTGCAACACAGAGCCGAGAACATCCCAACTAGCACAGAGGCGAAGGCTAAAGAAATGAAACATCTCAGAGGAGCCCTTAAAACTTGTGGATATCCGACTGGGCCTTTGTCAAAGAAGTAGAAGGAAAGAAAAGAACACGAATACCAACAGTGAAGGGAAAAGCAAGACAGGAGGAAGAACTGGTCATCCCATATGTAGCAGGGGTCTCCGAGAAATTAAGAGAAAATTTTCAAAAAACACTGTATCCCTGTCTGCTTTAAACCGAACACACACTGGGCAGCAATTGTACATCCGAAAGACCCAATACCTAAACACAAGAAAAGCGACATCATATATGCAGTGCAGTGCGTGAAGAATGCTCTGATTTGTACGGGGGAGACCAAACAGCACACTGCATCAACGTATGGCCCACACAGAAGAGCCAATTCCTCGGGTCAGGACTCAGCCGTGTACCTGCATCTAAAGGATAAAGGACATACCTTTGAAGATTGTAATGTTAACATACTGGCGAAGGAACGTGACTGGTTCAAGAGGGTGTTAGGAGGCCATTTATGTGAAAATAAAGAAACCAAGCCTAAATAGAGGTGGGGGGGTTCGACACCAACTGTCTGCCATGTACAATGCTGTTTTAACACCTTACTCTGGGCGTTCCATAACACCTCTTAGCCACTATCCAATCACAACCCTAAACACCTGGCTGTGATATGCTAATTGGGATTTTCCAGGGTACATAATTGCCACAGATTCTTGTACAAGTCATTCTGAATTGAGAAAGCCAGTCGGATGACTAGCGAAACGTCTTCAAGAACTACATTTCAAGTCCAGTTGATCTAATTGAATACAACAGATAAACGATAAGAACTTTTATTGAATCTCCCTGTATGTTTATATTGATCTTATATTTGCACTGGAGTATGCATTTAAATGTTAAGTATGTATTTAAATATAAAGTGGCGATAATTCTGATCACGATTTTCCCTTATGATAGGTACATTAGCACTAGTTACTTATGCTTGAAGGGGTTAATCACTATTGTTAAGCAAGAGAGGGGCGGATGTATCACCCGTATGATATGTTGTATGTTAAAAGCCTTAGATCTCACACACACGATGTGGTTTCCTGATGACGGCTGCCAAGATGGCCAAAATGCATAGACTAGCATCCAGTTAAGAGAATAAAATGTACCTTTAATAAGTCCAGTGAGTGATCCGATATCATTGTTTATGATATATAGATATGCACAGATACATATATATATCCCTCCAAAATTGTACTTGTTATCAACTCCCCCCCTTATTGTCTATTGTCTACCACCTGTGTGTGCAGACATACTATTGTACTACTATCTACTACTATTTGTTGATAAATTTCGTAAATTATATTGGTCCAATCAACCGATACACTGAAATATCGGTTAATCGGACCGAAATATCTCATCGTGTGTACCCAGCTTTAGTTAAAGGACTAGTACACCCTTAACTTCTTCCTTTCCTTTTAGTTGAATATTGCCCATAGTGTTCTCTTACAGCCTCTATTTTAGCTTCTCATTAAACACTTTTAGGGAGATTCACCCAGAGCCGCAACTGATCTGGGTATTTAACGCCAGCTATAAGTGACGTTAAATACTTAAGTCTTAAGAGCCGCGCAGCCTCTGGTAAATAGGTTTGCGACGGCTGCGCAAGTTCCTGTTCCGGATCTTGCGCAGCCGCCGCAAAGCAATCCTTAACGTTGCACTAACTGATTGTAAATCAGTTAGCGCAATGTTAAAAGGGGCAGGAGCGCTGCGCGCCGGCAGTGCTCCTTGGTAAATCGCCCCATTTGAAACTGTAGAGTAGCTTTTTAGATAGTGTTTTGCTAACGTCAGTGTGTCAGTGTTTTCCTTCTTTCAGAACTACTGGCTGGTAGAAAAAACTATAAATGAATCTGGGCTATAGTTCCAGAGCAGTTAAAGGCTTATGCAGGGTATAGGTGATATCTGTTGACTAGTGGTATCAGTGCCCTGTGGGATGTAGGCAGGGACTGATTGGAGCTGGTGGTGTCAGGGTAATCCAAGCTGGACTTGGGGCACAGATCATTAATAAGTAAACAACACAATTGGCATTCGATCCGTAACCTGCTTAAAGAATGATAATTAAGAGACAGCATCTGTACAATCTACACACATCTAACATGATTGCCACATTAGCTTAAGAAAGGGGGCATAGTTCATCGAAATGTCACTGTAATATTTGGTAATATAACAAATCAATAAATACAGTTTTATCTACATCAAAGTTTAAGCGCAATAGCAGTGTGGTTTCTCTCTCCTTGTTTCATTAACCATATAAACTGGAACAGTCTTGATATTTTGTATAAACAGCAAATTAAGAAGTAACCAGTTAAGGAAGCTGTGACCATGGGAGCTGATACAGTTCACACCTACGGTGTCCATTTTAGGACATTATCAGTGTCAGGTATCAGTGTCAGGTATCAGGTGTCAGGTATCAGTGTCAGGTATCAGGTGTCGGGTATCAACATCAGGTATAGGGTGTTGGGTATCAGGTATCAGGCATCGGTATCAGGCATCGGGTATCAGGCGTCAGGTATTGGTGTCAGGTATCGGGTGTCAGGTATCAAGTGTCAGGTAGCGGGTATCAGGTATTGGTACCAGGTGTCAGGTATCGTGATCAGGTTAGTGTCAGGTATCAGGTATCGGGTGTCAGGTATCAGGTATCGAGTGTCAGGTTCGGTGTCAGTGTCAGGTATCAGGTGTCAGGTATCAGCTATCGGGTGTCAGTATTATATTTTGTGTATTAAGCTGGCCATACACTAAGCAAACTTAAATAGGTTAGACATAGACAGATTAGCAAAATGTGACCTAGCTTTTGGGGAATAACATTAAAAAATTTTAATAGAAGTGGACATACCCTTAACAACCAGTAAGTGAAGATAAATGTGTGTAGGAGTATGTACCTGTATCTGTGTGGGGGTGGGAGTATTAGTGTTTGCATTTACGACCATGAAACTAATTGTTTTGATGACATGACCCTTAGGCTGAGGCCACACAGCAACGCACAGGAATCGCGCACACAATCGCGAGCATATATCGCACGCGATTGTGTGCGCGATTCTTGTGCGTTTGCTTTTTCACCATTTTGCGTTACCAAAACGCTAATGGACACGCAATCACATGCGCATGGAAATCGCGGGAATTTTCAGCTTCCCGTGATTTGCATTTTAGCAAAAATCGCAGGCGCAATCAACGCGTCCGAAACACGCGAAAAACGCGCTAGTTTGGCCTAGCCCTAAACCTCGAATATCCATATTAGAAGATTGTACCGTTTATGGGAAAAAAAATATCCTGATATTTGCCAATAATGCAGTAACCCTTCCACCGATTCCTTAGCTAGCTAAATAGAAAGAACAGTAATTTAGCTTTTCAAGCCAAATTAAAAAAAAAAAAAAAATAAATATAATATATAATTATAATATAATTAGCTGAAAATAAGCACCATCTATTGCAAAAGTCTGCACATGTCCCTAAATGTACAGAAAAACACATCTTTGTGTCATTCCTCATGTTTCAGGTTTCATGTATCAGAGTCAGGTATCATTCATCAGTTATCAGAGTCAGGTATCATTCATCATGTATCAGAGTCGGTTATCATTCATCAGTATCAGAGTCAGGTATCATTAATCATGTATCAGAGTCAGGTATCATTCATCAGTTATCAGAGTCAGTGATCATTCATCAGTTATCAGAGTCAGGTATCATTCATCATGTATCAGAGTCAGTATCATTCATCATGTATCAGAGTCAGGTATCATTCATCAGTTATCAAGTCAGGTATCATTCATCATGTATCAGAGTCATGTATCGTCATCAGCGGTATGTCATTGTGAATATATTGCACTATCCATAATACAAGGTGTGCGGTATGTCATTGTGAATCTATGCACTATCCATAATACAGGTGGCGGTATGTCATTGTGAATATATTGCCCTATCCATAATACAAGGTGTGTGGTCTGTCTTGTGAATATATTGCACTACCCATATACCGGTGTGTGGTCTGTCTTTGTAATATATTTGCACTACCATAATACAAGGTGTGTGGTCTGGTCTCTTGTGATATTATGTACTTAGGAAGATAGATGTCAAGTCTGATGCACTACCATACGACAAAGAGGTGCGTGTATGTGGTCGTCATTTGTGCATATATTGCACTACCTAATACAAGGTGTGTGGTGTCTTGTGAATATATTGCACTACCCATAATACAAGGTGTGTGGTCTGTCTTTGTGAATATATTGCACTACCCATAATACAAGGTGTGTGGTCTGTCTTTGTGAATATATTGCACTACCCATAATTAACCTGCCTTTGCTGAGATCTCAAAGCAAATAAACTCTACAATTTTCCAAAACTAATGATTAACATATTTTACAAAAGTCCTCAGGAGAGAGCCTTCTACATTCTGATTTTTATTTATTTAGAAACTTCAGTTGCCCTTAAAATATCTACTAATATACAGTACATCTATATGTAAGTACTGTACAGCATACGGCTTCAAAAGCTATTTCTAAAATTTGTGTTTGATTCTAAGCAAATGTTCACTTTATCTTGGATATAATACATTTAAATTCTGTATGATTTAGAGCCCATTTCTGACAGTAACCAAACTTAAACAGTATTAGAGCAGCTTTGCAGACTGCAAGTAGCAGTATCTTTTCACCCTATAAACACTATCAGGGAGATGTAATAAAAGTTCTTATCGTTAAAAATGGTGCCCCAACCAATCAAATGTTATTTCCTATTTGAAAACAGGTCATCTCTGAGATACTATAGTATGTGTGTGTAATTAAAAAGCATTATTCCCAAACTTTTTCAGATAAAGCTGCCAATAATATTTAATTTAAGTTTTTTTTCTAAATCACTGTGTATTTTGGACAGCTACTGTACGTCTTCAAAAACTGGTGTAGATCAAGATGCTCCAATTCACAACATTTACTTCACATCATGCAAATCATGGTTTTGCTTTCATTAAATAGTTCTTAGCTTTAGAAGGCAGGAGTCAGACAGGGAAAAAAATCCCCTACTTGTAACAACATTTTAAAGTGCAAGTCCATCCTTAAAACAAAAAACTGACCTCATGTCCATTACCTGCCCCAAACCCCAAAGGATATATTCAGCACATTATTAGTCCCCAATTATTGCCCCCATTCTGGTAGACTAAGATGACTCCTCCCTAACGGCAGTCAATCAAGCTGAAACTGCTGAAATCACAGCCAATGATTCCAGCTGATTCCCCTGCTGCCTCTACTACACATGCTCAAGGTTATAAAAATCTTTGTGAGCCAGGGGTGAAGGCAAATATCTTTTCCATAACGAAAAATGTTATGATGAAATATGTCGTTATAAATGCATGTAATAATCTGGTAAAAATAGAAGTTGGGGTTGCGTGTAGAAAAGTCACTATTTTTTTGTTTTAAGAGTGGACATGCAATTCAAAGTATTTGTTTTCTGTGGCTTGACTATATATTGTAAAAAAAATTAGACTTAATTGGCAGACATTATTAAGTCCTTTACAAGTGTCTGAGTGCCCCAATAGGTGCTTTTGTCTTCCTTTGGGTTTGAATTGTATATTTTCAACGGTGGCAATGTGGGATAAACCGTAACGCAAGGACATATTTGGAAAAGTAGTGCGGTTCTCATGTATAGTAATACTGAAAATTGCAAACATTTTCTAATTTAAAACTAATTACTTCAATTATAGCAAAACCTGAGGTAGAAATATTTGCTCTGACCTCCCACAGCAGTGGCATAACTATCACGGTGGGGGGAGAGAAGGTAAGAGGGCCTATGAAAATGTCCACGATCAGCTGTTTTTAAACAACTGACTGTGCACATGAAGGAAACATAGGTGTGAGTTCAGTAAGGTCTTTTAAACAGCGGATCACGCATATGTTCCCTTTATACGCACAATCAGCTGTTTAAAAACAGCTGATCCTGGACCTCTGGGGAGGGGTTGGGTCAGGGGCCCGGCCTCCATTCTTGTGGGGGTTACGCCCTTGTTCCACAGATTTATAGATTCTGGGTAAAAGGTTTAAAATTAAAATTTCTGTTATTAAAATACTACTCTATCTTATTCTACAATACATTGACCCCTGCCAGTGTCTCTCGCACGCGCCTTGGTTATCAAGGCGCATGTAAAGCAATTCTCAGTTGCTCAATTCTTGGCCTCTTTACCTACTTTCTTTCATTCATCTAAATTGTATGACTTGTTTTGTCTTGTGAATTTCACAACCTTTTGTGTCACCCTCACACTTTACAAAGATATCAAGATACAAATGTGGGATGTTGACAAGTGTTCATTCTGTGAGAAAACACCCCCAGGTGCATCCTGTACGAAGGGCAGTATCAGTTTATTGCTATTGTTTTTGTTAGAAAGCTCTTAAATTAATAGATATCCTGTAAAGGAATATATCTAATGTAATAAGGTGTTTGTATTGGTAAATGTGATATTTCTGTGCTACATAAATAATGGTCATGCAGTTTAATATTACTTCCTTGTTTTTGTGTTGGATGCAAGTTGGATTTTCCAAAGTTTGTTAACTTGCATGCTCAGACTGCTAGCCATGTACACCCCTTTCCTGACCAGAGAACACTTGGAAGGTTCAATTAACTGGAAACATTCTGCCTTTAAAATAATTGCCACAGATTCTTGTACAAGTCATTCTGAATTGAGAAAGCCAGTCGGATGACTAGCGAAAAGTTTTCAAGAACTAAACTTCAAGTCCAGTTGCTCTAACTGAATACAACAGATCTGCCTTTAAAGAAAGTATTTTTAAAAGGGATATATTAGCACTCACCCCCTATCTCCCTAGGGCTAGGCCACACTAATGCAGTCGCGATCCGATTGCGCTTTTAAAAGCGCACACTAGTGTGGCCTAATTGATGTGGCCCCCACTAGTACGCTGCCATGAGCTGCGCATGTGGTCCATTAATTGGAGCACATGCAATCCGCATTTTTAGCACAATCGAATGCGCTCTGATTGAGCAACATTGCGCGATCGCAACACACTCTCTCCTCGGAAACACACCTAGTTACAGAAGCGCAAACGAGAATGTGTTGTAGTGTGGCCTCACCCTTAGTTACTTGCAGTAGCCACAATTAGAGCTCTCCTGTGCCCATTGACAGCACATTCCCTTTCTGCATCTCCCATTTTTGATAAATAGGAAAATACACATCTTTGTGATACTATAATAGGTTCCCTTTCGAAATGTAATTAACTATGGCATTAGAAAAACCAAGAGATTGGGTACATATGGAGATGAGGATAGTACAGTTCTGTAGACTATGGTTTGCGGATATATATAATAATTTAAAGGGTTCCTGTGGTCTAAAAATTATTTTAGGTAAATAGACAGGGATTGCTTTCCTGAGTATTTTTGCTATTTACTTTTATTATTTATTTTACATAGTTTTAAAGATATTTACATTTTTTTACACTTTATGTGTAATATGATAGCAGCATCACCAGATCCCCTGCACTTCCTTCTTCCTGCTCTGAGATCATGTGACAGTCCCTCTTCTCTGTGTCTCCTCCTCCTCGTGGGCTGCATGGCCCCTCCCTTGCAGTCCCCTCGAAAGCCCCTGTGGACCCTCCCTCTCCTCCTTCAGTCACTGCAACTTGATCTCTTCCTGATTTCTTCTGCTTTCTCCTGCACTGAGCACGTGCCAACCACAGATTAGGAGGAACTAGTATTTGTGATCGCAGATTCAGAAGCTCCCGCCCCCTTTCTTATCAGTGATTTCTTCATATCTTGGGCTGTGAAACACGTAGAGGTAAAGGTAGGGATCTGGCCTTTCATTTAAAATCAATTTGTTTGGAGACCACAGTTTAAGGTTAGTTAAAGGGACATTAAGGGCTCAACCCCCACAGCAATTGAATGAACAAATACTATGTTCTTACTTATGTAACTAAGTGGTCCGGGTGCAAAATTGCCCCAGACCCTTCACCTCATAACGTTGCACACATTCATGGGTAAGTAAACCACACCGCTTACCCATCCATCCTGATAGCCCGGGTGCAGGCAGCCCGAGCCCGTCGTAAGGCTTAAAAAGTCAAAGGTAAGTAGAGTAGGGATCCGCACTAGGAATCCCACAGGAAATCAAACACCACTGCTTACTGCTGCATAAAGTTCTTTATTAATACACGCCTAAGTGTGACTATGACTAAATAGCAAGGATTTTGTATAATCTCCAAATAGTTTCCTGTTTCTAGATTATCTTTTTTAGTATAACCTAAGATGTTTTTAATTTGATCTTATTGTTGTTACACTGTTCTTGATATACACTTTCAGATACAATCAGGGGGATGAAGTAAATGTTCTTCTTCAGGGTTATTCAATAAAAGGTCTTATGGTTTAAAATGGTGCTAATTTTGCCCCAACCAATCAGATGTTAGCTTTTAATTTGAATACTATCAGGGAGATTCAATAAATGTTCTTATCGTTTAAAATGGTGCTAACCCAGCTTTTGGGCAAGTCACTACCAGTCAATCTGCCCCAGCTTTTGGGCAAGTCACCACCAGTCAATCTGCCCCAGCTTTTGGGCAAGTCACTACCAGTCAATCTGCCCCAGCTTTTGGGCAAGTCACTACCAGTCAATCCACCCCAGCTTTTGGGCAAGTCACTACCAGTCAATCCGCCCCAGCTTTTGGGCAAGTCACTACTAGTCATTCCGTCCCAGCTTTTGGGCAAGTCACTACCACCCAGACTGCCCCTGCTTTTGGACAGGCCACTATCAACCAGTCTGCACCCCCTTTTGGGCAGACATCCAATAACCAGTCTGCTTCTTTGTCAAGTCAGATTACTTCCAGTTCTAATATTACAAGTAATGTAAACTTTGGGAAAACCATGCCTGTGTTTAGCCAGATTAGTTCTGGATCTTCACCTTTGCTTAATCCGTCTGCTGCCAGGCAAAGTTCAATATTTGGGCAGGGTTCTTTAGGGCAAGGTTTTCAATTTGGGACATTAGCATCAACTCCGTCTTCCACTCGTTTTGTGCAGACATCAACCAACCAGAGTAATTTGTTTAGCCAAGCATCTGGGACTCAAACAACATTTAGTAACCTGGCTCCTGTAGATGACTTAGGGTCTGAAAAAGCTTTAGTTTCTGGAGAAAAAATATCAAATGTTTCCCAATTTGGGAAGATAAATTCAGAATCAGATTTAACACAGATGTCTGAATCTTTAGGAAACCAGGGAAGCATCTTTAAACCACCAGCAAATTCTACATTCAAGCCGATTTTTGGGACAGAAACATCTGGAAAGGTTCAGTTGCCTAGTCAAGTCCAGTCTGTTTACACTGGGTCTAGGTCATCAGGAGAAATGGATGGCAGTTCCACTTTCTCATTTACATCCTCGGATAACAAAAGCAAAGTTGAGACTCGGCCTGTATGTGGGAGTGTTGGTAGCAGTTTCTCAAGTTTTGTTAGTCCTACTGCTAACTCTGATACTCTGCATCAAGGTGAAATGTCTAAGACAGATGAGCCTCTAAAAGGGGTTAAGAGAAAGGAAGACATGGGCCGATCTCCTGTTAAACATGAACTTACAGGCTCAAGAGAACCAGGTTTAAATAGTGACCATCCTCCAGAAAAGAGGTCTAGCAGGCTGGGGCGACAGCTTAGAGGTGGTGCAAACTTGTATGTTAGGAGCTTGTATGATGTAGTAAAAAGTCAAATGAAGACTCAACCAAGAAAGGATTCAAACAAAGAAACAGAAACAGCTGCACAGCATCAGGATTCCCAGAATGAATCCGCCTCCAGTCACACAGTGGCTGGTAGACCCATTACTGAGCCTTCAGATGGCCAAACTACTTCCTTTAAAGTAATGTCACCTGCTAAATCAAACCAACAGTTATCTAGCAAATTCTATCCTCCTGCTACATTTAATGATCAAAAATCAAGCCATAACTATTTTGGAGTTGGGCCAATCCAACCACTTCTTTCTAGAGGCCACCTTACTGCAGGAATCAGTCAACAAAATTCTGAGAAAAGCAATCCTGCTTCCAGCTCAACTCATCTAGCACTGAACAGGGCGCAACCTTTTCAGGAAGGTCAGGTGCTCTCCTTAGACAAAATGGGTATGTTTGCAGTGTTAATGCTAACATAAGGGTTGGCCATTATTTTTATCATACTAATGTTCGTGTTGGTAAAGAGAGAATGTAATTGAAGCCATTGTAACAAACTCTTTTGTTAATGCATTTGTTTCTCATGGTGTCTATTCATAAATTAATTTTACTCTGCTACAAATGACTCAATTTCTGTTTTCCCAAAATCCTTGTCTGAACTTATTTATCTGATGTCTCTTGGGAGAGCTACTGATTGAAAAAATTATACTTTGTCTTGCTCCTCTTGTCTGCTCAAGAAGCTTGAGGGGGGGGAGAAGTTGTTTAAGATTAGTTCCTTTTAAGTTGGACTGCAGGTAACCATAGTTCTGTAAAACGGCACTACTGTGTTGGCTACTGTTTTTCCTCTCTTTATCACATATCTGTTGTATTCAATTAGATCAACTGGACTTGAAGTTTAGTTCTTGAAGACGTTTCGCTAGTCATCCGACTGGCTTTCTCAATTCAGAATGACTTGTACAAGAATCTGTGGCAATTATGTACCCTGGAAAATCCCAATTAGCATATCACAGCCAGGTGTTAAGGGCGTGATTAGTGGCTAAGAGGTGATATAGGAACGCCCAAAGTAAGGTGTCAAAACAGCATTGTACATGGCAGACAGATGGTGTCGAACCCCCCCACCTCTATTTAGGCTTGGTTTCTTTATTTTCACATAAATGGCCTCCTTAACACCTCTCTTGAACCAGTCATGTTCCTTTGCCAATATGTTAACATTACAATCTTCAAAGATATGTCCTTTATCCTTAAGATGCAGGTACACGGCTGAGTCCTGACCCGAGGAATTGGCTCTTCTGTGCTGGGCCATACGTTGATGCAGTTGCTGTTTGGTCTCCCCCACATACAAATCAGAGCATTCTTCACTGCACTGCACTGCATATATGATGTCGCTTTTCTTGTGTTTAGGTATTGGGTCTTTCGGATGTACCAATTGCTGCCTCAGTGTGTTGTTCGGTTTAAAGCAGACAGGGATACGGTGTTTTTTGAAAACTCTTCTTAATTTCTCAGAGACCCCTGCTACATATGGGATGGCCATGTTCTTTTTCCTGTCTTGCTTTTCCCCTTCACTGCTGGTATTCGTGTTCTTTTCTTTCCTTCTGCTTCTTTTGACAAAGGCCCAGTCTGGATATCCACAAGTTTTAAGGGCTCCTCTGAGATGTTTCATTTCTTTAGCCTTCGCCTCAGCTCTGTGTTGCAGGGTTCTGATGACCCCCAGCTTGTGATCTAAAGGGTGGTGGGAGTCAAACATCAAATACTGATCTGTGTGTGTTGGTTTTCTGTAAACCTCTACTTCCAGTTTACCATTCTCCCTGACTTCTACCAAGCAGTCCAAGAAAGCCAGTTTGTTGTTTTGTACCTCTTCCCTTGTAAATTTGATGTTTTGGTCTACCGCATTAATGTGTTCTGTGAAAGCTTGTACTTGGATTTTAACCCAGGTGTCATCCACATATCTGAACCAGTGGCTGGGTGCTAAGCCCTTAAGGGTATTAAGCGCCAGTTTTTCTACCTCCTCCATGTAAAGGTTGGCTACAATGGGTGAAACTGGAGATCCCATAGCACATCCATGTTTTTGCTTATAGAACTTATCCCTGTAATTGAAATAGGTGGTATTCAGGCACAAGTCCAGTAAGGCACACACCTGTTCTGGGTTGAGATCAGTTCTGCTGGTGAGAGTGCTGTCCTGGCCTAGCCGTTTTCTCACCATGACAACAGCCTCCTTGGTGGGTATACAGGTGAAGAGAGATGTCACATCATAGGACACCATAGTTTCTTCTGCACCGAGTACTATATCTTCAATCTTGTTGGTGAAATCCTGAGAGTTCTGGATGTGATGCTTAGAACTTCCCACCAATGGTTCTAAGATGTTGGCTAGGTATTTTGCCACCTTGTATGTTACAGAGTTGATGCTGCTGACTATAGGTCTTAGTGGTGCCCCTTCCTTGTGTATCTTTGGGAGTCCATATATGCATGGATGTGCCTCACCAGAGTAGAGGCGATGATACATTGCTCGATCAATGGCTTTATCCTTTTGCAGCTGTTGTAGTAAGTCTATGACGCTTTTCTTGTATCGGCTGGTGGGATCCCTTGTTAAAGCCTCATATGTGTTGTTATCGGCCAGGAGCATGGTCACCTTATCATGGTAGTCTGAGGTGTTGAGTACCACTGTGCATCTTCCCTTGTCTGCCGGTAGAATGGTGATACTAGAATCTTTCTTGAGAAGAGCCAATTCCTCGGGTCAGGACTCAGCCGTGCACCTGCATCTTAAGGATAAAGGACATACCTTTGAAGATTGTAATGTTAACATATTGGCAAAGGAATGTGACTGGTTCAAGAGAGGTGTTAAGGAGGCCATTTATGTGAAAATAAAGAAACCAAGCCTAAATAGAGGTGGGGGGGGTTCGACACCATCTGTCTGCCATGTACAATGCTGTTTTGACACCTTACTCTGGGCGTTCCTATAACACCTCTTAGCCACTATCCAATCACACCCTTAACACTTGGCTGTGATATGCTAATTGGGATTTTCCAGGGTACATAATTGCCACAGATTCTTGTACAAGTCATTCTGAATTGAGAAAGCCAGTCGGATGACTAGCGAAACGTCTTCAAGAACTAAACTTCAAGTCCAGTTGATCTAATTGAATACAACAGATATACCATGACCTGGATGAATGAGAACCATCATAAGCATAACTCTCTTTATCACATGGAATATACTGCACGAGTCCTAAAAGTATGATACATAGATAGTGAATGATTAGAACAAATAAGAGAAAACAGGTGCTACACCCCCTCACAAACTCAGTATCCGATCCTGACTTGTTAAGTATAAGGTGTATATTACACTTACTTATTAAAAGGAGTGGTCCGGGTGTATACCCGCCCCTAACCCTTCGCTGCAGCGATAAACGTGTGCTTCACGTATCTCCCAAGGCCCCATCCAGACATATACATGAGAGCCCAAATCACAGTATAGCATGCGTGTAACTCACCAAGTCTTACAGGTGGCCCAGGTGCAAGACAGCCCCGGACCCGTCGCTAGTCCGTATCATACAACTGAAAAGGAACAAAATAGATGGTGCCGCTGCACAAACTGGAACACACCACACATGGGCTTATGATTAAGGACCAGCTAGGTCCGAAACGCGCCAAGCCGTTTCACCTTAATAAATAGTTATATCACTACGGAGCTGTGTGGTGTGTTCCAGTTTGTGCAGCGGCACCATCTATTTTGTTCCTAGATAGTGAATGATGTTTACTTTTGGCTAGTTATTAAAACTATATTCCACAATGCAAATAAAAATCCGTTTTGTACTATTTAAGATTTATTTGTAGTATATATGACAAGTGTTTATCAAGTAGCCTATGAAAGGACTTTTTAAAAAAAAATTTTTGCCAGCAACAAATACTTTGCCTTTGGCTTTCTGGTCTTCTTCTTCTGGCTTTAGGCTGTGTTCACAGGAGGCGAAACAGTGGCAACCAATGTCTGTCGGCCCTTTGCCCTAATGGGTCAAAAAGGCGATCTGCCATGGTGGTAAATCACCGCCCATCGTGTGGTTGCGGTGGACAGACAGCCATGGCCATTTTTGGCGTAACACAGTGACTTGCCCTTGAATTCCTTCAAGAGCCAAGTCTCTGGATGTGCATGATGTCTGCTTCCAGGAATACTATGAACTCCCCTATCATAATGAACCCCTGTTTCAACCATCGGGCAACAAACAAAGCTGAATAAAATCACATACTATACAGAAGTAAGTATTCGCTGCTGGCAAAAATGTTATATATGCTGTAACTCTCCACTTGCATTCATTGGCTTGCTTTTCCATCTTCAGGTCCTGCTGTCAGGAGAGAGATATAGGGAGGTTTTGTGGGGTTTAGTCTTAATTTGTTATAAAAAAGATATGTGAGTCCTTGTGATGTGCTTTATTTTTGCGGGTAACTTTTCTGTGCTGGGAGGGAAAGGATTCTGGAAAATGTAGATTTCATCTTGGAAAATGGGTATATTTGTCAGTTATTATTTACAAAGATGATCTTATGATGTATTAATAAAAACCTTGAATAACAAAATTAAATGCATGCATAAAAAAGTGAAAGGCAGAATGGTTCTTTGTAGGGCTAGACAAATCCCAGGTAGCCAATGGTCATAGAAATTTACACCCGACAAATATCTTTTTAAATGCGTTTCTTTAAATGTCCAAGATTGCAGGAATTAAAGGATAACTATAATCTAAAATGTAACTTTTTAAAAATGGAAAGTACATGGGGCAGGGGGGTAGGATTGATTATTCCTACTTCTCAATATCATTTCGTTAAGGAGCTACAGCACATACAGTTTTAATTTGCCAGGTTAGACTTGGACTAGTCTTGTATTAAAGATTGTGCTGAAGCCAGGAGGAAGACTGTCAGAATCCATTTTCTTTGGGCTGATGCTTCTCACAGAAACAATAGGGAGGTAAGAATTACCTTCCCTATATCCCTGTCCCAAGTACTTTACACACATAATTATCCTTTTAAAGTTGGTTATCCTTTAAAAGTTTAGACCTTAAGACAAGCAGATTTAGCATTAGAATCTGGAGGGGGTTCCATAAATTTGTAGGCTTTTCTGGCTCCATTTATTTTGCCCATGTCCAGTTTTATATCGCAGTTATTTTTAATACCATATTCACTTTTAACACTGAACTATTTATTAGCCTGTTGTTTGTTGTGTTTTGTCCTACTAGGTCTCGCAAAAACGCCATTGCGACGGGCACGACGTGCCGACAGTGGCACAAGATCGGACAGAACAACACCTCTGTCTCCGAATGATTCGACTGTCATTCACGTGACCAACATACCCCCTCACCTTAATCAAAAGCCAGACTTGGAAATTTTTTTCAAAAAAGCTGGAGAAGTGCAGCGTGTGTACTGCAAACCTGCTCGTAAAATGGCCATAGTCCACTTCAGTAATCATGTAAGCTTGAGAGTAAAACATGAAGGGTAGTTAAAAAAATAACATGTAAGGGTATAACAAGGAGGAAAGGGGGAATATCCCTTTAGTATTCTCTTTAGGACCTATAACTTATAGCACCTATCTGATTTGGCTCCATCCCATTCTATATGCAGATGGTCTAATTGGAAGATGAACTCTTCCTATACAAGGCACATCTCCTTGACCAAGGGTTTTAGATGCTCACCCTGAGTACATCAGAAGGGAGGGTGGGTATCACTTTAGTTCTCCTATGGAGAAATTTGGCCTAAAACCTTTTCCTTACTTATAGTTCAGAAACTGCTAATTAATACTATTTTTTTCCCATCCAGAGTGTACAGTATAAATTTTTAGACTAATTTTTGTTTATTTTTTTATTGTCCATACACTCGGTTGAATCAATTGGAATGTCAAGCAGGGTGTCTATGTTAATTGCTTATGATTCCCTGGTGGATCATTTTTGCTACCGACAGGAATGTTTGCAGGTATGTTTAATAGTGTATGGCCAGCATTAGTCATGCTCAGTGTTTACCCTGGAAAAGAAAGACAATCTGTCTAATGTGCTACTCTTAATCTGCTTCTGCTAAGGGGATGATGTAGTGAGAGTAAAGGTAACTATAAGATCTGCTCTAGTGTAAATGTTTACTGTTTTACACTGTTAAATCTTTGGTGAGTAATTAAAAATGCAAGTTAGGTTGTCTATCAAGTGATGTAGCCCATGCTAACATAATATTACATAGATTTTTACAATGCTGGAATATATTGCCTCTCCTTAGATTATTGCAATGAATAAAATAATTATCTTATTAAACTGCTTAATTAAAAAGGTGCAGAAGATTGCCTGCATTATTAATGTGCAGCAAACAATCAGATGTTCTGTAATGAGAGTAAACCAGTAAAATGCTAACATGATTGCATCAGCAAATAGCTGTTGGACAGGGCATGGTATTCCTTCCTACACAAATATGACTTTCGTATGTGCAACCTTATCTTTTGTAAACCTTGTGTTCAATGAATTATTCTGTTTTCATTCCAAATCAGAATTCTGCTCTTGCTGCAAAGAAAATGGCAAAGAAACTTGACAAAGATGTAATCATATTTTTTCAGAAAAAGAAAGGTAAGTTCAAATGAAAAGCTTTTATTTATTTCCAGTTAAGATTAATCAGCACTTGAGTGAATAAGTACCTGTTTCCTAGAGAGATATCTATGCAATCAAGTTATTAATACCAAATAAAACCTAACCTAACATTATTTCCGTAATCTTGCCCAGAAATGAAAGCAAAAAACAGGTGATAAATCCCCAAATATTATCCTTTATAAGGATCCAGGCCCCAACCTAATTTGTACTCCACTCAAAGCATGTGATTATTTGACGAAAATACTTAAATGGGAACTGAGGTCTCCATACAATTGCCATCTATTAAAAAGAGTTCACTTCTACCCTTTAAAATGATTGCCAGATTATACTTCTGCAGATATTTAATTAGTTCTATTTCTTTCTGTCAAAGGTATCTGCCTCCTTACTCTGCTCAAAGAGCTTTTTATGCTAGAGCATGTGCAGAGGAGGCAGCAGGGGAAAGAGCAGTTGATCATTGGTTGTGAAGTCAGCAGCCACAGCCTTGATTGATTGCATGGAGTGAGGGGCCAGCTTATTCTACCATAATGGGGACAATAATTATCCTTGAATATCTGGTTAGTAATGCGGTGCAAAATATATCCATTTGGTTTGGAAGCAGGTAACTGACAATTGACCAGCTTTTTGTTTTAAGTGTAAGAATGACCTTTAAAGGGTCACGAAACTCCAAAGATAACTATTAAAAAATAGTAGATAGGAGCTATTTTTGTCTGAAGCTGGCATTTGAGTCTTTACTTTCACAGAGCTAAGCTAATCGGTATTCTACTGTTTATAGGTTTGATGATGGAGATCTGTTTCCATGCAAATCAAAGAAAGCTTTCCAAGAAAATATCCATGTGATCTCTGGGGAAGGTATGGGTAGGAACTGATCAGCGGTATAGAGATCTTTTCTTATGCTTTCACCAGTATTAGGAAAAAGCATAAGAAAAGACCTCTATAACGCTGATCAATCAAAAGAATTACAATATGTTCAAGCAAACTTGCCTCTTAAAAACAAGTTTGTTCAAAAATACAGGCTTGAAAGCAAAGACTTAAAAAGAAAATACAGCACCATTTCATATTAGGCTATCCATATTGATCACCTAAATATTGATCTGTGCATGGGGAGGGGATCACTTGGAAATGCTTTTCTGTTGTGTTAAATGTACACTCTGTGCTTAAAAAAGGAATCTGAAATGTTCCCTACTTCTTGTTGGTTTTCCTACCATAAAATGTTACAAAGCAAATGAGCGCAAAATCCTGAAACCACTTCTGACACAGAATACATGCAAAGTACTAAATTCTGCTCATACTTCAAGGATGTTTTTAGTTAGGGGTGATTAAATCAATGTCTTTCTGTGTGATTTCTTAATAATAATGCAGAATACTGATTTTTTTTTTAGGCCCTAATAAGAAGGTAGATTTTCCTGCTAATAATGACCAGGGGAAAGAAAGACTGAGTGAAGATCAAACAAATGCCTCACCTGGAATCAAACGACTGCTCCGGGAGCTGCCAGTTGTTGGAACTGCTAAATTGTAAGCTCATGGATTTTCCACATATGCTAGACCCTTTTTTATAAATACAGATTAAGGGTGAGGCCACACTGCAACGCACAGGAATCGCGCGCGTTATCGCACGCGATTGTGTGCGCGATTCTTGCGCGTTTCACGTTTTGCACATGCGTTTCCGCCTTGTCGCGTTATGGACACGCATGCGTTTACGCACCAAAAATGGTGAACGCATGCGTTACCAAAACGCGAACGGACGCGCAGTCGCATGCGCATCGGAAATCGCGGGAATTTTCGCGTTCCCGCGATTTCCATTTTAGCGAAAATTGCGGGCGCAAACGCGAGCGCGAAACGTGTGCACAAACGCACGAAAAACGCGCTACTGTGGCCTAGCCCTTAGTTCTGCCAAAAAGTCACTGTTGCTTTCATTGGTGTCACTGTTTTACACCCGCAGATCCCCAAAGAAGAAATCAATATTCTCTAAAGCTCTACAATATGACAAGGAAGTTTCTGAGTTCCAGTCTCCACCTTCTGATACCATAGCACTTCCACCATCACTTTCGCTTCTTGTGGGAACAATTGCAGAGACCACAGAGGACAAGTACCGCCTTTTGGATCAGAGGGATAAAATTTTAAGACAAGGTGGGTTCCTCTTTTCAGAATGATTGTATCTGTTGAATTCAGTAAGGTCAACTGGACTTGATGTTTAGTTCTTAAAGGGCATGTCCACCCCAAACCTAAGATTTAACCCCCACTCTGTAGTTTAAAATAAAACTTACCTTACATCTCTGCTCCTTATGGTTCTCCAGCTATGCCTTTTTAAAATTCAGAAAAGTGCAGATTAGAAGCTGTCAGGTGACTCATCCGGTGCCCATTTCTTCCTCAACCTCAGCAAGGCAGTGACCTGCGCCTATAGTCTCACATCCTATTCTTAACCTATTCGAAACACCATATGTAAAAGGATTTATATCCAAAGCATATACACTATTAATGCACGCTCAGGTGGCCCCCTTATGACTCCTGATTAAAATCTTGGCAGAAATACATCCCCACACTAACTGCTAAAGAAAGGGAAGAAACAGCGGAATCACGTGTTTTGGCCTCCCCGGCCGCAAAAAATAAAGTGATACAATTCTATATACTGCAGCAAGCGTATCTGACACCCATCTCCTTGAGCCACATGCTAGGAAGGGAGAACAAGCAATTGCCCAAAATGTTCGACCACTAGAGCATCATTCTGGTATCTTTTATGGGAATGCCCCCAGATACAAAGATTCTGGACACGACTGACAGAGCATTTATCTGATTTGGTTCAGTACAGAATCCCCCTCGAACCCAAACTCTGCATATTCGGAGTTCATTATTACATCAAGCCCTATTCTATGCCAGAAAAGCTAGAGTAGGCCAATGGAAAACACTGATTAACAACGACCTTCCATTTTTAAGGTTAATATACATTGGCAGAGGCTGTCTAGCTAAATTCAGTAAAATATGGTCCAACTGGGATCAATAAGAAGGGGGCAACCATTTAAACATTGATGTACTGCCCTGTAGAGACAAGAGAGAGACCATCACCATTACTAAACTACCCTTAGAACTCCGAAAGTCTACCCAAGTAGCTGCTCCAACCTAAATACTACTAAGGAGACACCTCAACAATTACTCCTGAATACAAAACTCAAAATGTCAGGCAGGAATAATCACCCTGACTAAGAAAAAGTCTAAATACCCCCTTAACAATCTCTATTCCTAGCAAATAGTTGCAATAGTTATGTTGTAAATAGTTTGTTAGAATAAGAATAAAACAATATCTCCTGCTTATACCATACAGGTAAATATTGCCGACAAAGAACAAACTACTCTTTGACAATTGCATTACATAAGAATGTGTATATTTTTGATAAGCTATGCCAGTGTATCAATAAAACGGAGTTTAAAAAAAACAAAAACATATTCCTTTTCCTCAAGATGCAGGTACACGGCTGAGTTCTAACCCAGGGAATTTGCTCTTCTGTGCTGGGCCATACGTTGGTGCAGCTTCTGTTTTGGTCTCTCCCACATACAAATCAGAGCACTCTTCACTGCACTGCGTCTATAATGTTGCTATTCTTATGTTTTGGTATTGGGTGTTTCGGATGCACCAGTTGCTGCCCATGTGTGTTGTGTGGTTTAAAGCAGACAGGGATACGGTGTTAATTGATTCTACTTAATTTCTTGGTCTCTGAGAATGTCATTGAACGCAACAGCGCCTACCCGGTCACGTCTATGCGAGTGTGCCCGGTGATGTAACCACCAGGATATCTCGTGCCTTCCTTTTCTCCAAAAATCCAGAGATTTCCCTGTGTTATATTTTGGGCACACACCGTTATGTCACAGGGCGTGTGCGCATGGATGTCGCCAGGCGGGCGTGGTCTCACACATTGCCGTCACTGGGCAATCAAGCCACTCCAAAAGCTGCTTTATTCTTTGACACCCTATTTGGTACATATATGCACATTTTGGGGAGCAGTCCTACTAAAAAGATTACACTGGAGGAGGAAGTCGGCAAACTTCAGGGACGGAAGGTAGGAGATGGGAGGGGAATAGGCTAAAAAAAATTCCAATTGTTCCAGTCTTTTAATGAAAAGTCAAAACGTGAAGGTTTTTGGGGGGCTCCATGTGAAAATCTATTAAAACCATCAGGGATGCCCAACCTGCGGCCCTTCTACAACAAAAGAATGCTGAGAGTTTTCAAACATATAGTGGGACAAAAGTTGGATATCCCTGATTTACATAATGAGCATGATTATTATGTAGTTGTAATGCCTGAGTTCAAAGGGCATGTCAAACCTTAAAAGCATTGGAATTTTTTTTTTCCACCACCAAATTTCATCATTTTGCCCCACCTGGCTACTTTTTTTATGCCATTTGGCTGGGGAAAATTTCTGGGCAGAACACTGACAGCCCACCACTGGCTCCTCTGACAGGTCCTGACCATTACCGCCTTTACTTAACTATAGCGCGCATGTACACTAATGAGAACTATAGTTAAATAAAGCCGGAGAGATGTCAGAGGAGCCAGCAGTGGATTGCAATCCACAACTGGCAGCTCCTGGAGAAAGGGCTTGCCTAGCTCTTAAGATTTGACACAAGGATCAATCATATTCCTGACCAGCAGACTGACGATCAATTTCTTTTATCTATTGCTCATGTTTAGTGAATATTATTTATCTACCTGTGTGAACCATTAATGATGTAAATTCCACCTCTTTTTTTTAAAGGGCATGTCCACCCCCAAAACTATAATCCCCCCATCTACCCTCCCCACAACCCATACGGATTCAATACTTAGCTCATAGAAAAATTGTTATTCTGAACTTAGTTTTCCAGATGCCATTTCAGTGCTACGGTGTCCATTTTAGGACATCATCAGGTGTCAGGTATCAGGTGTCAGGTATCAGGTGTCGGGTATCAAGTGTCAGGTATCAGGTGTCGGGTATCAGACATCAGGTATAGGGTGTTGGGTATCAGGTATCAGGCATCGGGTATCAGGCATCGGGTATCAGGCGTCAGGTATTGGGTGTCAGGTATCGGGTGTCAGGTATCAAGTGTCAGGTATCGGGTATCAGGTATTGGGTATCAGGTGTCAGGTATCGGGTATCAGGTGTTAGGTGTCAGGTATCAGGTATCGGGTGTCAGGTATCAGGTATCGAGTGTCAGGTATCGGGTGTCAGGTGTCAGGTATCAGGTGTCAGGTATCAGCTATCGGGTGTCAGGTATTATATTTTGTGTATTAAGCTGGCCATACACTAAGCAAACATTAAATAGGTTAGACATTAGACAGATTAGCAAAATGTGACCTAGCTTTTGGGGAATAACATTAAAAGTTTTTTAATAGAGATGGACATACCCTTAACAACCAGTAAGTGAAGATAAATGTGTGAAAGAGTATGTACCTGTATCTGTGTGGGGGTGGGAGGTATTAGTGTTTGCATTTACGACCATGAAACTAATTGTTTTGATGACATGACCCTTAGGCTGAGGCCACACAGCAACGCACAGGAATCGCGCACACAATCGCGAGCATTATCGCACGCGATTGTGTGCGCGATTCTTGTGCGTTTTGCTTTTTCACCATTTTGCGTTACCAAAACGCTAATGGACACGCAATCACATGCGCATCGGAAATCGCGGGAATTTTCAGCTTCCCGTGATTTGCATTTTAGCAAAAATCGCAGGCGCAATCAACGCGTGCGCAAACACGCGAAAAACGCGCTAGTTTGGCCTAGCCCTTAAACCTCGAAATATCCATATTAGAAGATTGTACCGTTTATGGGAAAAAAAATATCCTGATATTTGCCAATAATGCAGTAACCCTTCCACCGATTCCTTAGCTAGCTAAAATAGAAAGAACAGTAATTTAGCTTTTCAAGCCAAATTAAAAAAAAAATAAAAAAAAATAAATATATATATATAATATATATAATAATTAAGCTGAAAATAAGCACCATCTATTGCAAAGTCTGCACATGTCCCTAAATGTACAGAAAAACACATCTTTGTGTCATTCCTCATGTTTCAGGTTTCATGTATCAGAGTCAGGTATCATTCATCAGTTATCAGAGTCAGGTATATATTGATTTTTTTTTTATTTTTTTTTTTCATTTGGCTGAAAAGCTAAATACTGGTCTTTCTATTTTAAGCTAGCTAAGGAATCGCGGGAAGGGTTATGCAGTTATTGGCAAATATAGGATATTTTTTTCCATAAACGGTACAATCTTTTTTTATAATATGGATATTTCGAGGGTTTAAGGGCTAGGCCAAACTAGCGCGTTTTTGCGCTGGCCCTTGCGCACGCGGTTGATTTGACGCCTCGATTTTGCTAAAAATGCAAATACGGGAAAGCTGAAAATTCCCGCGATTCCGAAATGAGCATGGATTGCGTTGTCCATTAGCGTTTTGGTAACGCAAAAATGGTGAAAAAAAAAGCAAAACGCACAGAATCGCGCCACAATGCGTGCGATAATGCTCGCGTTGTGGCGCCGATTTCCTGTGCGTTGTGCTGTGTGGCCTCAGCATAAGGTCATGTTCATCAAAACAATTAGTTTCATGGTCGTAAATTGCAAACACTAATACCTCCCACCCCCACCACGAACAGGGTACATACTCCTACACACATTTATCTTCACTTATGGTGGGTAAGGGTATGGTACACTTCTATAAAAAATTTTTTTAATGTTATTTCCCCAAAAAGCGAGGTCACATTTTGCTTAATTGTCTAATGTCAACCATTTATGTTTGCTTGTGTATGGCCAGCTTAATACACAAAATCTATACTGACCCCGATAGATGTACCGGACACACCTGGATACCTGACACCTGACACCCGATACCCGGACACTCGATACTGATACCTGGACACCCGATACTGATACCTGACACCTAAACACCTGATACCGATACATGACACCTGATTACCAAGACCTGATACACCGATACCTGACACTTGATACCTGACCAACCGATACCTGACCACACTATACCTGACGCTGTTACCCGTGCCTCGATACCCGATGCGATACCTGGATACCAACACCCTATACCTGATGTTCTGATACCCGAAACCTGATACCGGACACTTGATACCCGACACCGATACCTGACACCTGATACCTGACACCTGATGATGTCCTTAAAATGGACCCGTAGGTGTGAACTGATCGCTCCCATGGTCACAGCTTCCTTAAATGGTTACTTCTTAATTTGCTTGTTTATACAAAATATTCAAGACTGTTCCAGTTTATATGGTTAATGACAAAAAGGATGAGAGAAAAAACCACACTGCTATTGCGCTAAACTTTGAGGTAGATAAAACTGTAGTTATTGATTGTTATATTACCAATATTACAGTGACATTTCGATGGTGAAACTATGACCCCTTTCTTAAGCTTCTGTGGCAATTCATGTGAGATGGTGTAGATTGTACAGATGCCTGTCTCTTAATTATCATTCTTTTTAAGCAGGTTACGGATCGAATGCCAATTGTGTTGTTTCTTATGAATGGTCTGTGCCCCCAAGTCCAGCTTGGATTACCCTGGACCACCACCAGCTCCAATAAGTCCCTGCCTACATTCCCACAGGGCCTGAACCACTAGTAACAGTTATCACCTATTACCCTGCATAAAGCTTTAACTGCCTGAACTATAGCCCAGATTCATTTATAGTTTTTTTTCTAACAGCAGTAGTTTGAAAGAAGGACAAACACTGACACACGGACGTTAGCAAAAACACTATCTAAAAAGCTACTCTTACCAGGTTTCAAATGTGTGCGATTTACCCAGGACAGCACTGCCGGCGCGCAGCGCTCCTGCCCCTTTCTTTAACATTGGCTAACTGATTGACAATCAGTTAGTGCAAACGTTAAGGATTCTTTGCGGCGGCGCGCAAGATCCGGAACAGGACACTTGCGCAGCCGTCGCAAAACTATTTACCAGAGGCTGAGCGGGCTGCGGGGGCTCTTAAGGACTTAAGATTTAACGTTCACTGTTATAGCTGGCGTTTGTTAAATACCCGATCAGTGGCGGCTCTGGGTGAACTCCCTAAAAGTGTTTACTGAGAAGCTAAAAATAGAGGGCTGTAAGAGAAAAACTATGGGCAATATTCAACCTAAAGGAAAGGAAGAAGTTAAGGGCTTTGTACTCGTTCCTTTAACTAAAGCGGGTACACACGATGAATATTTCGGGACGATTAACCGATCATTCAGTGTATCGGTTGTTGGCCAAAATATAATTTCGAATAATTATCAAACCAATAGTAGTTAAGATGTAGTACAATAGTAGTCTGCCACCAACAAGGTGGTAGCAATAGACAATAGGGGGGGAAGTTGTATAAAACAAAGTAACAATTTTGGAGGTATATATATATGTATCTGTGCAATCTATATCTCATAAACAAATGATATATAGATCAAGCAACTGGGAACTTATTTAAGGTACATTTATTCTATTAACTGGATGCTAGTCTATGCAGTTTGGCCATCTTGGCAGCCCGTATCAGGAAACCACAGTCGTGTTGTTGGAGATCTAAGGCTTTAACATACAACATATCATTAACGGGGTGATAAATCCGCCCCTCTCTGGCTGACCAATAGTGACATTAAACCCTTCAAGCAATAAGTAACTAGTGCTAATGTACCTATCATAAGGGACAAATCGTGATCAGAATTCGCCACCACTTTATATTAAATTTACAACTTAACATTTAAATGCATGACTACAGTGCAAATAAAGATCCAATATAAACATTACAGGGAGATTAAATAAAAGTTCTTATCGTTTATCTGTTGTATTCAAGTAGATAACTGGACTTGAACTGTAGTTCTGAAGACGTTCTCGCTAGTCATCCGACTGGCTTTCTCAATCAGGAATGACTTGTCAAGAATCTGTGGCAATTAGTACCCCTGGAAATCCCAATTAGCATATCAACATGCCAGGTGGTAAGAGGTGTTATGGTGATTGGATAGTGCCTAAGAGTGTTATAGGAACGCCCAGAGTACGGTGTTAAAACAGCATTGTACATGGCAGACCAGGTTGGTGTCGAACCCCCCCATACTATTTACGGCTTGGTTTACTTGATTGCCACATAAATGGCCTCTTAACCACCTCTATTGAACCAGTCACGTTCCTTCGCCAGTATATGTGAAACATTACAATCTCAAAAGGTATGGTTCCTTTATCCTTAGATGCAGGTACACGGGCTGAGTACGGACCCAGGAATGGCTATTCTGTGCTGGGCCATACGTTGATGCACAGTTCTGTTTGTCTACCACACGTACAAATCAGAGAATTCTTCACTGCACTGCACTGCAATATGATGTCGCTTGCTATTGTGTTTAGGTATGGGTCTTTCGGATGTACCAATTGCTGCCTCAAGGGGGGGTGTGTGTTCGGTTTTTAAAGCAGACGGGAAACAGTGTTTTTTGAAATTTTCTTAATTTTCTCGGAGACCCCTGTACCTATGGGCATGACCATTTCTTCATCCTGCTTGCTTTCCCTTCAATGTTGGTAGTCGTGTTCTTTTCTTTCCTTCTACTCTTTGGGACAAAGGCCCAGTCTGGATATCCACAAGTTTAAGGGTGATCCATCTGAGATGTTTTCATTTCTTTAGCCTTAGCCTATGTGCTAGTGGGATGTTATCGGCTATGTTTTGGTGTTGAGGGTTTGATGACACCAGCTGGTGATCTAAAGGGTGGTGGGAGTCCAAACATCAAATAATGATTGTGTGTGTTGGTTTTCTGTTAAACCTCTACTTCCAGTTACCATTTTCCTTAACTTCTACCAAGCAGTCCAAGAAGCCAGTTGTTGTTTTGTACCTCTTCCTTGTGAATTTTGATGTTTGTTCTACAGCATTTAATGTGTTCTGTGGGAAAGCTTGCTGTACTTCATTTGGTGGAATTTTTAACCCAGGTGTGGGGGTCTCGAGGGGAAATTAAGAAGAATAGAATTTCAAAAAAAAAAACGCACCGATCCCGGTATGCTTTGAACCGCGAACAACACACTGAGGCAGCAATAAGCAATGGTACATTCCGAAAGACACAATACCTAAACACAAGAAAGCGACATCATCTATGCAGTGCAGTGCCAGTGAAGAGTTGTTTGTCTGTGGGGAGAGAGACCAAACAGCAAACTGCATTCAAGTATGGCCCCCCCAGTAACAGAAGAGCCAAGTTCCTGGTCAGGGACTCAGCGTGTACCTGCCATCTTAAGGATAAAGGGACATACCTTTGAAGAATTGTAATGTAACAACTGGCGAAGGAACGTGGACTGGTTCAAGAGAGGTGTTAAGGAGGCCCATTTAGTGAAAAAATAAAGAAACCAAAGCCTAAAAATAAGAGGTGGCGGGGGGTCAAACCCAACTGTCGCCATGTTACAATTGGCTGTTTTAACACCCTTTTACTCTGGGCGTTCTAGAAACACCTCTTAGCAACATCCAATCACCCTTAACACCTGGCTGTGCTATGCTAATTGGATTTTCCAGGGTAATAATTGCCACAGCTTCTTGTACCAAGTATTCCTGAACTTGAGAAAGCCAGTCGGATGGACTAAGCGAAACGTCTTCAAGAACTACTTTCAAGTCCAGTGATCAATTGAATACAACAGATAACCATGACCTGGAGAATCAGGAACCTTCACAAAGAAATTTCTATAGTAAAATGGTGCTAACTTGCCCCAACCACATCAGACTGTATTTAACATTTGAAAGCTAAATCTGATTGGTTGGGCAAAATAGCACCATTTTAAAAGATAGAACATTTATTGAATCTCACTGTAGTTATTCAAATTAAAAGCTAACATCTGATTGGTTGAGGCAAATTGCACCATTTAAACACAGAAGACCTTTTATTGAATAACCCTGAGCAGAACATTGACTTTCATTCCCCACTGATTGTATATGAAAGGGTCTATCAAGAACCGTTGGTAACAACATAAGATCAAATTAAAAACATCTTAGGTATACGAAAAAAGATAATCTAGAAAACCAGGAAAAATATTGGAGATTATACAAAATCTGGCTATTAGTCTAGTCACACTAGGCGTGATTAATAAAGAACTTTATGCGCAGTAAGCGTGGTGTGTGATTCTGTGGGATCCTGTGGCGGATCCCTTACTATACGTACCTTTGACTTTGTAAGCCTTACGACGGGCTCGGGATGCCTGCCCCGGGCATTAAGGATGGATGGGTAAGGGTGTGTGGTTTACTTACCATGAATGTGTGCAACGTTATGAGGTGACAGGGTCTGGGGCAATTTGCACCCGTGCACCCGGACCCCTTAGTTACAAAGTAGAACATGTATTTGTTCATTTTCAATTTGCAGTGTGGGGCGTTGGAGCCCAATGTCCCTTTAACTACCCTTAAAATGTGGTCTCAAAAACAAATTGATTTTGTTAACATGAAGGCAAGGATCCCTACCTTTACCTCTACGTGTTTCCAGCCCAACGCCAAGATATGAAGGGAAATCACTGATAAGAGGAAAGGGGGCGGGAGCTTCTGAATTGCGATCACAAATACTAGTTCCTTCCTAAATCTGTGGGTTGGCAAGTGCTCAGTGCAGGAGAAAGCAGGAAGAAGAAGAAAAATCAGGGGAAGAGACAAGTTTGCAGTGAATGAAGGAGGAGAGGGAGGGAGGGTCCACCAGGGGCTTCGAGGGGACTGCAGGGAGGGGCCATGCAGCCCACGAGGAGGAGGCGACCACAGGAAGGGGAACTGTCCACATGATCTCAGAGCAGGAAGCAGGAAGTGCAGGGGATTCTGTTGATGCGGCTATCATAGTACACATAAAGTGTAAAAAACTGTTAACTATCTTTAAAAAACTTATTGTAAAATAAATAATAAAAGTAAATAGCAAAAAACTTCAGGGAAAGCAAATCCCTGTCTATTTTACCTAAAATAATTTTTAGACACAGGAACCCTTTAAATTATTATAATATCCGCAACCCCATAGTCTACAGAACTGTTACTATCCTCATCTCCGATGTACCCAATCTCTTGTTTTTCTAAGCCAGAGTTATTACATTTCGAAAGGGACACCTATTTATAGTATCACAAAAGATGTGTATTTTCCTATTTATCAAAAATGGGAGTTGCAGAAAGGGAATGTGCGTTCAATGGGGCAGGAGAGCTCTAAATTGTGGCTACTGCAAGTAAACAAGGGTGAGTCCACACACTACAAACACATGCTCGTTTGCGCTTCGTAAACTAGGGTGTTGTTCCGAGGAGAGAGTGTGTGCGGATCGCGCAATGTGCTCAATCAGAGGCATTCGATTGTGCAGATAAAAAGTGCGGATTTGCATGGGCTCCAATTAATGGACCACATGCGCAGCTCATGGCCGCGTACTAGTGGTGGCCACATCCAGTAGCCACACTAGTGTGCGCTTTAAAAGCGCAACGGGAGCCGCGATGCAGTAGTGTGGCCTAGCCCTTTATGGGAGTAGGCCGGTGCCCCGGAGTGTACAAAACAAACACTAAGCATAAAGAGAGGAGCAAGAAATGTTGGGGGTGAGTGCATCACTCGACGCCACGTCTTAGAGAAACTGGACTTGAAGTTTAGTCTTGAAAACTTTTCGCTAGTCATCCGACCGGCTTTCTCAATTCAGAATGATTGTACAAGATCGGTGGCAATTATTTTAAAGGCCAGATTGTTTCCCAGTTTAATTGACCTTCCAGTGTTCCTGGTCAGGAGATATTAGGGGTGACAGGCTAGCAGTCTGAGCATGCAAGTAACAACTTTGGAAAATACAACTTGCATCCAAACAAAAAAACAAGGAAGTAATATTAAACTGCTATGACATTATTTATGTAGCCACAGAAATTATCACATTTACCAATACAAACACCTTATACATTAGATATATTCCTTTACAGGATTCTATTAATTTAAGAGCACACGCTCTTCTATAACACAAACAAAGTCGCAATAAAATGATTTTACTGCCCTTCGTACAGATGGTGCACATGGGGGGCTGTTTCTCAAGAATTAAACATTGTCAACATCCCAAACATGCCCCCCCCTGGATTCTTGATTATCTGGTAAAGTGGTGAGGGTGACACAAATGTTTTTGACCTCTGTCCCTGTGAAAGTCACAAGACAAACCACAGTCATTACAATTTAGATGAATGGACTAAGAAAGTGGTAAAGAGGCAAGAATGAGCAACTGAGAATTGCTTACATGCGCCTTGATAACCAGGCGCGTTGCGAGAAGACAATGGCACGGGGGTCAATGGTATTGTGATAGGACTCAGAGTAGATTTTAAATAACCTGGAAATTTTAATTTTAAACCTTTTTTTACCAGAAATCTATCAATCGGGAAACAAGGGCGTAGACCCCACACGAATGGACGCAGGGCCCTGACCCACCCTCCCCGGGTCCAGGAATAGCTGTTTTAAACAGCTGTTGTGCGTATTAAAAGGGAAATATGCGTGATCCGCTTGTTAAAGGACCTTACTGAACGACACCTTGTTTCCTTCATGGGCACAGTCAGTTGTTTAAAAAAGTGATGGGGAATTTGCATAGGGCCTCTCCTTCTCCCCCCCACCGTGATGGTTGAATTGCCAACGATTCCGCTGTGGGAGGGTCAGAGATAAGACCTTTCACTTTCATTAGCGTGTTTTTTGCCTTTTTTCCTAATCGATTTTATAAATTCGTTTTTTAAATTAGAACATGTTTCGTAATTTTTCTAAGTATTAATATATTTAAATGTAGGACACGCTTATTAATTTGAAAATTATGTCACTTGCTGTTGACGGTTTAGCACCCCCAAAATATTGCCAATCTGTTGACATCTATACATGTCAAACCCCAAGAAGACCCACCCCAATTCAAGACTATGGGGGCATCGAGATCATTGTTAACAGTGACTCGAATATGTTCTGGCAATTAGTCTAATTTTTTTACAATATTTAGTCAAGCCACAGAAAATCCACAAAATATGGTCGAAGCGCTCACGTCCCTCCCATCTTATAAACAAATCATCAATATAGTGACTGTTCTCCACGTCTAATTTTCAAGAACTAAAACTTCAAGTCCAGTTGCTCTAACTGAATACAACAGATCTGCCTTTAAAGAAAGTATTTTTAAAAAGGGATATATTAGCACTCACCCCCTAATCTCCCTAGGGATAGGCCACACTAAGCATCGCGATGCCGATTGCGCTTTAAAGCGCACACTAGTGTGGCTAATTGATGTGGCCCCCCACTAGTACGTGCCTGAGGCGCATGTGGTCCATATTGGAGCACATGCAATCCGCATTTTTAGCACAATCGAATGCCCTATGATTGAGCAACATTGTTGCGCGATCGCAAACACACTCTCTCCTCGGAAACACACCTAGTACAGAAGCGCAAACGAGAATGTGTTTGTAGTGTGGCCTCACCCTTAGTTACTTGCAGTAGCCACAATTAGAGCTCTCCTTGCCCATTGACAGCACATTCCCTTTTGCACTTCCCATTTTTGATAAATAGGAAAATACACATCTTTGTGATACTATAATAGGTTCCCTTCGAAATGTAATTAACTATGGCATTAGAAAAACAAGAGATTGGGTACATAGGAGATGGGATAGTACAGTTCTGTAGACTATGGTGTTGCGGATATATATAATAATTTAAAGGGTTCCTGTGGTCTAAAAATTATTTTAGGTAAAATAGACAGGGGTCTTTCCGGTATTTTTGCTATTTACTTTTATTATTTATTTTACATAGTTTTAAAGATATTTACATTTTTTTAACACTTTATTGTGTAATATGATAGCAGCATCACAGAATCCCCGCACTTCCTTCTTCCTGCTCTGAGATCATGTGACAGTCCCTCTTCTCTGTGTCTCCTCCTCCTCGGTGGCTGCATGGCCCCTCCTTGCAGTCCCCTCGAAAGCCCCTGTGGACCCTCCCTATCCTCCTTCAGTCACTGCAACTTGATCTCTTCCTGATTCTTCTGCTTTCTCCTCACTGAGCACTGTGCCAACCACACGATTAGGAGGAACTAGATTTGTGATCGCAGATTCAGAAGCTCCCGCCCCCTTTCTTATCAGTGATTTCTTCATATCTTGGGCGTGACAACACGTAGAGGTAAAGGTAGGGATCTGGCCTTTCAGTTAAATCAATTTGTTGGAGGACCACAGTTTAAGGTTAGTTTAAAGGGACATTAAGGGCATCAACCCCCACAGCAATTGAATGAACAAATACTATGTTCTTACTATGTAACTAAGTGGTCCGGGTGCAAAATTGCCCCAGACCCTTCACATCATAAAGTTGCACACATTCAGGTAAGTAAACACACCGCTTACCCATCCATCCTGATAGCCCGGGTGCAGGCCAGCCCGAGCCCGTCGTAAGGCTTAAAAAGTCAAAGGTAAGTAGAGTAGGGATCCGCACTAGGAATCCCACAGGAAATCAAACACCACTGCTTACTGCTGCATAAAGTTCTTTATTTAATACACGCCTAAGTGTGACTATGACTAAATCGCAAGGTTTGTATAATCTCCAAATAGTTTCTGGTTCTAGATTATCTTTTTAGTATAAACTAAGATGTTTTTAATTTGATCTTATTGTTGTTACACTGTTCTTGATATACACTTTCAGATACAATCAGGGGGATGAAGTAAATGTTTTCTTCAGGGTTATTCAATAAAAGGTCTATGGTTAAAATGGTGCTAATTTTGCCCCAAACCAACAGATGTTAGCTTTTAATTTGAATACTATCAGGGAGATTCAATAAATGTTCTTATCGTTAAAATGGTGCTAATTTTGCCCAACCAATCAGATTTTAGCTTTCAAATGTTTAAATAAGTTCGATTGGTGGGGGGCAAAGTTAGCACCATTTAAACGATAAGAATATGCTTGTGAAGGTTCTCATTCATCCAGGTCATGGTAATCTGTTGTATTCAATTAGATCAACTGGACTTGAAATGTTGTCTTGAAGACGTTTCGCTAGTCATCCGACTGGCTTCTCAATCAGAATGACTTGTACAAGAATTGTGGCAATTATGTACCCTGGAAAATCCCAATTAGCATATCACAGCCAGGTGTTAAGGGTTGTGATTGGATAGTGGCTAAGAGGTGTTTATAGGAACGCCCAGAGTAAGGTGTTAAAACAGCATTGTACATGGCAGACAGTTGGTGTCGAACCCCCCCACCTCTATTTAGGCTTGGTTTCTTTATTTTCACATAAATGGCCTCCTTAACACCTCTCTTGAACCAGTCAAGCCTTCTTCGCCAGGATGTTAACATTACAATCTTCAAAGGTATGTCCTTTATCCTTAAGATGCAGGTACACGGCTGAGTCCTGACCGAGGAATTGGCTCTTCTGTGCTGGGCCATACGTTGATGCAGTTGCTGTTTGGTCTCCCCCACATACAATCAGAGCATTCTTCACTGCACTGCACTGCATATATGAGTTCGCTTTCTTGTGTTTAGGTATTGGGTCTTTCGGATGTACCAATTGCTGCCTCAGTGTGTTGTTCGGTTTAAAGCAGACAGGGATACGGTGTTTTTTTGAAAATTCTTCTTAATTTCTCGGAGACCCCCACACCTGGGTTAAAATCCACCAGAAGGAAGTACAAGCTTTCACAGAACACATTAATGCGGTAGACCAAAACATCAAATTCACAAGGGAAGAGGTACAAAACAACAAACTGGCTTCTTGGGACTGCTTGGTAGAAGTTAAGGAAAATGGTAAACTGGAAGTAGAGGTTACAGAAAACCAACACACACAGATCAGTATTTGATGTTTGACTCCCACCACCTTTAGATCACAAGCTGGGTGTCATCAGAACCCTGCAACACAGAGCCGAGAACATCCCCACTAGCACAGAGGCGAAGGCTAAAGAAATGAAACATCTCAGAGGAGCCCTTAAAACTTGTGGATATCCAGACTGGGCCTTTGTCAAAAGAAGTAGAAGGAAAGAAAAGAACACGAATACCAACAGTGAAGGGGAAAGCAAGACAGGAGGAAGAACATGGTCATTCCCATATGTAGCAGGGGTCTCCGAGAAATTAAGAAGAATTTTCAAAAAAACACTGTCCCTGTCTGCTTTAAAACCGAACAACACACTGAGGCAGCAATTGGTACATCCGAAAGACCCAATACCTAAACACAAGAAAAAGCGACATCATATATGCAGGCAGTGCAGTGAAGAATGCTCTGATTTGTACGTGGGGGAGACCAAACAGCAAACTGCATCAACGTATGGCCCAGCACAGAAGAGCCAATCCTGGGGTCAGGACTCAGCCGTGTGTATGCTCTTAAGGATAAGGACATACCTTTGAAGATTGTAATGTTAACATACTGGCGAAGGAAGGAACTGGACTGGTTCAAGGAGGTGTTAAGGAGGCCATTTATGTGAAAATAAAGAAAACAAGCCTAAATAGAGGTGGGGGGGTTCGACACAACTGTCTGCCATGTACAATGCTGTTTTAACACTTACTCTGGGGTTCCATAACACTTTAGCCACTATCCAATCACACCTTAACACCTGGCTGTGATATGCTAATTGGGATTTTCCAGGGTACATAATTGCCACAGATTTTGTACAAGTCATTCTGAATTGAGAAAGCCAGTCGGTATGACTAGCGAAACGTTTCAAGAACTACATTTCAAGTCCAGTTGATCTAATTGAATACAACAGATAAACGATAAGAACTTTTATTGAATCTCCCTGTATGTTTATATTGATCTTATATTTGCACTGGAGTATGCATTTAAATGTTAAGTATGTATTTAAATATAAAGTGGCGATAATTCTGATCACGATTTTCCCTTATGATAGGTACATTAGCACTAGAGTTACTAGCTTGAAGGGGTAATCACTATTGTTAAGCAGAGAGGGGCGGATGTATCACCCGTATGATATGTTGTATGTTAAAAGCCTTAGATCTCACACACACGATGTGGTTTCCTGATGACGGCTGCCAAGATGGCCAAAATGCATAGACTAGCATCCAGTTAAGAGAATAAAATGTACCTTTAATAAGTCCAGTGAGTGATCCGATATCATTGTTTAGAATATAGATATGCACAGATACATATATATACCCTCCAAAATTGTTTAATGTTATCAACTCCCCCCCTTAGGTATTTGCTACCACCTGTGTGGTGCAACATACTATGTACTACTATCTACTACTATTGTTGATAAATTTCGTAAATTATATTGGTCCAATCAACCGATACACTGAAATATCGGTTAATCGGACCGAAATAATCATCGTGTGTACCCAGCTTTAGTTAAAGGACTAGTACACCCTTACTTCTTCCTTCCTTTAGTTGAATATTGCCCATAGTGTTCTCTACAGCCTCTATTTTAGCTTCTCAGTAAACACTTTTAGGGAGGATTCACCCAGAGCCGCAACTGATCGGGTTATTAACGCCAGCTATAAGTGAGTTAAATACTTAAGTCTTAAGAGCCGCGCAGCCTACTTGTAAATAGGTTTGCGACGGCTGCGCAAGTTCCTGTTCCGGATCTTGCGCGCCGCCGCAAAGCAATCCTTAACGTTGCACTAACTGATTGTAAATCAGTTAGCGCAATGTAAGAAGGGGCAGGAGCGCTGCGCGCCGGCAGTGCTCCTTGGTAAATCGCCCCATTTGAAACTGTAGAGTAGCTTTTAGATAGTGTTTTGCTAACGTCAGTGTGTCAGTGGTTTTCCTTCTTTCAGAACTACTGGCTGGAGAAAAAACTATAAATGAATTGGGCTATAGTTCCGAGCAGGTAAAGGCTTATGCAGGGTATAGGTTATATCTGTGACTAGTGGTATCAGTGCCCTGTGGGATGTAGGCAGGGACCTGATGGAGCTGGTGGTTGTGGTCAGGGTAATCCAAGCTGGACTGGGGCACAGATCATACTAAGTAAACAACAAAATTGGCATTCGATCCGTAACTGCTTAAAGAATGATAATTAAGAGAAAGCATCTGTTACAATCTACACACAATCACATGATTGCCACATTAGCTTAAGAAAGGGGGCATAGTTCATCGAAATGTCACTGTAAATTTGGTAATATAAAACAAATCAATAAATACAGTTTTATCTACATCAAAGTTTAAGGCAATAGCAGTGTGGTTTCTCTCTCCTTGTTTCATTAACCATATAAACTGGAACAGTCTTGAATTTTGTATAAACAGCAAATTAAGAAGTAACCAGTTAAGGAAGCTGTGACCATGGGAGCTGATACAGTTCACACCTACGGTGTCCATTTTAGGACATCATCAGGTGTCAGGTATCAGGTGTCAGGTATCAGGTGTCGGGTATCAAGTGTCAGGTATCAGGTGTCGGGTATCGACATCAGTATAGGGTGTGGGTGTATCAGGTATCAGGATCGGGTATCAGGCAGGGTAGCGTCAGGTATTGGGTGTCAGGTATCGGGTTGTCAGGTATCAAGTGTCAGGTATCGGGTATCAGTATTGGGTATCAGGTGTCAGGTATCGGGTATCAGGTGTTAGGTGTCAGGTATCAGGTATCGGGTGTCAGGTATCAGGTATCGAGTGTCAGGTATCGGGTGTCGGTGTCAGGTTCAGGTGTCAGGTATCAGCTATCGGGCGTCAGGTATTATATTTTGTGTATTAAGCTGGCCATACACTAAGCAAACATTAAATAGGTTAGACATTAGACAGATTAGCAAAATGTGACCTAGCTTTGGGGAATAACATTAAAAAAAATTTTTAATAGAAGTGGACATACCCTTAACAACAGTAAGTGAAGATAAATGTGTTGTAGGAGTATGTACCTGTATCTGTGGGGGTGGGAGGTATTAGTGTTTGCATTTACGACCATGAAACTAATGTGTTTGATGACATGACCCTTAGGCTGAGGCCACACAGCAACGCACAGGAATCGCGCACACAATCGCGAGCATTATCGCACGCGATTGTTGTGCGCGGATTCTTGTGCGTTTGCTTTTTCACCATTTTGCTTACCAAAACGCTAATGGACACGCAATCACATGCGCATCGGAAATCGCGGGAATTTTCAGCTTCCCGTGATTTGCATTTTAGCAAAAATCGCAGGCGCAATCAACGCGTGCGCAAACACGCGAAAAACGCGCTAGTTTGCCTAGCCCTTAAACCTCGAAATATCCATATTAGAAGATTGTACCGTTTATGGGAAAAAAATATCCTGATATTTGCCAATAATGCGTAACCCTTCCACGATCCTTAGCTAGCTAAAAATAGAAAGAACAGTAATTTAGCTTTTCAAGCCAAATTAAAAAAAAAAAAATAAAAAAAAATAAATATATATATAATATATAATAATTAAGCTGAAATAAGCACCATCTATTGCAAAGTCTGCACATGTCCCTAAATGTACAGAAAAACACATCTTGTGGTCATTGCTCATGTTTCAGGTGTCATGTATCAGAGTCAGAGTATCCTTCATCAGTTATCAGAGTCAGGTATCATTCATCATGATCAGAGTCGGTTATCATTCATCAGTTATCAGAGTCAGGTATCATTAACATGTATCAGAGTAGGTATAGAGTCAGGTATCATTCGTCATTTGTCAGAGTCAGGTATCAGAGTCATGCATCATTCATCAGGCATCAGAGTCAGGCATCATTCATCAGGTATCAGAGTCGGTTATCAGAGTCGGGTATCATTCATCAGGTATCATTCATTAGATGTCATGTATCGGGTGTCAGGTGTTGTTTATCTGGTATCGGTTGTCATGTGTCAGGTATTGGTTGATAGGTATTAGGTGTAGTTATTGCCTATCAGGTGTCAGGCATGGTTTATTAATATCGTGTATTGGGTATCATTATCATGTATCAGTTATCAGGATTCAGTTATCAGGTATCATGGCCATACAGGAGGCAGACATTAGATAGATCGAATGTCTAAAGACTGCATTGTACAAGCAGCGGTTCTTTACCTTCAGATAATCCAATTTGGACCATTAATTTTGAAAATTTAATACACTAAGAATGGACCAGACTATTTAAAAATACATAGGGGTTTTTTTTTTGTGGTTTTTTTTGGGGGGGGTGACATAAAAGGAGCACTGTCTGCCTCTTTCTACCTGTGTAAATAATAGAAATATATCTTTACAGAATGTCAGTTGGTCAGTATAAAGGCTTAATTAGTGTGGACCTATTTGAACTGATTTTATAGTGGTACAGATTGCACATTGGTATAGTCTCAACTATTTTAATAGAAGAAAATAAAGCTAGAAATAGCGCCATCTATTGGATGTAACAGCAGTAAAATCAATCTGAGGAATGATACCTGAGGAGTGATACCTGAGGAGTGATACCTGAGGAGTGATACCTGAGGAGTGATACCTGAGGAATGATACCTGAAACATGAGGAATGACACAAAGATGTTTTTTTCTGTACATTTTAGCACTAGATGGTGCTTATTTCTAGCTTTATTTTTTATTTCTTTTTTAATTTGGTTTGAAGAGCCAAATTACGGTTCTTTCTATTTCTTCTTCCGTTTTATTTTTTCGCTTTTTTAGACCGTATCTCCTCCCACAGTTTCTGAGCTAGACACATGAAATTCGGTACAGACGTGCGGGGCATATAGGAGAAGTGTGCTATTACCTTAGCTAAGGAATCCGCGACAGCGTTACAGCGTTATTGATAAATTTTGGGACATTTTTTCCCATAGACTATAATGGTAACAATCCTCAAATGTGGATATTTCAAAACAGTTTGTTTCATAAACTGGTCATAAACACAAATCTTTCCGTTCCCATGGAAGCCATACTTAAAGGGTAACTATAGGCAAAAATTTTTTTTTGACTAATCATTAAAAAAGTCTGTTTTTTTTTTAACCTCTAACCTGATACAGGTATACACACCTACAGATCTGCCCATCCATTTCTGTGGCAGCCATACTTAAAGGGTAACTATGGTCAAAAAACAAATTTTGATCAATAATCAAAAAAGTGTTTTTTTTTATGCCCAATCTTTACCTAATTTAGCTTTTCAAGTGAAATTTAAAAAAAAAAACTAAAATTAAAGCTAGAAATAAGCACCCTCTATTGGATGTAACGGTCAGCACATGTCCTAAAATGTACAGAAAAAAACATCATTTGTGTCATTCCTCATGTTTCAGGTTTCATGTATCAGTGTTATTCATTATTCATTAGGTATCATTCATTAGGTATCATTCATCAGGTGTCATTCATCAGGTATCAGTGTCACACATCATTCATTAGGTATCAGAGTCAGGTATCATTCATCAGGCATCAAAGTCAGTTATCAAATTCAGGTATCATTCATCATGTATCAGAGTCAGGAATCAGTTATCAGCCATCAGATATCATTGATAAATGATACCTGACTCTGATGCCTGACTCTGATGTCTGACTTTGAAACCTGATGAATGATAGCTGACTCTGATACCTGATGAATGATGCCTGACTCTGATGCCTGACTTTGGTACCTGATGAACGATACATGACTCTGATACATGATGAATGATACCTGACTCTGATAACTGATGAATGATACCTGACTCTGATACATGATGAATGATACCTGACTCTGATACATGATGAATGATACCTGACTCTGATAACTGATGAATGATACCTGACTCTGATAACTGATGAATGATACCTGACTCTGATACATGATTAATGATACCTGACTCTGATAACTGATGAATGATACCTGACTCTGATACATGAAACCTGAAACATGAGGAATGACACAAAGATGTGTTTTTCTGTACATTTAGGGACATGTGCAGACTTTGCAATAGATGGTGCTTATTTTCAGCTTTATTTTTATATATATTATATATA